>OY992886.1:100547103-101097103 GCA_963921405.1 Cepaea hortensis
GTAGTAGTAGTAGTAGTAGTAGTAGTAGTAGTAGTAGTAGTAGTAGTAGTAGTAGTAGTAGTAGTAGTAGTAGTAGTAGTAGTAGTAGTAGTAGTAGTAGTAGTAGTAGTAGTAGTAGTAGTAGTAGTAGTAGTAGTAGTAGTAGTAGTAGTAGTAGTAGTAGTAGTAGTAGTAGTAGTAGTAGTAGTAGTAGTAGTAGTAGTAGTAGTAGTAGTAGTAGTAGTAGTAGTAGTAGTAGTAGTAGTAGTAGTAGTAGTAGTAGTAGTAGTAGTAGTAGTAGTAGTAGTAGTAGTAGTAGTAGTAGTAGTAGTAGTAGTAGTAGTAGTAGTAGTAGTAGTAGTAGTAGTAGTAGTAGTAGTAGTAGTAGTAGTAGTAGTAGTAGTAGTAGTAGTAGTAGTAGTAGTAGTAGTAGTAGTAGTAGTAGTAGTAGTAGTAGTAGTAGTAGTAGTAGTAGTAGTAGTAGTAGTAGTAGTAGTAGTAGTAGTAGTAGTAGTAGTAGTAGTAGTAGTAGTAGTAGTAGTAGTAGTAGTAGTAGTAGTAGTAGTAGTAGTAGTAGTAGTAGTAGTAGTAGTAGTAGTAGTAGTAGTAGTAGTAGTAGTAGTAGTAGTAGTAGTAGTAGTAGTAGTAGTAGTAGTAGTAGTAGTAGTAGTAGTAGTAGTAGTAGTAGTAAAAATAACATTAAGCAAATATGCTTGTGTTTTAAATTCTAGTCCATAACACCAAGAAACCGATGTTTCGATCATGGTGATCTTCAGGAACAATACAAACAGATCTAAAGAAGTAATGGAAGTAGTAAATAAAACAGACATGAATCCAAAGTTGACACTATCAGGCGTTTGTGCACATTCCGTGCACAAGTAGGTTGAGAAGAAATTAAGGTTTGATGCCAAAAATGTCGATCCTCGCGCTTTTAAATCCCTTGTGAAATTTTTATTTCAAATGGTTCCATCATATTTTGCTTTAATGTAGGTACGTTGGTGTCATGCCTGTATTTTATTTTACTGTTTATTTTGTTGTATTTTGCTGACGAAAGCTTGTCGCCGCTATGTCCTCTGGTGTTGATTAGTTTATTCGTATATTTGCTTTTCCGATAGTAAATACGTTGAAGGAACTAAGGCATATTTCCCAAGTTCAGCGCAAATATTCTGCTTTTGAAAGAGCCTTGTTTAAATTGTCTACTGCTAACCCTTCATAGTCAAGGAAAAACTGCTGGTGTTGACTGCAATATCCTGTAAAGCAGGGGTGTCAAACTCAATCACTCAGCGGGCCAAAACTCAAATCACACGTAAGGTTGCGGGCCGGACAAGATAAACATTCAATAAACCGAAAATTAAACCTTTATTTTTTAAACATTAATATAAATTAAAACAGAAAAAAAAAGTTTTAATAATAAAACATCATTGGTATATACATTCCCACTCTTATGTCAATTTGTCAGAACACGATGTTTGGCATCTTTTCGTGACTACATGTTCGTTTATGTTGGGAGTAATGTTTTGTGTCATTGAGATTCTCATGATGGACTGCAAGTGTTCATCAGTGAGACGACTCCTGTGTGATGTTTTGTTAATCTTCATCACAGAAAACAGCTGCTCACACAGATATGTGCTACCAAACATGCTCAAGGTTTCAGCCGCAAGTAGACGAAGCCGGAGCATCTCTTCAGGAATGAAACGAGTGAACTGTGCCGGCCCCACAGTGTCATAATTTGCCTTTAGTGTCCCATCACTGCAGCTATATTAACTCCATCTGCAAATTTACGGGTGCATCTTCCACATCTATGGCAAATGGATTACGAAACAGCTCGAAATTACTTTTCATATATTCAGCCTCCCAGTGGCTTTGAAAGGCTCTGTTTTCAGAATCAACTTTTCTCTTGGCTATTTCAAAGGCTAGCTTTGATTTTAAAAGATTGTGCATCTACCGATAGACGCTTGATTGATATCAGGTTAGCCGTAGCGGGAAAAGGTGATGTAATATCAGGGCATTACACTACTTTCAATTTTTATGTGCCAATCGAAAAACTAGCATCTGAACGTTGCTAGGTAACTATAATGACGAACACTAACTCACTACACAACTTTTATTTTTTCTTATTCTGATCGAAGCGAGAACGCTCTCAGGTAGCTTATTATGCGGAAGACTGCTAATTTGGGAATTTAATGTGTACTTTATATCGTGACAATAAAAAAAAATATTTTTACCTAAAATTCTCTCTTGGGCCGACTAGATTTGTACGTCGGTGAGACCTCTCGGGCCTGATATGATTGTACGGCGGGCCGGATGTGGCCCGCGGGCTTTGAGTTTGGCACATGTGCTGTAAAGGATAAGCAACTAACTCATGAATGTAAATAGAAGACCAGTGTTTTGGTGTGATCAATTTGATGTCATATTTTGACCACATTGGTCGTGACAGGAACATAGAGCTGATCCACGACTCTGGTAATCGAGTGAAATGGCGAATCATGACCGCCCACGCTTATCAGCATGGCACATGATGGAACGAAATCTTGGTCACATACGTAGAGGCATTAGTCATTATGTATGATTCTCATAATGTGGTCACATAGTGCCACTCACAGCCATATTGTTTCTCAGTTTATAATTATCACATTGTTAAAGACGACGCCAAACCTGATTCTCCAACCAGAGCTTGATTTTCTAATCAATGTTACGTTCAGTAGCTTTGTCATTGCTTTCTGAACGAGAGGTAGTGTTGTGTAGGGTTATTGAAATTGTAAAAACAAATACAGTAAACCCCTCGAGGCCTATTTGGGTATAGTGACTAATGGGTACTGCGTGGACGATATAGTAGATACCACAGTGGCCGTCATTACTTCACAGAACATGTCCAAGCAATCATGTAAGCCTTGATCGATCAGGGAGCCTAGCTCAATGTATTCCACAAAATATTCCATTCAAAGGTGATTCGATCACAAGACCACCAGGCATGCAGGCCGGGGTGTCCTGAAGGTAGGTATCAGTAAAACAGAGAGCCACGATAGTGTAGTAGCTAGACATTCTACTGTTGACCAGGGTGTCATGGGTTAAATCCGCTGCTGAATTCAGATCCAGGTGGATATTTTAAATTGACGACGGGTCCCAAGTCGATAGATCCTATCATGGATACGCGGATATATTGTAGATTATGAAGGCCACCGGCGTGATAACCAGTCCCACGCCAACCCTCCTTCGTCGCCTTATACGACATACTAGATAGGTTATAGTGTTACTATTTTTGTCTGCTTTGCTTATGGAACACGGTAACATAATGACTTAAACCAACACAGATCTGATGTTGTGAGCCGCTACATGCTGCGGGATGTGCTGAGGAGAGGATCCGAGCACTTATGGACTGAATGGTTCGATGTGCAATGAGGATGATCTGTCGACTAACTAACTAACTAACTAACTAACTAACTAACTAAATAACTAACTAACTAAATAACTAACTAGCTAACTAACTAACTAGCTAACTAGCTAGCTAGCTAACTAACTAACTATCTAAACTAACTAACTAACTAACTAACTAACTAACTAGCTAACTAACTAACTAAATAACTGACTGACTGACTGACTGACTAACTAACTAACTAACTAACTAACTAACTAACTAGCTAACTAGCTAACTAACTATCTAAACTAACTAACTAACTAACTAACTAACTATCTAAGTAAGTAACTAACTAACTAACTGACTAACTAACTAGCTAACTAGCTAACTAACTAGCTAGCTAACTAACTAACTAACTAACTATCTAAACTAACTAAATTGACTAACTAACTAAACGAATTAAATTAACTAACTAACTAACTACCTAACTAACTAAATAACTAACTAACTAGCTAACTAACTAACTAAATAGCTAGCTAACTAACTAACTAATTAACTAACTAACTAGCTAGCTAGCTAGCTAACTAACTAACTAACCAACTAACTAACTAACATAATGGCGTATTCAAAGGACCCTTTCACGTGCTTCAAGAAGCATCCGGCAAACAACGCTAGGCCCATATTTGTATAATCCAATGGGCACTCGATGGGTGGTGTATTACATTTCACGCAGGTATTTATAATCCAATGTTCACTCGATGGGTGGTGTAGTACTTTTCACGCAGGCATGTATTTATAATCCAATGTTCACTCGATGGGTGGTGTAGTACTTTTCACGCAGGCATGTATTTATAATCTAATGGACACTCGATGGCTAGTGTAGTACGTTTCACGCAGGCATGTATTTATAATCCAATGGACACTCGATGGCTGGTGTAGTACGTTTCACGCAGGCATGTATTTATAATCCAATGGACACCCGATGGCTGGTGTAGTACGTTTCACGCAGGCATGTATTTATAATCCAATGGGCACTCGATGGCTAGTGTAGTACGTTTCACGCAGGCATGTATTTATAATCCAAGGAACACTCGATGGCTGGTCTAGTACGTTTCACGCAGGCATGTATTTATAATCCAATGGGCAGTCGATGTGTGATGTATTACGTTTCACGCAGGCATGTATTTATAATCCAATGGGCACTCGATGGCTAGTGTAGTACGTTTCACGCAGGCATGTATTTATAATCCAAGGAACACTCGATGGCTGGTCTAGTACGTTTCACGCAGGCATGTATTTATAATCCAATGGGCACTCGATGGCTAGTGTAGTACGTTTCATGCAGGCATGTATTTATAATCCAATGGGCACTCGATGGCTAGTGTAGTACGTTTCACGCAGGCATGTATTTATAATCCAAGGAACACTCGATGGCTGGTCTAGTACGTTTCACGCAGGCTTGTATTTATAATCCAATGGGCAGTCGATGTGTGATGTATTACGTTTCACGCAGGCATGTATTTATAATCCAATGGGCACTCGATGGCTAGTGTAGTACGTTTCACGCAGGCATGTATTTATAATCCAAGGAACACTCGATGGCTGGTCTAGTACGTTTCACCCAGGCATGTATTTATAATCCAATGGGCACTCGATGGCTAGTGTAGTACGTTTCACGCAGGCATGTATTTATAATCCAAGGAACACTCGATGGCTGGTCTAGTACGTTTCACGCAGGCATGTATTTATAATCCAATGGGCACTCGATGGCTAGTGTAGTACGTTTCACGCAGGCATGTATTTATAATCCAATGGGCACTCGATGGCTAGTGTAGTACGTTTCACGCAGGCATGTATTTATAATCCAATGGGCACTCGATGGCTAGTGTAGTACGTTTCACGCAGGCATGTATTTATAATCCAATGGGCACTCGATGGCTAGTGTAGTACGTTTCACGCAGGCATGTATTTATAATCCAAGGAACACTCGATGGCTGGTCTAGTACGTTTCACGCAGGCATGTATTTATAATCCAATGGGCACTCGATGGCTAGTGTAGTACGTTTCACGCAGGCATGTATTTATAATCCAATGGGCACTCGATGGCTAGTGTAGTACGTTTCACGCAGGCATGTATTTATAATCCAATGGGCACTCGATGGCTAGTGTAGTACGTTTCACGCAGGCATGTATTTATAATCCAATGAGCACTCGATGGCTGGTCTAGTACGTTTCACGCAGGCATGTATTTATAATCCAATGGGCACTCGATGGCTAGTGTAGTACGTTTCACGCAGGCATGTATTTATAATCCAAGGAACACTCGATGGCTGGTCTAGTACGTTTCACGCAGGCATGTATTTATAATCCAATGGGCACTCGATGGCTAGTGTAGTACGTTTCACGCAGGCATGTATTTATAATCCAAGGAACACTTGATGGCTGGTCTAGTACGTTTCACGCAGGCATGTATTTATAATCCAATGGGCACTCGATGGCTAGTGTAGTACGTTTCACGCAGGCATGTATTTATAATCCAATGGGCACTCGATAGCTTGGGTAGTACGTTTCATGCAGGCATGTATTTATAATCCAATGGGCACTCGATGGCTAGTGTAGTACGTTTCATGCAGGCATGTATTTATAATCCCAGGAACACTTGATGGCTGGTCTAGTACGTTTCACGCAGGCCATGTATTTATAATCCAATGGGCACTCGATAGCTAGTGTAGTACGTTTCACGCAGGCATGTATTTATAATCCAATGGGCACTCGATAGCTAGTGTAGTACGTTTCACGCAGGCATGTATTTATAATCCAATGGGCACTCGATAGCTAGTGTAGTACGTTTCATGCAGGCATGTATTTATAATCCAATGGGCACTCGATGGCTGGTGTTGTACGTTTCATGCAGGCATGTATTTATAATCCAATGGGCACTCGATAGCTTGGGTAGTACGTTTCACGCAGGCATGTATTTATAATCCAATGGGCACTCGATGGCTGGTCTAGTACGTTTCACGCAGGCATGTATTTATAATCCAAGGAACACTCGATGGCTGGTCTAGTACGTTTCACGCAGGCATGTATTTATAATCCAATGGGCACTCGATGGCTAGTGTAGTACGTTTCACGCAGGCATGTATTTATAATCCAAGGAACACTCGATGGCTAGTGTAGTACGTTTCACGCAGGCATGTATTTATAATCCAAGGAACACTCGATGGCTGGTCTAGTACGTTTCACGCAGGCATGTATTTATAATCCAATGGGCACTCGATGGCTAGTGTAGTACGTTTCACGCAGGCATGTATTTATAATCCAAGGAACACTCGATGGCTAGTGTAGTACGTTTCACGCAGGCATGTATTTATAATCCAATGGGCACTCGATAGCAGCTCGCCTGTACTACCCGAGATATTCTTGGTATCCATTTTAGACTGGGTCGTCCTGAGAGCCCAAGTCAATATATTTTCTAATTGAGAATTCGAACACATGATCACCGGGCCTGCAGGCAAGCGAGCTACCTACTGCACTACCGCAGCTCACAAACTGCCTTGGTGTGAGAGACATTAATAAACAAATATTGATTGATATTCATAGAAGTAAATGAAATATTATATGGCTGTAGAGACAAATGTGTATATACCAACTGGTACTTGTTGTGTGATGTAGTGAATACCATGCCGGACGCTTCTACTTCCCAACACATTTCCTGGTACAGGCTTCATGCTAGGTCACCTCGTAGCCCAGGACCATTAAATAAATCCGCCCACTTATTTTAAGCCTTGGCATAATTAGGACGGGAGGCCTGGCCCCTTCCTACTCAGTAAATGTCTAGTTAATTCGAAAATGATTCCGTTTCCATTTTATGAAAGGTATTGCTGTTGGCGGGAAGTGAGAACCCTGCCTCTGTTGTAAAATGAACTCCAACAGCTGTTTTATTAAAGCTGAATCACTCGACAGTCTCTGCGACATGTGCTGTTTTGTCTCTGTGGACAGATACGTTGGTAGCTTCCAAGCTTCTTATTTGCGGCCTTAAAAGTCTAAAACCTAATTTCATAACTGTAAAACAAAGACATTTATGATCTGTTTAAGTCCCCGCTAATCACTGGTATCATGAAGGCTAATAGACTACAATGGCTGGGGCATATAGAAAGAATGGAAGATAATAGGGAAACAAAACTCGCTTACACTCAGGAAATAAATGACCGTAGACCCCGAGGTAGACGAAGAAGGCGGTGGAGAGATATTACATATACAGATCTACAAGCACTTGGAATCAATGACTGGCAAGAGAAGGTCCACCAGAGAGACGAATGGAGACGGATTGTATCTGCAGCAAAGAACCTCAATGGCTCGGAACGCTGAAGAAGAAGAAGAAGAAGAAGAAGAAAACTCATTCGGTTTCCAATGTCACACGTATGTTCTTACGGTGGGCGGACATTATGTGGCATTAAAGAGAGGGCCTCTAAGCAAAAGAGATGAAGAGAATTTGGAAGCATTTACCAGGTGGTTTTACCATAGGATGCAAAGAATTATCTGAACTGGATACATAGAATCACTTACACATGCGCAGTACACAGCAGACAGACAAACACAATCCAAGACAAAAGGAAAACAGAGTTCTTCTTAGGAGAAAGTACACCTCACAAAAAAGCGCGGACATTGAATCACAAACTTATGTGGAGTTGAAAAGATTTAATTAAAATGGGAGAATTGATGGGACATTAACCTGGCGTCTTTCTCAAACGCAAGTCATTGGCCTAATAAGCGAAGCATTTCATTGGCGGGATATGATCGTACGACTACAAATCCAGCCTTAGAATTGGCTGACCTAATGAATGAGGTTGTCTAACATCTGGTCGATTTCCTCATTTGTCTTGTTCTGATCGATTTTCACCTCTGTTTTCCCAGTTTATGATAATATACAAGGCTATGATGTTCCCAATGCCCTTACGCATTGCACTTAATTGCTTGTATAAACAAATAAAATCCGAAGCTTTATTACCAAGTGGGCCGATGTTTTCAGGTGTTCTTAATAACTGACACTGAACTCTTTCTTTCATGTTGTCCCAGCTATTTATTCCTAGCTGGCATCAAATCGTTTACGTGGTTTAAGTGTTAAATATGATTTAATGTTGTTGTTCACTACTATCCCCAGCTTATAACCGCCTTGATATTTTGAGAAGTGGTATACATCGCTTTCCACAGACAACTTTAGCGGTAGGTATTGACCAGTTCCTTGTTTTCACAAGAGTTATGACACTCAGTTTCTAATTTTCTTAGTACATCTACGATATCTGCAGTAAACAAAGTGAGATTTACTAATTTGTGTATTATTGTTGTTTCTTAACGCATTGTCTTAGTACATTTAACATGTCTGCAGTAAATTGAGATAGAGATTTACTAGCTGGTGTACTGCTGTTTCTACTTGGTCTAATTCTGTTAGTATTATTTACAATGTATGCAATAAAGCGAGCGTTTCTAACTGTTGTTCTATTATTTCTAGTTAGTTTAATTATCGTTGTACAACTACCAATGTCTGTAGTAAATTGAAACTGTTTAATGCATGGTCTTCTTCTTGTACGATCTCCTTTGGTGTACTCTTCCAACTGTACGACCTATCTTTCGTGTAGTCTTGCTCAAGCACGGTTACTCTTTTGTGTAATCTTCCTCAAGTACGGTCTCCCTTTTGTGTAGTCTTCCTCTTGAAAAGTCTCCCTTTTGTGTAGTCTTTCTCTTGTACAATCTCCCTTTTGTGTAGTCTTCCTCTTGTACAATCTCCCTTTTGTGTAGTCTCCTCTTGTACAGTCTCCTTTTGTGCAGTCTTACTCTTGTACGGACTCCCTATCGTGCAGTCTTCCTCTTGTACGGTCTCCCTTTTGTGTAGTCTTCCTCTTGAACGGTCTCCCTTTTGTGTAGTCGTCCTCTTTTACAGTCTCCCTTTTGTCTAGTCGTCCTCTTATACGGTCTCCCTTTTGTGTAGTTTCCCTCTTGCAAGGTCTTTCTCTTGCACGGTCCTCCTCTTGCATGGTCTCCCTCTTGCAAGGTCTTTCTTTTGCGCGGTCTTTATATTTCATTGTCCTGATTGCCATGATAGGTGCCATCACTTGTCGCCCCCGCCTCCCATAATGTTCAGTAGCAAATGGATGGTACTGTTATTGGATTATACTGGACGGATGGTACTGGGTGAATATTACTAACAGGGTGGTATTAAGTGGGTGGTGATGCGAAGTCATTACTCCTCCTACTGTTAGGTTTTTAAAGCCTCATCCACTTTTTTATTAAACAGTATACTTCCTACTGTGGTAGTAAATCAGTGCATTAAACAACTTTGCTGGCGTGTCAGTGCACTTAATAATAATTTGTTAGGTTAGTGCACTGAACATTCATTTTAATGCTGAAAAGATAAATCATTGCATTAAATACTGTATAGATAAATCGTTGTTTTAAATAATGAATAGAAAAGTCATTGCATTAGATACTGTATAAATAATTCATTGTTTTATATAATGTATAAGTTTATAATTGGATTAAATACAGTTTAGATACATCATTGCATTAAATACTGTATATATAAATCATGTCATTAAATACTGTATAGATAAATCATTGCATTAAATACTGTATAGATAAATCATTGCATTAAATATTTTATAGATAAATCATTGCATTAAATACTGTATAGATAAAGCATTGCATTAGATAATGTATAGATAAATCATTGCATTAAATATTTTATAGATAAATCATTGCATTAAATACTGTATAGATAAAGCATTGCATTAGATACTGTTTATAAAAAGCATTGCATTAAATAATGTATAGATAAATCATTGCATTGAATTTTTTATAGATAAACCATTGCATTAAGTATTGTGTAGATAAATCGTTGCATTAAATACTGTATATATAAATCATTGCATTAAACACTGTATATATAAATCATTGCATTACATTTAATATAGATAAATCATTGCAATAAATACTGTATAGATAAATCATTGCATTAAATACTGTATAGATAAATCATTTCATTTAATATTGTATAGGTAAATCATTGCATTAAATATTGTTTAGATAAAGTATTGCACTAAATACTGTATAGTTAAGTCGTTGCATTAAATATTGTATAGATAAATCATTGCAATGCATAATATTGTAATGATAAATCATTGCATTAAATATTGTTTTGATAAATTAGTGCACTAAATACTGTATAGATAAGTCGTTGCATTAAATATTGTATAGAAAATACATTGCAATGTTGCCAGGTCTTAGTCAGATATGCCCGAGCTACCGTATAACAGTAGACGGTACTACCTGCTTTCTGTTAGCGCCGAACGTTGGGCGGCGCTTACCAAACCCGACACCCCACATTGTGCCAATGGCTTCGGGCGGAAGATCGCAATTGGGAGGGTACAAGCCTTACCTTAGTGCGAGGTAATGCAACCTAAAGACAAAATGTCATGGCAGGGCAGACCAGGCACTAAGCTTTGGTTGGCAGTTATTCTAGGATCGAAGCTCCGACAGGAAGACAGTTAGAGCATTGCTTTGCTGATCCGGCAGCTTCTGCAGCTTGTCTTGTTCCAGATGTAGAGGTGTCAACTTTCCTCTTGAGTTAACTAGGCAGGCCGAGAGAGGGATCATGCTGCATGGGCAACACATGATCTCTCTATTTTAGCCCAGGCTTTGTGCTATGGAGAGGCAATAACTCCATCCCTGGTCTTAACATGTCTCGGAATCAAAGCGAGAGGCAACTGTTACGGGTTATAAGTCCCTGTAAATTGGCGTAGACATGGGGCGCAACCCGTTGCCTCTGACTGTGGGAGACACATACGGGTGTCACTGATCAGCTACCGCCCGCCTCAAGCTGGGCGCCCCCCGGCCAATTAGGTGCTGATCCGCCACAGTCTGCCTGCTTCAATGGGGGCTTGAGGCTAGGACGAAATCTGAATTGCAGGCTGTAAAACCAAAGCACCAGGTACAAATAAAAAGAAAAATAGAAACCTCAAGCTATGGCTTGCAACCTGGAACGTGAGAACCATGTGTCCAGGATTTTCCACTGACTTGACCAATATTGACGATGTGAGAAAAACGGCTGTGATTGATTCCGAACTCAATCGTCTTAACATTGATATTGCTGGCCTGCAGGAGACTCGCCTCGCTGAGGAAGGGTCACTCAGGGAAAACGATTACACCTTTTTATGGAAGTGTAGAGTGTAGGCAGAAAAAAGGCAACACTGTGTGGGCTTTGCAGTGAAGAATTCGCTACTGGGAATGATTGAAAATCAAGCAGGAGGAAATGAAAGACTATTATCCCTGCGCTTGGCAACCTCTTGTGGTTTTGCCACCATTATTATTGCATATGCACCGACACTCGATTCCTCTGATGATGTGAAGGATTCGTTCTATGAGGAGTTAGACTACGTGATCAAGGCAGTTCCAGTATCTGACTACATTTATATGCTCGGTGATTTCAATGCTCGTGTGGGCAAGGACTCGGGTTCATGGCCAGTGTGCCTTGAAAAATACAACATCGGTCGCATGAATGAAAATGGGCAAAGGCTCCTGGAGCATTGCACCATAAATGACCTTTGTATTACAAACTCCTTTTTATAAAACAAAAGAGCTGCATAAGGTCACATGGAAACATCCAAGATCCGGCCATTGGCACCAGCTGGACTTCATCATCACACGGAGACAACATCTGAACCATATATCATTGACTCGAAGTTGCCACAGTGCTGACTGTGATACGGATCATTCTTTAGTTGTTGCAAGGGTTAGACTGAGACCAAAGAGAATCTACACAGCTAAACACAAATCTAGCCCCAGGATTAATATTATTAACCCTCATGATCCTGAAAAGTACTTTCAGTTTCAACAGCAAATTGAAGACGCTTTCACTGATACACCAGAAAATTGTACAGTAAATGAAAAGTGGAGTCAACTTAAAAAGAAACTCTTTATAAAACTGCTGTAGGGGTTTACGGCACTGTGGATCATCAGAGGCAACAGCCAGACTCTGCAGCCCTTGATTGATGAGAAGAAGATAGCTCTCTTAAGAAACAAGGAAAGACCAACGCGTAACACTCTGAATGAGCTAAAGCAAGCTAAGAAGGATGTACAATAGGCTGCCAGGCAGTGTGCCAATGATTATTGGATCAAGTTATGTGAGTCCATTCAAATCGCAAGTGTTAATGGAAACATCAGGAGCATGTATGAAGGAATAAAGAAAGCCTGTTGTCCAATGATCAAAAGACGTGCACCATTGAAAACCTTGACTGGAGAAATCATAACTGATAAGAAACAGCAGATGGACAGATGGGTAGAGCACTATTTGGAGCTTTACTCAAGTGAGACTAAACTAGCGGATGATGCCCTCAACGCCATAGAGGCTCTACCAACTCTTCACCACCTGGAAACACTTCCCACCATAACAGAAGTTAAGTGTGCTATAAATGAACTTGCATCTGGCAAGGCTCCAGGTAAGGATGGGATTCCAATAGAGTTATCAGGAGTGGGCAAGACACACTCACTCTACAGATCCAAAAGCTAATAGAGCTATGCTGGCGAGAAGGACAAGTCCCATAGGATTTCAAAGATTCAAGCGTCATAATACTGTACAAGAACAAGGGCGATCGGAGCGACTGCAACAACTATAGAGGTATCTCACTTCTGTGTATTGTTGGAAAAGTATTTGCCAGAATTGTTCTGCGCAGACTTCAAGTCCTAGGAGATCAAGTCTACCCCGAATCACAATGTGGCTTTTGACAGAAGCGGTCTACCATTGATATGATATTCTCATAGCGACAAATGCAAGTAAAATGTGAACAGAATCAACCACTGTTTATTGCATTCATTGACCTCACAAAGGCATTTGATTTGGTCAGTCGTGAGGGTCTATTCAAGGCACTAAAGAAGATTGGGTGCCTACCAACTCTTCTGTCCATTGTGGAATCGTTTCACACAGGCATGAAGGGTATAATCAAGTTTGATGGTGCAACTTCTGACATTTACATCGCAAATTGGCCTTATCAGTCACACTCGCTACCGCCATAGTTAAAAGTTATTATGCCTTTTTAAAGCACAAACTATCGTCTGTCAAGACGGCAAGGTGCCAATGGTGCAACTTCTGAAGAGTTTGAAACCAAGAGTGGGGTTAAGCAGGATTTTGTACTAGCTCCCACCCTCTTTGGAATATACTTTTCACTTCTACTGAAATATACCTTTCGTGATCAGGATAGTGGTATATACATTCACTCACGCTCAGATGGTGGCCTCTACAACGCTCAGAGATTGAAGGCCAAGACCAAAATTAGGAAGGTACTGATCAGAGAGTTGCTTTTTGCAGATGATGCTGAGGTTACGACCCACTATGTGGCAAAATTACAATGTCTAATATCTGCATTCTCCAATGCTAGTTCTGAATTTGGTTTAACAGTTAGCAAAATGAAGACACAGATTATGTCACAAGGTGCACATGGGATACCGTCAATCTTTATTGACGACGCTGAACTAGAGATGGTAGACCATTTTACATATCTAGGATCAGTGGTAAAAAGCAAATTATCCCTAGTTCAAGAAATCAACATCCGGTTTGGTAAAGCAGCAACAACAATGAACAGGTTAAGAACAAGAGTCTGGGAGAACAGGAAGCTTACTGCCAAAAGAAAAGTCCTTGTCTATCAAGCCTGTGTCCTTAGTACTCTTCTTTATGGCAGTGAAACCTGGACAACTTACTCACACCAAGAGAAACGTTTAAACAGCTTTCATATGCGGTGTCTGCTAAGAAGTATTGGTATTAAATGGCAAGACAAAATCACAAATACTTTAGTATTGGAAAGATCAGGTTGTGTGACGGTTTATTCCATGCTCAGTCTTCGTAGACTTAGATGGATAGGATATGTTAGAAGGATGGATGATGTTAGAATACCAAAGGACATCTTATGATTGTAGAATACCAAAGGATATCTTTCTTTTTTTTTTTTTTGGTGAATTACAGATGTGTAAGAGATCTCAGAGTCGGCCTCTACTACGATACAAAGATGTGTGTAAGCGGGACATGAATGATACAGGCATTGATAATGCACATTGGGAGCAAGTCGCCGCTGAACGTGTTGCATGGAGTGCAAGCATCAGAAATGGAATAAAGACAAATGAGAAAATTATTGCAGATAAGTCACACACCGAGCGTGTGAGACGTAAGATGGTGGATGATGGTGGAAATTACCACGTGTTCACATGCACCCACTGTGAACGGATATTTACAGCGCGAATTGGCCTTATCAGTCACATTTACTACCGCCATAGGTAAAAGTTATTATGCCTTTTTGAAGCACAAACTATCGTCTGTCAAGACGGCTAGGTGCCAATGAGAAATGAAATCATTGCATTAAATATTGTGTATATAAATCATTGCATTAAATAATGTATATATTAATCATTGCATAAAATAATTTATAGATACATCATTGCATTAAATACTGTGTAGAAAAGGCATTGCATTAAATCAGTATAGATAAATCATTACAATAAATACTATCTTGATGAAGCAGGTAAGGATCTGAAGATAAAGGACTGCTTTTCACGTTGTGTTGCTTACATTCAATAGGGCATGTTTCCTCAGCGACTCAATGAGTATGCTCAAGGGGATTAGAGATGGGGTGGATCCCAAGAGAATGGTTGCTGTCTCTGGAGCGGTGTCGGCTGGCAATGATTAGTTTCATGTGCGGGAGTAAAAGGAAATGAGCGGGCTGACAAGCTCGCAGGTAAGGCTATTGTTGAGGGTGGATGCGCCATGGACCAGGCTGACATTATGAAAGTGATGACTGTGAATCTACAACCATGGCCAGACTGCCAGAACAGCAAATTAAAAGAGGGGTGGCCAAACAAGAACACTACGCAGGAAGCCAAAGAAGATTGATACACCAACACAGAACTGGTGTCGTTAGCCGCTACACGCTGCAGGATTTACTGAGGAGAGGATCCGAGCACTTATGGACTGAATGGTTCGATGTGCAATTAGGATGATCTGTCGACTAACTAACTAACTAACTAACTAAATAACTAACTAACTAACTAACTAACTAACTTGTGTTGCTTGACCTGTATTTCTGTAGACAGATCGTCACACTAAGAGTGATAGGACATGTGAGGCTGGGTCGAACTGTAATGTTGGGACTACATGTAATGTTGGGTCGACATGTAATGTTGGGTCAACATATAATGTTGGGTCGATATATAATGTTGGGTCGACATACAATGTTGGGTCTACATGTAATGTTGGGTCGACATGTGAGGCTGGGTCCTCATGTAATGTTGGGTGGACATGTGAGGCTAAGTCGACATGTGAGGCTGGGTGGACATGTCAAGTTTGGTAGACATGTGAGGCTGGGTGGAAATGTAAGTCTCGGTCGATATGTGATGCTGGGTCGACATGTGAGGTTGAATCGACTTGTGAGGCTGGGTGAACAAGTGAGGCTAGGTGGATATGTGAGGCTAGGTGGACATGTGAGCCTGGGTGGGCATCTGAGGCTGGGTAAAATTTAAAACTTAATCCCGATGTGGATTCAAGCCTATAAATTGAACCTAGGAACAACGTGACTGGAATGCGATTACACAACAATCTACGTCACCATTTGCGGTTCGGTATTAGAAGAAAGTCACTTAAAAGTCGACAGGGTCGACTTCATTGCACCGGGTCTTATCCCATATGGCTCGGTCTCTTTCCGCAGCACGGAAAGCGTCGCACAAAGCACGAACTCGGTAGCTTTTAGCGACGACCCACAGGAGTCTCCGAAACATTTAACTCGTAAACCGAAGATCGCGGCCCGGATTCGAACCCACAACCTTCGGAGCACGAGTCAAACGGCTTAACCACTTCGCCACAGAGACTCCCGAACTGCGGTTCGGTATTACATAGTCATAGCTCCAGGACCTCGCAAGTATGTCCTAGGATCATCTCTTTGCAAACTGGCGTAGATGATCAGGTCTCTCCACATATCTCGGTTCTAGATCAACTCTGCTGATAATATTCCTTCCTGTCATCGTCTCTGTCCATCCAGAATCATTTATCTATGTCTACCTCTTTTCCGTCTGATCTTTCCAGTGGCTTTCTTCGCATCACATCACCAAAGAATGAGACGTGTCTCATTCTGATAAGTTTTTATAATGCTCTACTTTCTTTAGCCTCCTTCGGGCATTCGTTGTCAGATAATTTTACCTTATTTGTCCCAGGAACTACATCTCTGTCGCTTCTAATCTCTTCGAGTATATTTCTTGCAAAATGTATTGCTGCAAGAAGAACAAAGTCACAGGCCAGGTTTATTTTGAATTTGACAATTATTACTATTTTCTCATTCAGAGGATTTCAAGCCTTGCTTCTATTTGTTGCGTTATACTTTGTTTACTCAGCAGCTTTGGCGTTTGAAAATACTGCTCCACCAATCTCAGCTTGCCGATCCAGCGTGAATCTGGCATATCCTTACTGTAACATTATGTGCAAACTGGCAATAGACCTCGTGCAGCTGGCAGCCATTGTTATCGCATGTAAGTAACTCAAGCAAGCAAGGTCACTTAATATCATTGCTAGTGTAGGCCTGGAATGTTTAGTGAAACCTGGGCAATGTAACAGCCGCCTGTAGGGCATGTAGTCACTATGTTATATTTTTTTTAAATTATGTTATGTTATTTTGTATTACGTTATGGAGTTCGGCGTCAATGCACACTGGCCTTGCTAATGCGTTCTCAGTCCTCGAAGCATCTGCCTGATCTCATCATAAGAAGTAGGTCATGATTTTCCTCTCTTTACTTCGAAGTCGGTATTGTCGTGCTTGTTCAGGCTTCAATCCCAATAGTGTATTTGGGCTACGTACAAAGTTTCGTTTTCTATCCATCAGTCAAGGCATCACTACATTGATTATATCAGCACTAGCCATGCTTCTTCCCGTCACTTACCTTTTACTCTGGTATGTCCTGGTGTTTAACTCCAAGTCAGTATGTGAAGCACGAATTGCAAATTCTATCTATCCATATAGAACAGAAGCTGCTTGTTACGATTTTTGTTGTTGTTGTTGTTTTTTTTTGTTTTTTTTTTAGCATGTTCAGGACTCCAGCGGTAATCTCCATAGCCAGGCTTGCTGTAGTTGTCTGGATCACGCCGCTATCCCCACTAGGTACTGTTTAGTCCTCGTTGGTTTTATTTTGCCTCTTGTAGATTAGATCATAATCTTTTGATTTAACTGGGATTATAAACTGGGCACCTGATGTGTCAGATCTGTATGTCGAACCTCGGACCACCTACTCCTATCTCAAAAGGTATTTAAAGGTAAAGACTGGTTTGGTAATACGTTACAAAATAGTACTATGGTCATGCTCAATGTTCCGTGTAAACGATACAACGTTCACGCAAGCTATTCTCTGTTTCTTATAATGTGTGGAATGTACAATGTTAACTTTGAAATGCTCCAAGCAAACTGTGCATTGTTCTATGTATAATGTGCAATATATTATGTAAATAAACTATTTAATCATGTGATCTGCGCAGTACTCTATGTGATCCGTGCAATGTTCAATGCACGGTGTGCAATGTTCCACGTAAGCTGTGCAATGCTCAATGGGATCTATGTAATGTTTCATGTAATTCGTGTAATGCTGCATGTAAATTTTGCATTGTTATATGTAACTTTAGGAATGGTCAATATCAGCTTTGCAATGTTCCCTTTAAATCCGGAATATTCCATGTAAGCAGTGCAATGACCAGTATAAGCTAGGCAATGTCCCATGTAGACTGTACAATGTCTCGTGTACTTTGTGCAATGTTACATGCAAGATGTGGGATGTTTTCATATAAGCTGTGCAATGTTGCAAGTAAGCAGTGCAATGTCAAGATTAAATTTTGCAATCTTCCGTGTAAGTTATGTATTGTTCCATGTAAGATATGTGTTGTTGCACTGAAACGGTTTATCTTATATATAAATTAGGATGTGCGTATCTCTGTATGTATGTATGTATGTCCTTTATACGCTCGCGAACGGCCCATCCGATTGAGATGAAATTTTCTACACGCCTTCCTTTCATTCCAGAGATGCCAACTGTCGTAGTTTTTTTTTTTTCTTCCTCCTCCTCCCTCCTCCCATTCCCAAAATACGTACGTAAATATATGATGATGATGATAAAAGAATCCCCGAACCAAATCGCTAGGGAAAGGGAAGAAAATGACGTGACTACACAGAATCGTCACACGGCAATCATCATCATCATCAAGTGCCGTGCCGGCTGGCGTAGGCGTTCAACTCTGCTGCTGATATATATGCCTCCATGCCACGGCAATATCAATAACAATTCATCTTTTTATGTGTAAGGAAGTTATCTACAGTCGTGTAGAAGGAAAGAACAATCAATGGAAGGACCGAAATCACAGAACCTAGACGAGTATGAATTCGGAATGGCGAACTCCCTCCTCCTCTCTTCTCCTCCTGCCTCTACCTCCTCCCCTCCTCCTCCCTCTAACTCCTCCCTCCACCCTCCTCCTCTTCCTCCTCCCTCTACCTCCTCCCCCTCCTCCCTCTACCTCCTCCCCCTCCTCCGTCTCCCTCCTCCCTCCTCCTTCTCCCTCTTCCTTCTCCCTCTTCCTCTCCCCTCCTCCTCCATCCTCCTCCCTCCTACTCCCTCCGCCTCCTCCCTCCTCCTCCCTCTACCTCCTCCCTCCTCCTCCCTCTACCTCCTCCCTCCACCCTCCTCCTCTTCCTCCTCCCTCTACCTCCTCCCCCTCCTCCCTCTCCCTCCTCCTTCTCCCCCTCCCTTATCCCTCCTCCCTCTCCTCCTCCCTTCTCCTCATCCCTCCTACTCTCTTCTCCTCCTCCCTCCTCCTCCTCCTCTCTCCTCCTCCCTCCTCCCTTTTCCTCCCTCTACCTCCTCCCTCTACCTCCTCCCTCCTCCTCCCTCCTCCTCCTTCCTCCACATCCCTCTTCCTCCTCCTCCCTCCTCATCATTTCTCCTCCTCCTCCCCCTCCTCCTTCTCCCTCCTCCTTCTACCTCTTCCTCCCTCCTCCTTCTCCCTCCACCTCCTCCCTCCACGTCTCTCCTCCTCCTCCCTCCTCCTCCCTCTCCCTCCTCCCTTCTCCTCCTCCCCCACCTGCGTTCTCCTCCTCCCTCCTTCTCCCTCCTCCTCCCCCTCCCTCCTCCCCCTCCTCCTCCTTCACCCTCCTCCTCCTCCTCCTTCACCCTCCTCCTCCCTACTCCTCCCTCCTCCTCCTCCTCCCTCCTCCTCCCTCCTCCTCCCTCCTCATCCCTCTTCCTCCTCCTCCCTCCTCCTCCCTCCTCCTTCTCCCCTTTCTCCCCTCCTTCTCTTAATCCCTCCTCCTCCCTCCTCCTCCCTCCTATTCATCCCTACTCCTCCTCCTCCCTCCTCCT
The DNA here is from genome assembly GCA_963921405.1 of Cepaea hortensis. Classification (NCBI taxonomy): domain Eukaryota; kingdom Metazoa; phylum Mollusca; class Gastropoda; order Stylommatophora; family Helicidae; genus Cepaea; species Cepaea hortensis. Next base: position 100,566,860 of record OY992886.1, read on the forward strand.
CCTCTCTCCGCCTATCTCTTCCTCCCTCCTCCTCCCTCCTCCACTCTCTTCCTCCTCCCTCCTCCTCTCTCTTCCTCCTCCTCCTCCCTCCTCCTACCTCCTCGCCCTTCTCTTCCTTCCTCCTTCGCCCTCCTCCTCCCTTCTCCTCCCTTCTCCTCCTCCCCCTCCTACCCCTCCCTCCTCCCCCTCATCCCTCCTCCTCCCTCCTCCTTCTTCCTCCCTCCTCCTCCCCCTCCTCCCCCTCCTCCTTCCTCCTCCTCCCTCTCCTCCTCATCCCTCCTCCTCCATTCTCCTCCTCCCTCCTCCTCCTCCCTCTACCTCCTCCCTCCTCCTCCCTTCACATTCCTCCTCCTCCCTCTTCCTCCTCATCCCTCCTCCTCCTCTCTCCTCCTCCCTCCTCCTCCTCCTCCCTCTACCTCCTCCCTCCTCCTCTCTTCACATTCTTCTCCTCCCTCTTCCTCCTCCTCCTCCTCATCCTCTTCCCTCCTTTTCCTCCCTCCTCCTTCTCCCTCTTCCTCCTCCCTCTTCCTCCTACCTCTTCCTCCCTCCGCCTCCTCCCTCCTCCCACTCTCTCCTCCTCCTTCCTCCTCCCTCCTCCTTCTCCTTCCTCCTCCTTCTCCCTCTTCCTCCTCCCTCTTCCTCCCTCTTCCTGCTCCCTCCGCCTCCTCCCTCCACCTACTCTCTCCTCCCTCCTCCTCCCTCCTCCTCCCTCTCCTCCTCCTCCCTCCTCCTCCTCCTGCGTCCTCCTCCTCCCTCCTTCTCCCTCTTCCTCCTCCCTCCTCCTCCCCCTCCTCCTCCACCCTACTCCTCCCTCCTCTTCCTAATCTCTCCTCCTCCCTCCTATTCCTCCTGTCTCCTGTCTCCTCCTCCCTCCTCCTCCCTCCTCCACCTCCCTCTTCCTCCTCCCTCCTCCATTTACCCAAGACAGACATACAGACAGATAGTCGGGAACGGGATCTTATATGATTACTTATATGATTTAAATTAGATGCTCTCCATCATGGGCTGGGCCGGGTCAGACAGACAGACAGACAGACAGATAGATAGATAGACAGAGAGACAGACAGACAGTCGGGAACGGGAACTTATATGACTACTTATATGAATTAAATGAGATGCTCCCCACCAGGAGTTGGGCGATGCCGGGCCGGGTCAGACAGACAGACAGATAGATAGTCGGGAACGGGAACTTATATGACTACTTATATGAATTAAATGAGATGCTCCCCATCAGGGTCTGGGCGAAGCCGGGCCGGGTCAGACAGACAGACAGACAGATAGACAGACAGACAGACAGACAGATTGTCGGTAACGGGAACGAGAACTTATATGACTACTTATATGAATTAAATGAGATGCTCCCCACCAGGGTCTGGGCGAAGCCGGGCCGGGTCAGCTAGTATTCCATATAAGCTGTGTGCTGATTCGTGTAAACCGTTCACTTGTTCATGTAAGCAGTGCATTGTTTCATGTAAGCCGTTCAATTTTCCATGTAAGCTGTGCAATGTGCCTCGAAAGCTGTCATTATTCCATGGACGCTGTTGACTTATCCATGTTAGCCGTGGAAAGTTGTCCGCATACCTTCACCATAGAGGACTATTATCATTAAAGATGTGAGGTGGCCAAGATTTGACTATCACTATATATCTGGTCTTAAGGGGTTCTTTCTTTCTTTCTTTTCTTTTTTTTTTTTTTTTTTTTGTTTGCATATCCTATTTACAGGACATCGCTGTCAACACCAGCATTTTACTGCTGTTGTTGATGTCTTGACAAGTTTTAACGTTCAGTAGTTTGCCATTGCTTTCTGAATGACCGGCTCCCACACCAACACGTTACAAACCCAGTGCAACACGATCTGCTGCCAAATCGGTCGCCGCCGCGTTTCGAACGAGTGGTAAGCAGCAAACGAATCGCATTAGCATGCCTTTAGGCCACGGAGACCGGCCTTAAGGGGTTAGTGATTCACAATTCGTGGACATATCGAGTCGAGTGCTCGAAATAAGCCGCATGCGAGTTGAAAGCAGATTACTTTCAGTTTGTTACTATGGTATGAGACGTCAGTCGTTCAGATTGATTGATTGATTGATTTAGGAACCGACATCACAGCATTCGGGACATTCCCATAAGCGCTCCGTCCCCATCCTCAGCAACCAGCGAAGAGTTCCAACACTAATAGTTCCAGTAGCAATCTGCTTATATGTCCGTCTCGCCTTTCCTCTGAGCGTCGAGCGTCGGCCAGATCCCCTCGTCACTCCTCGCTGCCTCATTCTAACTCCTCCGAGGTGTACACGTGCTCCCACAAGGCCGCAACCACTTCTGCCTAGTCATGCATCAATACTCCACCAAGTTCTGCCGAGCCAGCCAATCTGTCCGCCTGTTCATTCCCCAGCACACCGGCATGCCCCGGAGAAAAGATCCAGGTGATGCTTGCTACCCGTGACCTCCGAAGCGAAGCAAGCCACTCTGCACGAAGCTTGCCTGTTCTCACCCTTCTCAGCATGCTTTCTGAGTCAGTTACAATCACAATATGTGTATGTATCATGTTTTCTATCCAGCGGAAAGCTGCACTGACCTCCATTCTTAAGCTAGATGTAGTGTCATCATTCGCCAGGCTCTCCTGCACCAAACGTTCAGAAAGAAAAACTACTGCACGTAAAGAGACATAGTAACCACTGCAGCAAATATATGCTAGGATTGATTGCAACGTCCTGTAAACGTCCTTTTACAAAGCTCAGCCAAAGAAATCTTTACTAAGATACTCCAGGCAGGGATACATCTGGTTTCCAGGAAAAGTGAATGGCCTCTCCTTATCATTTGCCGAATTAACTGTATATGTTATTACTGAAATGATGTTTGCGTGTGGGACAACTTTTTCATATTACCAATGCCTCTCGCCCATAATTGGATGAGTTCACCTGATGGCGAGGGATACTGGTAATATGGAAAGCTAATCTAAACGCAAAAATCCATCCAGCGCGTTCCCATGTAATAGCAACTAGTAGTAGTAGTAGTATCACGGGTGTGAATTACGCTCGAATCTAAAGTGAGTAAACAATATAAACTAAATAATTAAAAACGGCTTTAACGGCGTGAGGGTCGACATCATTGCACCGAGTTATATCCCGTATGTATCGGTCTCTTTCATTGGGCTGTCGTAAGCGTCGCAGACAGTTCTAGTTCTGTAGCGCCAGTCACACCACCAGGAGACAACGAAAAAAAATTCACCTGTGAAACGAATGACGTAGTCAGGAAGATTATGGTAATCAGAGGAGAGTTAGCTAGTCGATGAGCAATGGCATTTAGAAGAAACTGGGAACAACAGCAATGTGGTTTTTGCGAAATGGCGATGAGATATTATGAACAAGGAAGAAACAATCTCTGAGGAACATTTGATGCACAATTACTCTACGATACGCTACAGGGCAGCATCAACAGAAGAGATGGCGCAGAGAAATTAGCCTCTTAGGAAAATATTAGGGAAGGGTGGAAAAAGAAGACAGAAATAGATGTATGTAAAAATGTCTCCATGTCGATGTGTGCTACAGAACCATAAAAAGAAGTAGAATGAGGAGGAGTTGGGCGAAGGAGGAAGAAGACGAAGAAGAGATGGAGTAGGACGTGGAATGGGAGGAGGTGGAGGAGGAGAGGGAAAAGAAGAAGAGGACGAAGAACAAGAACTATAAGAACAACAACAAGAATAAACAGAACAAGAAATAGAATATCAACAACAACAACAACAACAAGGAGAAGAACTAGAAGAACAACAGGAACACGAAGAACCAGAACAAATAGAAGCATGCGTTGAAGTATAAGAAGATGACAACATGATAGAAGTGGGGTGTCTAAAGAGCCGTGAGGACGACATCATCGTGCTGATGGCATCATTGTGTCGAAGTAGAATAAGAAGCGTTCATCATATAACTATGTGCGATTAGTTTACAACTTGTACAAAAATCATGTCTATTCATTTCAGATTGCTCTTTAAGCACTTCAGACCTTTGTGGTGCTACATGTAATCCGAACGTACAGTGTCCTTATGTTGACGACCCAGTGTGTGGAAGTGACGGGGTCACTTATCCTAACCTCTCCGTCCTAAGAATAGCAACATGTAGTAGCTATATTACAGTTGATCATCCAGGCAAATGCGCTGAAGCACCCACTGATGTTCGATGTGATGGTCCCAATGTGATGGCGTGTCATTTTATTTACCGCCCAGTGTGTGGAAGTGACGGGGTCACCTATTCAAACCTCTGCGTCCTGCAATCGCAGCTGTGTAGTAAAGGTATCACAGTAGCACATCAAGGCAAATGCGGTGAAGCACCTACTGCAGTTCAATGTGGTAGACCACCTAATTGTTATACATATTACAGCCCAGTGACGGGGTCACCCATATTAACATTTGCTGGGTACAATCGCAACCATGTAGTAAAGGTATCACTGCAGCTTATCCGGGTGTTTGCGTTAATAGGACCACTGCAGTTCGATGTAATGGACCCAAGGCTTGTGGTTCTAATTACCGCCCAGTGTGTGGAAGTGACGGGGTCACCTATCCTAACATCTGCGTCCTGCAATCGCAACCGTGTAGTCAAGGTATAAAACTAGCATATGATGATGTATGCATTAATTGGAACACTGCAGACCAATGTGTACCCAATAATTGCCCTACTGTTTACTACCCAGTGTGTGGAAGTGACGGGTTCTCCTATGATAACCTCTGCAAACTGCAAGCACAACCAAGTAGGAAAAATATCACGTTAGCACGCTACGGTACGTGCTCCATTGGATCCTCGGAAAGTTTGCAACTTAAACAATAACCCAGTGTGTGGAAGCAACGGGGCAACATACTCTGACCTTTACTTTCTGGAGTCTGTACCTTGTGCTACACACGTACCACTAATATATCACAGTGAATTTGAATATGTCAGCAAGCGCTGCTTCAGGCATTACGGGATAACTTCTCTCGCACCACACAAAAGGATTTGTCAGTCGTACGAGAGGTATTGATTATACATTTTATTGCCACAGGCTCTTTACATTACATCAATGCACAAAACGGTCGCTAATAAATCACACATGAATACACCACAGAATTGCCTATCACTAGTCGTTCCTAACCCTATTGCTAATTCTATCTACTAGGCTAAAGAATACGCATCGACGCTAAGCGATGCGCTCACTACGAAGTCTGTCCCCTGTCTGAGCCATTCTCCGCGTGCTGATTACACGGTACGCGGAGTGACCTTGTGCGTACTTCGGCTTCTGCGTGCTGCCTCATTCAGCACGCTTGGAGCCGTGGTCTCTCTTGAGTCTAGTTCTCTGTATCTGTCACGCTGGCGTGATTACGCCGTGACCAGAGTGCTTACTCTCTGGTTGACACCTCCGTGTCTCATGAGAGAACTGTTTGATAGTTCCCCTTCCTATTTACCACCTACACCTACCCTGCCCTCATGTAGGGGCACTGGGTTACCTCTAATCTACTTGAGGTAGACCACTCATTCAGGGTGGTCTTCCCTGAGTCTTTGACACACACCCTCCCCTCCTGTGTTGCGTTACAAATTTGACTCATGGTTGTGACGCAAGAGGTTTCTAAAAAATTAGTGTATCTAATTTTTGTCAAAGACTAACTTGGTTCTGGGTAACTCAATAGACTTCTACTGACTATTGTCACAATGTAGTCTCACTTTACTTGACTACTGGTGATCGCCACAAACTTGTCTGGTTGGCGTGAGCCCTCTCTCACTGGCAATATTATATTAATTAGAGGTATGTCTGAACCGGACCATTGTCTTATAAGACCTGCCCTCAAATAGCAAATTAACTCACTACCCATACAAAGTTGACTTTCTTACGGTCAACACATGAATTGCTTCATGTCCCCCATATAATATTAAACAACCCTTGCACAAGTTGTGTGCGACAGGCTTTACCTATCTCGCTTCCGCGTGTAAAGTTATCTTCCACTGTTAAGTTAGTGTTTCGTTGTCTATTGTGTCCCCTGACCCGGAGTTATCTCCCTTTGTTCTAAAAAAATGTATGTCATTTACATGTTTGTTTTTCTGGTTGTTTGCGTGTTTTGGATCTAACTAATAATATACTTTATCTTCTAACATGTGTGTCTGTCTATAATATGTAAGTAAGATAGTTTTCAAGTGCCATAATTCGGTTAAATGTGGCCACAAACAAGTGTATAACACTAATTCGTGACTACGTTTCCGTCTTATGAGACTTAAAATACTTTTCTAAGGTCTACACTAAACTACACATTGAAGACGGCACATTTCAACATTGAAAGCAAACGTTTGACGCAGACAAATAATAAAAAGTCACGTTGAGCGGCAGAAAAAATCCGCTGGTCGTTCTCACTCTCCCTTGTATATTTTCCATTTTCTCTCACTTTCACACTTCTGTCACACATCTCTCATTCTCCTATTCTCTCACTTTCACATTTTTGTCACACATCTTTCATTGTAATATTTTAAAAACCTTGAAGTGACACTGTACAAATTTGGCTCAGTTTGAAAAGAGTTGAGCTCAATGACTGTGCGTAACTTACTGCACGAGTCATGTATTTACAAAATATTTACATGGATGAAATAGGGTTGATAGCTTGTACCCTGATATTATTAAACACTCTATTCTCCTGAAATACTACTACTACTTCTATATTTATATCCTAATTTGTTGTACACAATCAATTTAATTTAAGGGAAGTAATCTAATTATCTAAAAAAAAATGAAAATGATGTGAGATGAGTTATGTACCTTTTTGAAATGGGAAATGTGAAATGTAACAAAATTATAATTACTGTATTAATGTTTAAATGAATAAAAATATGATTGATGTTTTTACTGTACATGGTGTAAATGATGTATGTTAAATGTATAACTCTCTTATCGTATACGGTATAAACTAATTTTATCCTAAATAATGAGGTTGTTAAGGTGTTCATCAAGATGGAATGAAATCAAGTGAAATGAAATGAACTAAATGGTACTGTTCCTATCTAAACTAAATGGTGCTGTTGCTATCTAAACTAAATGGTGCTGTTGCTATCTAAACTAAATGGTGCTGTTGCTATCTAACTTTTTATCATAGACTTTAATTAGCTGTTAATAAATTTATAGTCCTATCCTAATCTACTTTTATGCTAAGTAAGTGGGTAAATTAATGATTTATCTAAGCTGCACAAAAAAATCTATTATATTCCCTAAATCTAATCTAAATCTCTATTAAAGTAATTAATTTAACTATCATTTATCACTATATTAAAACCGTTATAATACATATCACAATACCTAAATATATATACATGGTATTTCTTTACCTCAGGTTAGTAGTTGCCATAACGTACAGAAATTGCTTTCGTTGGCTTAGTTTATATATACACACTTGTCCTGGGTATCTTAAATACACTACACAGTCATACTTGTGTCTTATGGGTATTCTTCCACTCGTAGAGTCCGCTGGTGTCGTAGACGAGTATATTCGTGTCTGTTCTTTATGCATTGTTCTGACACTGTTCTTCCACATTAACGCAGGTGATTCACCGGAACACAAAATGGAGCATAGTAAGTAACGAGCTGTCTCTGTACACACGGTGATCAACTTGTTTTTGGAGCACAGTTCTTATTCTGCTGACTACGGACACATGGTAGTTCACAGTTCTTAGCACACAGTCCTGCTCATGATGTCTATGTAATACATAGGATATAATACACAGGATATTTTACATGTACTAAATTAACATTTCTTACACTACCTTTTTATGTGGAAATCTCAGGTATTTCTACCTCAGATGGTCGACTAAGGGTATCAGCAAGAATGGTATCCCTACCCTTAATATGCTCTATACTAAAAGTATAATTCTGTAGTATTAATGACCACCTGTAAATGCGGTCGTTGCGATGCACCACACTTTGTATGACCGTGATATGGGGAATTATCGGTCTGGACTACGAAGTGATTGCCCGCTAGAAATCGATGCAACTTCCTCACCGAATAGATGACGCTTAGGGCTTCCAACTCTGATATGGAATATCTGGACTCAGCAGGTGTGATCTTGCGGCTCACGTAGCAAATTGGATGGAAGATGCCATCATAAAACTGGCCTAGTACTGCAGCGACGGAAATCCTGCTGGCATCTGTCCTAAGATAATAAACGAGCCTAGGATTAGGCAAACGGAGGATTGGTACATTACTAAATAGGATTTTCAATTTTGACAATGCAGAAATTAATAATGCATCTTTGACATCTAATTTTACTGATGCTTTTAAAACATTTGAAAATACACTTGTAATTTCAGCTAAGTTCGGTATGAACTTACTATAATAATTTACTAAACCCAAAAGACTCCTGACCTGCTTCTTTGTTGTAGGCATGGTCAGGTTCATAATTTTAGTAATAATTCTATTGTCAGTTTTTAGTTGTCCATGTGAAATGACATGACCCAAAAAATCAATTTCTTGTAGGTCCAATTCGACTTTGCTCGGTTTGACCGTGAGACCGAAGAGTCGCAACCTATCGAAGACATGTCTGAGTTTCAGTAAGTGTGTTGTCCAGTCATCTGTATGGACACAAATATCATCTATATATGTCACAGTATTCGTCACTCCATGTAGTAAATCTCTAGTTAAGCGTACGAAAGTGGCAGGAGCATTACGAAGTCCGAAAGGAAGAAACCGCCACTCGTAAAGACCTAAAGGTGTTGAGAATGCAGTAAGATGGATGGATTGAGTCTACATAGGGACCTGCCAATATCCCTTAGTAAGATCTAGTTTAGAGAAAATTTTGTAGGTGGACATATCAAGGATAAGATCTTCGCAGGAAGGAATTGGTTCTGCGTCGATCTTAGTAACATTGTTGAGTTTTCTATAGTCCACACAAAGATGAATTGTGGAGTCTTTTTTCTTGACCAAGACGATTGGAAAGGAGTACTCAGGTGTAGATTTTTGAATGATTCCACTAGCTTCTAAATTAAGAATTTCCTTATTTAGACTTTCTCTATAGCTAAGTGGGATAGAGTACGGCCTGCATTTAATAGGCTTAGAGTCCGAAAGAAGGATGGAGTGCTCGATCCTGTCCGTCCTACCTGGAATGTCGGAAAATATGTCCTTATACTCTGTTATTAATTCTATTGTCTGTCGTCGTTGCTCGTCTGTCAGTCCCTGTTCTAACCTTATAGAATCTAAGGTCGCAGTCTTGTCTACAATTGGAACAGGTAGTTCCATCCCGTCGTCGTCTACCTGATTCAGTACGGTGGTGGTGCTAAGTGCGTTTTCTGTATGCTCGCTAGGTGTATGCATATCGTCGGCTTTGCCAGTCTCGCTAACTAGTGTAGTTGCGTTGTGTATGTCCGTCGTCTCATCCATAGGTGTGGGTGCATTGTGTTCGTCTGTCTCTAAATCTGTATCTTGTCGTGAAAAGTAAGGTTTCAACATGTTGATATGAAATATCTTTAAGTGCCCGTTTATCGATATTTCATAATCGACATATGAAATTTTTCGTACCACTTTGAATGGCCCTTGCCATGAGGTCAATAATAAATTCCGTTTGTCTGGAAGTAAAAGCAGTATGTCTTGATCTGGTTCAAGATTAATAGTTCTCGCACCTTTATTTGCATATTGGCGGTAGATTTGACCCTTCCTCTCCAAAGCTGCCTTGGCTATAATACACGATTTCATAATCTTATCTCGTGTTTCTGTTACCATCTCATAAGGTGTTTTCGAGGTTGGAATTTCAACCGAATTAGTTACTAACTGATGGTAAATTGTTAGGGGTCCACGTGGGTTAGCCCCGTATACTAATTCAAACGGTGAGAAACCCGTGCTAAAGAACAAACATGTATCAATAACTACTAAGAAAGCACTTTACAACACAATCTTCCTACCAACTCTGTGCTACCAATGCCAAACCTGGACAATGACAGAAAAAGAGAAAAGAAAAATCACAACAACAGAAATGAGGTTCCTGAGAAGAATACTCAACGTATCAAGAAGAGATAAGATCAGAAATGAAGAAATCAGGACTAAAGTGGGGGTTAAAGCTGCTCTAGATTTTATTAGAAAGCAGCAAGTCAAATGGTTTGGCCATGCAAGTAGGCTACCAGTCAACAGCATGCCACAACAGGCAATGACGTACAGACCAGATGGAAACAGAGGAAGAGGCCGACCACGTAAACGCTGGACGGAGGGAATAACAGAATCCATGGGAATGTCGATATACGAAGCCCATAACCGGGCACTCTCACGAAGTTTATACTTCACCTCGACACCGCAAGGTACAAGAGGAACATGATGAGATGAGATGAGAAACCCGTGCTTGAATGGGGAATCTCCCGATAGGCGAACAGCACTGTTGGCAACAGTGTATCCCAGTCAGCTGGGTTTTCTGCTGTCACCTTAGCCAGCATATGCTTTAGGTCTCCGTTAATTTTTCTACTATTCCATTGCTGGCTGGATGATAAGCTGTAGTAAAATGCTGTTTAATCCCTAACATTTTAGTAAGGGCTTGCGTTGCAGCCGATATGAATTGGGTTCCACGGTCGGATAAGATGGTACGTGGGAATCCGAATCGTGAGAACAAATGTAGAAATACATTGGCAACGTCTTTGGAGGTGATGTATTTCAAAGCTACTGCCTCAACCCACCTTGAACATAGGTCTACCATCGTCAAGATGAAGCGATTTCCTTTGCTGGACACCTGGTTTAGGGGTCCAACAATATCGACCGCCACACTCTCAAATGGCCTAAAGGCCAGTGTTGAAGGCTGTACTTCAGCTGTAGGATGTTTACCCTTACGTACTAGTTGTTGACAGACATTACATGAACGACAAAATACTTTTATGTCATTACAAAAACCTGGCCAATAAAAATGAGCCTGAATTCTGGCCCTGGTTTTGTCATATGCAAGGTGACCAGCAAACGGTGACTCGTGTGCAATCTTTAGCACAGTTTGGCGGTGTTGTACAGGTAACACCGTTTGCTGAATCTCATGGTTACCAGTTGTATAATAACGAGTAAGAATACCATTACTAAGTCTAAAGAACCATGATGCGTTTTTTGTTATTTTGGCTTTTTCTTTTAAGAGCTTTAGATATGGAGCCACACTAGGATCAGCTTTTTGCTGGTCTATGAACTTTTGTCTGGTAGTATCATCCGTGCTAGTTGGTGATAGCAACAGTAGTCTTTCCTCCTGTAGTGTGTCTTGATGTTTAATAGTATCTGCTCTGGTTGTTGCATTGGCTGCATTTAAGTTTTCCCATGCAGCTATTTCTTCGTTAGTGCAATGTTTCAATTGGGGTAAGCATCCCAAAATTAAATCAGTACAAGGGTTATCTAAAATCGCACATGTAAAGGTGCCAGAAAGGAAAGGAGTGTTAATACGGGCTCTTGCCAAAGGGTAAATTTCAATATTACCCGAAAAGGTTCGGCATTTGACTGAGTCACCTGTATAATCATTTGGATTCACCAGTTCCCTTCTAAGCCCTATAAGAGTGCTCCCACTGTCCAGCAAACATTGGCATGGTATTTCGTTGACCAATGCATTGTGGAACACCAAATTGCCTCTGGAGGCTAATGCTGCATTTACACTCTCAGTGGAGAATGGTACTGTATGTCCACATTCTAATTTTCCGTCTGCATGGAATTGGTGACATCGCTCACAACTGTCAAAGCTTAATATATCGTTTACACAACACACATCTTCAGATTGGTTAACAGGTAATTCATTCTCGACCTCACACTCAGTCTCACTCCCACTATCAGAAGATGTATCAATCAAAATTGCATTGTTGGCCTTCATTCTTTGGCGGCCCAGGCATTTATTGGAATAATGCCCGTAGCTAGAACAGAAGAAGCATTTGACTGCACGCCTGTATGCAGTTCTCTTGTTTTGTTGTTTCTTAATGACCATCTCAAGATGTGTTGGATAGTTTGGTGATTTATCACACATAGAATAAGTATCATGAAAAAGTTGGCAATATACACATTTTGACACTTTTTGATCTTTCTTGTCGACTCTCTGAAATGGTTTTTTACTGCTACGATAGCTTTTAGGTTGGTCCTTAACAAAAGAGACTATTTCAGAGTCGATATTAGATGTTTTGAAAATATCCCTATTTGAGGAAAAATATGCTGAGCCTTTCTTCTCAAATTGTTCTATGGTTTCTATGTCTGACTGCTGAAGGAATTTAGCGAAAGGAGATGGTATTGTGGATATGACTTTATCCATGGCTATTAAATTTTTCAGTTTTTCAAAGTCCTTTCCTATATTTGCTGCATTAAGCCATCTATTTAGTACACTTTGGACATTAGAGACATAATCAATGAAAGTCTCACTTGATTTTGGTTTTAAATTTGAAAATTGCACTTGATACCCAGGGGCATCAAGTAAGAAATGTTGCATTATCCTATCGTGGATGTATTGATAGTTAGATCTAAGATCAGTTGGTATTGATTCTATAACTTTAAGGGGCTCACCACTGAGGTTCTTCATGTAAATCATGGCCCACATATCGATTGGTATTTGGTGGTATTTCAGCTGATATTCTACATTTTCTGTCCAAGCTGATATGGAATCTTCTTTCCAGAATGGCTTAATAATATTTTTGTATTTATTAAATTTATTCTCTTCTTGCTGACTCTTTAGTTTTGTAGTGGAAATATCTAAGTGTGAGTCTACTTCCATACCTTTCATCTTTAACTGTGTCTCTGATTCAGTCTGTATTTGTTTTTCTTTCACTCTTGTTATTTCATCTATCTCTCTTTGCTTTAAATCTCTCTCCTGATCTAATTGTTTTTGCTTAATCTCCTTATCTTGTTCTAATTGCTTTTGCTTAATCTCCTTATCTTGTTCTAATTGTTTTTGCTTAATCTCCAATTCCTTCTGTTTAATTTCATTGTCTTGATCTAACTGTCTCTGTTTAGTTTCTTCAGCTAATTGTGCCTCTTTGTGTTTTATTTCTAATTCCTTCTGTTTTGTTATTTCAGCTAGTTCTACAATCTCCTTTTAATGTTGTCTTTCTTGTTCTCCAATCTCCTTTTGATGTTGTCTTTCTCGTGCACGTTCATCTCTATCAGCATCTTTTGCTTCCCTAAATTTTTGATCAGCATATTGCTCTAATTCCTTTCCTGTGTATTCTAATTCTTTGCCTGCTTTTATGAAATCAGCTAAAGTAGCCATGTTGTTGGGTAATAGCTAGATTTAACAGGCACTTAAATATTTATTTTGGTTTATTAGATATGTTACGTTTTTAAATCTCTGTGTATAACAATACACCCTTAGCTTGACCTTGAAAAATAGATCACAAAAAAATGTACTAATAGATCACAACCTGAAAAAGAGATGCATTATTAATCATATTGCATTCAAAATAGTTTGTGTATACTCATCTTAACATTCCAGAGAATCAGGTACAATCGTTTGGTAACTTAGGTCCAATCGTTCGGTACTTCGACAAACAGCTTGAGTTATACTCATACACAGCTCTTGTTACATCTGGTTTATAAGAGCATTAACAATTAACCATTTGTAAACGATATATGACTTTAGACAATTTGGTACAATCACATGCCCCCGGACAAAACAATGTGGTTTAATTAATATTAAATGTCAATGTCCTGTCTTCGTTCTAACGTCTTCTGCCTTCCCTAACTATGTCGTTTAATTTATGGGAGTGATGTGCAGACCGAGTCTTATTTGCACAGCAAAAGTAGTGCCATCGTGACAGTAACAAATAGAAACAATCTTCAAATAAATAAATAAATGCTTTGAAATGAATATAAAAGTAATAATAATGTTTAAATAAATGTATTTGATAAATAACTCGTATAAACAAATAATATGTAATATAAGCCACAGATTCAGGCGAGCAGCCGCTTGGCGATTTGTAAACAATCCTTCGCTGAATGCAAATGGCGTAGGGCAGCTGTTTGTCAGTCGCGATACGTCATCGGCGCAGCGCTATTTTTAGATTGGAAAAATCAATATTGTCGCCGGCTCATTCTTGTGTATTGCTCCGCCGTAAATCATTTTTGACAAATATTCATAAATAAATAAGTAATTATAGAAATAAATGATACAAAACAATAATAATAATACTTACAAATCAGAAGAAAACATGTTCATAAGCACAAAATATTCTAATAAGCATAAATAAACATTAATTGGTCACGATGGGCACAGTTCGCATTTTGTTGTAGTCTGCACACGCCATTGTTCACTAACATAAATTAAACCCTGTGATTAACTGACAGTAATACTATTTTAGAGCCGTGGGTGAGTGTTTTAGCTTGAACAATTGTCCAAGCTACACTTCTGACACCACTTTATCCTAGCCTGTCAGCAAGCGCTGCTTCAGGCATTACGGGATAACTTCTCTCGCACCACACAAAAAGATTTGTCAGTCGTACGAGAGGTATTGATTATACATTTTATTGCCACAGGCTCTTTACATTACATCAATGCACAAAACGGTCGCTAATAAATCACACATGAATACACCACAGAATTGCCTATCACTAGTCGTTCCTAACCCTATTGCTAATTCTATCTACTAGGCTAAAGAATACGCATCGACGCTAAGCGATGCGCTCACTACGAAGTCTGTCCCCTGTCTGAGCCATTCTCCGCGTGCTTATTACACGGTACGCGGAGTGACCTTGTGCGTACTTCGGCTTCTGCGTGCTGCCTCATTCAGCACGCTTGGAGCCGTGGTCTTTATTGAGTCTAGTTCTCTGTATCTGTCACGCTGGCGTGATTACGCCGTGACCAGAGTGCTTTACTCTCTGGTTGACACCTCCGTGTCTCATGAGAGAACTGTTTGATAGTTCCCCTTCCTATTTACCACCTACACCTACCCTGCCCTCATGTAGGGGCACTGGGTTACCTCTAATCTACTGGAGGTAGACCACTCATTCAGGGTGGTCTTCACTGAGTCTTTGACAAATATATCAAACTATAGAAAGAAATAACTATACGTAACATTTGGTATATATTCTTTATAATCAAATACAAAATGGGCGTAATATATGCATGTACACAAGACACCTTTCACTGTCCTATCTAAATAATCCATATTTGCCCACTAGAAAGAAGTAAATACGACAATGTAATTAATATACAAGAAACTGGGATTATTCTTAAACAAGTGAATTGGTACAATTATCCCGGAACATCAAAACATCTTATGTGAGATGCCTTGAAGAGATTAGAATAAGAATTGCCATGGCGAAGGCAGCCATTTGCGATATGACAAACATACTGACCAATAAAAAGATGTCAATTGCTATGAGAAAAAGAATGTTGTGGCGCTACATAGAACCTGTACTTATGTATGAATGTGAAGCCTGGACAATGAGCAGGCAAGCTAAAAAAAACATCTGATGGCTGTGGAAATGTGGTTTTTGAGGAAAATGCAAGAAATGTCATAGACAGATAGAAAAATCAATGACAAAGTCCTACAAGAAACAAATGAAAATCCATACTGATGATAGAAATTAGATGTAGACAGTCAAAATATTGTGGCCACGTTATGAGAAGAAATAATTTACAGAACTTTATGACAACTGGATAGATCGAGGGGAAGAGAACAAGGAGAGGGCGGAGAAATATATACCTGGATGGCTTTACTACGTTCCAGACAAGAACACTGAGCGGATCCACGACTCTGGTGATCGTGTGAGATGGCGATTCATGATCGCCCACGCTTATCGGCATGACATATGACGACGATGGCGATGATGATGATGATGATGATGATGATGATGATGATGATGATGATGATGATGATGATGATGATGACCCGTCCGACAGTTGTAGTTAGTATCTCTTGTACCGCAAATTTAATGAATTTCTTTTGTCGCAGTCGTTACCATAACTCTTGAGATATAGAGGCCAGACAAATTTACTCTAAATTGAATGATTAAAATGAAAATAAACAAATACTTTCTGCTTACAAATTTCTTATTGTTGGTGTTAAAGTATATTAGTTTGTGTTTGTCTGTTCACAAAACGTGTGTTGTTTATGTAAAGTGATAAAGTTGCGTATTGTCATGTTAACGAAAATAAGTTTCGTGTGTTAACATACATAACGTATGATTATTAAAGTTTCCTTAGGTCTTTGCTATTCACATGGCTAAACGAAATGTGTGTAAAATTACTGTGATGGACAATTTAAATTACAGTCAGAAAATGGGTGTTGTATATTTTTGATTCCGCTTTGATTCCGAGACCGGTCAAGACCAGGAATGGAGTTATTGCCTCTCTGTAGCACAAAGCCTGGGCTAAAATATGGAGATCATGTGTTGCCCATGCAGCCTGATCCCTCTCTCGGCCTGCCTAGTTCACTCCAGAGGAAAGGTAACACCCCTACATCTGGAAAAAAACAAGCTGCAGAAGCTGCCGGATCAGCAAAGCAATGCTTTAACTGTCCGCCTGTCGGAGCTTCGATCCTAGACCAGCCGCCAACCAAAGCTTAGGGCCTGGTCTGCTCTGCCATGACATTTTGTCTTTAAGTTGCATTTTCTCGCGCCAGGGTAAGGCTTGTACACTCCCAATTGCGCTCTTCCACCTGAAGCCGTTGGCACAATGTGGGGTGTCGTGTTTGGTAAGCGCCGCTCAACGTTCGGCGCTAACAGAAAGCAGGTATTACCGTCTACTGTTATACGGTAGCTCAGTCATATCTGACTAAGACCTGACACGAAATGTCGATGTGTGCTGCAGAAACATAAGAAGAAGAAGAATGATGAGGAGTCTTGAGAAGAAGAGAAAGAGGAAGAAGGTGAAGAAGAGATGGAGTAGCAGGTGGAGGGGTAGGAGGTGGAGTAGGAAGAAAAGAAGAAGAAGATGACGAACAAGAACAACAAGCACAAACAGAACAAGAAATAGAATATCAACAACAACAAAAACAAGAACACACAGAGCAAGAAATAGAATATCAACAACAAGAACAACAACAACAACAACAACAACAAATACTAGACGAACAACAACAAATACTAGAAGAACAACAACAAATACTAGACGAACAACAACAAATACTAGACGAACAACAACAAATACTAGACGAACAACAACAAATACTAGACGAACAACAACAAATACTAGACGAACAACAACAAATACTAGACGAACAACAGGAACATGAAGAGCGAGAAAAAGTAGAAGCATGCGTTGAAGCATAAGACGAAGACAACATGATGGAAAGAGGGGGGGGGGTGTCTAAAGAGAACGACATCATCGTGTCGAAGTAGAATAAGAACAGTTCATCATATAACTTTATGAGATTAGTATACAATTGAACAATGTGTAACGACTTGTATAAAAATCCTACATATGCATTTCAGGTTGCTCTTTAAGCATTCAGGAATCTAAAGTTCAATGTAAGCTGAACCAACCTTGTCCTTATGTTGAGGACCCAGTGCGTGGAAGTGACGGGGTCACATATCCTAACCTCTGCGTCCTGAAAGTAGCAACATGTGGCAGTGATATTACAGTTGAGCATCGAGGCAAATGTGGTGAAGCACCCACTTCTGTTCTATGTGATGGTCCCGATGTGATGGCGTGCCATTTTATTTACCGCCCAGTGTGTGGAAGTGACGGGGTCACCTATTCAAACCTCTGCGTCCTGCAATCGCAGCCGTGTAGTAAAGGTATCACAGTAGCACATCAAGGCAAATGCGGTGAAGCACCTAAAGCTGTTCAATGTGGTAGACCCCCTTATTGTTATATAGATTACAGCCCAGTGTGTGGAAGTGACGGGGTCACCCATCCGAACATTTGCTGGGTACAATCTCAACCATGTAGTAAAGGTATCACTGTAGCTTATGCGGGTGTTTGCGTTAATAGGACCACTGCAGTTCGATGTGATGGACCCAAGGCTTGTGGTTTTCATTACCGCCCAGTGTGTGGAAGTGACGGGGTCACCTATCCTAACATCTGCGTTCTGCAGTCACAACCATGTAGTCAAGGTATCTTACTAGCGCATGATGGTGTTTGCGTTAATAGGACCACTGCAGTTCGATGTGATGGACCCAAGAGTTGTCCTTCTATTTACCCCCCAGTGTGTGGAAGTGACGGGCTCACCTATCCTAATCTCTGCGAACTGCAAGCACTTCCATGCAGTAAAGGTATCACGTTAGCACACTACGGTACGTGCTCTTAAAGAGCTGTTGCTGCTACGTTAGATCCTATGAAGGTTTGCAACTTAGACAATATCCCAGTGTGTGGAAGCAACGGCGCAACATACTCTGACCTTTACTTTCTGGAGTCTGTAACTTGTGCTACACAAGTACCACTAATATATCACAGTGAATTTGAATATATCAAACTATAGAATGAAATAACTATACGTAACATTTGGTATATATTCTTTTTAATCAAATACAAAATGGGCGTAATATATGCATGTACACAAGACACCTTTCACTGTCCTATCTAAATAATCCATATTTGCCCACTAGAAAGAAGTATATACCACAATGTAATTAATATACAAGTAACTGGGATTATTCTTAAACAAGTGAATTGGTACAATTATCCCGGAACATCATAATATCTTATATGAGATGCCTTGAAGAGATTAGAATAAGAATTGCCATGGCGAAGGCAGCCATTTGCGATATGACAAACATACTGACCAATAAAAAGATGTCAATTGCAACGAGAAAAAGAATGTTGTGGCGCTACATAGAACCTGTACTTATGTATGAATGTGAAGCGTGGACAATGAGCAGGCAAGCTAAAAAAAAACAAACATCTGATGGCTGTGGAAATGTGGTTTCTGGGGAAAATTCAAGAAATACCATTGACAGACAGAAAAAAATCAATTACAAAGTCCTACAAGACACAAATGAAAATGCATACTGATGAGAGAAATTAGACGTAGACAGTCAAAATATTGTTGTCACGTTATGAGAAGAAATAAATTACGGAACTTTATGACGACTGGATAGATCGAGGGGAAGAGAACAAGGAAAAGGCGGAGAAGTAAACACCTGGATGGCTTTACTACGTGGAATGATCGAGACAAGAACACTGAGCTGATCCACGACTGTGGTGATCGTGTGAGATGGCGATTCATGATCGCCCACGCTTATCGGCATGACATATGACGACGATGGCGATGATGATGATGATGATGATGATGATGATGATGATGATGATGATGATGATGATGATGATGATGATGATGATGATGATGATGACCCGTCCGACAATTGTAGTTAGTGTCTCTTGTACCGCAAACTTAATGAATTTCTTTTGTTGCAAGTCGTTACCATATCTCTTGAGATATAGAGGCCAGACAAATTTACTTTAAATTGAATGATTAAAATGAAAATAAATAAATACTTTCTGGTTACAACTTTCATATTGTTGGTGTTAACTTATATTAGTTTGTGTTTGTCTGTTCACAAAACTTCTGTTATATGTGTAAAGTAATAACGTTACGTATTGTCATGTTAACGAAAATAAGTTTCGTGTGTTAACATACACAATGTAGGGATGTCAAAGCTTCCTAAGTTCTTTCTATTCACATGGCTAAACAAAATGTGTGTAAAATTACTGTGATGGACAATTTAAATTACATTCAGAAAATGGGTGTTATGTATTTCAGAGTGAAGCATTTATCCTTTGGCTTTAGTTTATCTTGTGTGAACTTTGCAGTATGGGCTTGCAGAGATGGCACTAAATATGTCAAAGAACTCATTGTGCAGTCTACAGTTTGTGTCTTCAGTATTCGCTTGGTCAAGATCATGAGATACAATTTAACTTACATGACAATCACTTACACAAATTGGTACAGGATCCCAAATATCCATCCACCCAACATGTGCCATGCCGATAAGCCTGGGCGGTCATGTTTGCCATCTTACTCGATCACCAGAGTCGTGGATCAGGTCCGTGTTTTTGTCCCGACCATGCCACGTGGCCAAGCCATCCAAGTATTTACTTCTCGGTCTTCCCCTTGGTCTCTTCCCTTCGATCTTGCCAGTTGTCACCAAGTTCTCCAATTCATTTCTTCTCATAACATGCCCCAACAATTTTGACTGTCTACGTCTAATATCTCTAATCAGTTTACGATCTTCATTTGTTTCTTGAAGGACTTGTACATTGGTTTTACTGTCTGTCCATGGTATTTTTTGCATTTTCCTCAGAAACCACATTTCCACAGCCATAAGATGTTTTTCAGTTTGACTGCTCATCCCAAGTTCCTACTTTCAATGATATTAATCGTTTGCACCTATTAGCCTGCTGACGATCTTGAGTCCCCTGGTGCACATGACTATCCCTACCGGGCGAGGCTACTCCTATGGAGCACCCATTTACGCCGTTTCTCTGATTTTCGATGAGACCGCACAATATAATTTTCTTGGCATCTGTAAAGAAAGTAGTTTGCCATTGCTTTCCTTCTTAGCAGTGACCATACTGGTCAATGGCCGTAGCCATTGTCTCCTCAAAAAAGAGATCCTCTGCCTACCGTCGTGAAGCTGGAGACCATAACCTACTCTATCTGTCGGTTGCTCTTCAGCTTCATCCACCACCTGCACTCATGGCTTTACGTAACCCTGATCGGGTGGCTAAACGGGTACTCCACCAAAATATATACTTCATTATTCTGGAATCTGTGTTGTGATTCACGGGTTGGTCTTTGGCTTTTCTTCTCAGGCGCACTAGCACACTCTATACACCATGTCCTGATTATTTAATTGTTGGCGAATTGTAGTTGCATTATATTGAGTAACTTTGATTTGCAGTATTTTGTTAAATTTGTCTGTAAAGAACGTAACTGATTTATTATTATGACTGTCAGACGACCAGCTGTAGCAAAGAGAAGCCAAAATACAAGATCCCTAGTTGTGGACTTGTTTTGTAACGTTGCCAAACATCAAGTCATCTTCCAAACAGAGGGAAATTTTAAGTGGCAGGACAAATGTTGTATCGAAGAGCAGATCTGTTGAGTGCAAGCATTGCCAGGTGGTCGTTATTAAAGCTTCGAGCTTTATGTTTGTTTGTTCTGTGCTGACGAAGGCTTTGGCCGCAACGTTCCTTTTGTTACTTGTAATCGTGTTCTCGTACAGCTCACAATCTACTTCTCGTTTTTTTTTTTTTTTTAAGGGTGATTCATTTATTGCCAAAGCTTAGAGGCAACATGTTCTTCATATGGATTACAAAACATCGTTTAGCTGTTACGTGGATATCGGGGCAACTATTCAAAGCATGTCCTGCCATTATTATTGACCAGGCGTTATTAAAGACATCCTAGCCTATGTTAACTCCTATGCACAGTTCCAGTGAAAGGCACCAAATCATGGCATGCTCCCAGTTCTCAATGAGGAATCTCATCTCATCTCATCATGATCCTCTTGTACCTTGCGGTGTCGAGGTGAAGTATAAACTTCGTGAGAGTGCCCGATTATGGGCTTCATATATCCATATCCCATGGACTCTGCTATTCCCTCCGTCCAACTTTTACGTGGTAGGCCTCTTCCTCTGTTTCCATCTGGTCTGTACATCATTACTTGTTATGGTATGCTGTTGACTGGTAACCTACTTGCATGGCCAAACCATTTGACTTGCTGCTTTCTAATAAAATCTAGTGCTGATTTAACCCCACTTTAGTCCTGATTTCTTCATTTCTGATCTTATCTCTTCTTGATACGTTGAGTATTCTTCTCAGGAACCTCATTTCTGTTGTTGTGATTTTCTTTTCTCTTTTTCTGTCATTGTCCAGGTTTGGCATTGGTAACATAGAGTTGGTAGGAAGATTGTGTTGTAAAGTGCTTTCTTAGTAGTTATTGATACATGTTTGTCCAATGAGTTTATTTGCCTTATTGCACCTATTTTCGATCTCGTTTTCTGATCTGACATTTGATGATATTATACTTCCTAGGTACTTGAAACTCTTTACTTGTTTCAATGGATGTTCGTTTAGGTGAATTGTTGTTGTTTGTTCTTCATTACCTCTGTTTTGCTTGTGCTAATTTTTATGTTATGTTCCCTACACATTTCGTTTAGACTATTCATGTGGTCTTGTAATTCAGCTTCTGATTTTGCTTTTAGTGCTTGGTCGTCCGCAAACAGGAGTTCTCTAAAGGTTAGATTTGCAGATGCTTCTTCTTCTGTGTTCTCGTCATACGATATTCTTGCTGTCTCTGCTTGGCTGGTTTCTTTACATAAGTTGCCTATCTATGTTATGAACAACAGAGGGGAGAGGACACAACCTTGTCGTACTCCAGATCGTATAGAGAAGGGTTCTGAGTGTCCTCCAGTTGCTCTCACTTTGCATTCACTGTTGTTGTATAAACTTCTACATAGGTATGTTAGATGTGTACTCACTCCATATTGTTTAAGGATTTCCCACAGCTTGTTTCTATCTACACTATCGAATGCTTTTTCTTGGTCGAAAAAGGCTAAGTAGAGTGTTTCATTGAATTCGACTGAATTTTCTATAAGTTGTCTAAGAGCAAAAATGGCATCTGTGCATCCTTTATTTTTCCTAAATCCCATACTCTTCCCAGTCTTTTGTTTTTCCCTCTTTACTATTCTATTCACACGTCTTCTCGCTATTCTTTATTCTATGTAATCACATTCCTGTTTGCTCTTCAATCACTTTTTATATTTTTCCTTTTTGTCTTTTACCGCTTTCTTTACTTCTGCGTTCCACCAACTTGTTATTTTCTTTATCCGCGTGTTGCGTTTGTTCGTGGTTCCACGTTATTTTTGCAGTATTTAAAATGCTTGACTTGAACATCTCCCATTCTTCTTCCACTGTTTTTCTTTCTTTAGGTAATTTTACAAAGAGTTCCGTTAGTTCTTTCTCATAATTTTCCCTTACTGCCTCGTCTTTAAGGTTTTTTAAGTTTACTGATTCGCAAGGCATGTATTTTCCTGCTCTTTGTTTTCTTCTTCTGATTGTTCTTATTGTGGCAATGACTGCTTTATGATCTGTGTTTATGCTGAAATTGGGCACTGCCCTTGCATCTAATATATTTCTCTTTCTTTTATTTCTTGTTAATATAAAATCAATTTGGCTTTTAGTATCTAGATCGTTCCATTTATACCAGGTGTATACTTGTGAATCGTTATGTTTATAGAATGTGTTTGTTATATAGAGGTCGTGTTGGCTGCAAAGCTCTAATAGTCTACTTCCGTTATCATTCCTTTCATTATGCTGATCTCCAAATGCTCCCAGATGTTTTTCTATGCCCACTCTGTTATGTCCTAGTCTTGCATTGAAGTCTCCCATAACTATGATGTTGTCCTGCTTATCTATTTTATAGTTAGTTAGTTAGTTAGTCGACAGATCATCCTCATTGCACATCGAACCATTCAGTCCATAAGTGCTCGGATCCCTTCCTCAGCAAATCCCGCAGCGTGTAGCGGCTAACGACGCCAGTTCTGTGTTGGTTTATCAATCTTCTTTGGCTTCCTGCGTAGTGTTCTTGTTTGGCCACACCTCTTTTAATTTGCTGCTCTCGCAGTCTGGCCATTTTTGTAGATTCACAGTCATCACTTGGTTCTCGCAAAAGTCTTACTTCTCGTAGAGCATTCAGAATGTCGGCCTGGTCCATGGCGCGTCCGCCCTCCACAGTAGCCTCACCTGCGAGCTTGTCAGCCCGCTCATTTCCTTGTACTCCCGCATGCCCTGGCACGAAGATGAAACTAATCTTTGCCAGTCGAGACCGCTCCAGAGGCAGCAACCATTCTCTTCGGATCGACCCCTCCTCTATCCTCTTGATCATGTTCATTTAGTCGCTAAGGAAACAAGCCCTAGTGAATGTCTGTGTCTCGAGCCATGTTATTGATTTACTTACTGCCATGACTTCCATGGTCAGGCTACTTGTGGTTTCAGTAAAAGCACCAGAGTCCTCCTTCACAATTCTCCCTCCGGCCCGAGCTGTAAAGGCCCATGAGCTTCTCACATGTCGGACGACCGACCCATCCGTGTAGATGACCGCATCACCGTCTAGCGAATTCTCGAAAATCAACGCTTGTACTTCAGCCTCAACAGCAGCCGGATTTTCTTGTCTGCATTTTCTGTCAAGTTGGATGCAAACTGAAAAGGATGTGCAGAAGTCTGTTGGCACTTGCACCCACTCCTCGCCAGGTTCTAAGTCCTCAAGTGAACACACCTATTGAAGAATGTCTTCGGCTTGACCCATCCACGACCGTCCTCTTTTTAACCTGCTGCCCTTCACCTTCCTAATTTCACTATGCAGTGGATGTTGTGTGTTTGCGTTAATTCTGAGGTAGGCGCGTGCCCTGCAATCTTGTATTCTCTCTTCAATGGTTGGAAACCCAAGAAGGTAGCGCATCGCCCTGCATGCTGTATCTCTTGTACATCCAAGAATAATGCGCATAGCTTCATTCTGTATCCTTTCCATCCGTTCTATCTGCTTATGGCTGAGAGTCAGGATTGCCATTGCATACTCCAAAACAGACATGACCAACCCCTCGTACAGAAGACATAGATGGCGCTGCTCACAGTTTGCTGCCGCCATCACCCGCATCGCTGCCAAACCCCGCTTGGCCTTTGTTATCACCTGGTCTATGTGCACATTATAAGCAAGGCTTCGATCAAACCGTATCCCCAGGTAATTCATTGCCTGCGTTCTTTCCACCATCTCTGAACACAGCATTACAGTTGGTGTTGGAGTGTTGACAATATGATTATTCAACGAGAACCAAGTCACTGTTGCCTTTGTTGGGTTGACCATTGCCCCAGCTTCATCACACCAAGTACTTATGCGATTGAGTTCGGTTTGTAGTTCCACAGCAACCTCCTCTCTATCCTTCCCCTGACGATACACTAAAACATCATCGGCATATGACAATGTCCTGCCAGGTCCAGTGATCTGCTCACTGGTGATTCTCACTGTGTAGGCGTTGAACAGTACCGGAGATAATGGTGATCCCTGTGGTAGGCCAGGATATATTGTTGTTGGTTCCGAAGTCCAACTGCCACATCTAAAAACTACTTTCCGTTGGAAGAGGGCTGCAGCGATCCAACTAAGGAGGAATGGACTTATGTTTAGTTCGAGAAGCCGAAACATTAAAAAATCCAGTGGTACTCTGTTGTATGCGCCCTCAAGATCAATCGCTGCAGCAACGGTTTCAGTGCCTGAGTGGAAACCTTCATAGACATCCTGGGCTTATCTATTTTATTTAGCACGTCATGTATGTCTTCGTAGAAGTCCTCACATTCTTGCTCATTATTGTTTGCATTACATGGTGCGTATATTTGTACATATATTGTAATTGTTTGTTCTTTTATTCTCACTGTTATGATTCTTTCTGATATATATTTTATTTCTAGTATTCCTCTTGCTAGCCGTGGTTCGATGACTATTCCCACACCGTGTCTTGCCCTTTCTTGCTGTTCTACTCCAGAGTAAACAAACGTGTAACTGCTATGGAGCTCCTTGCATCCTTTCCCCTTTGTTCTGGTGTCCGCTATTCCCATCAGTCCAATTTTCCTCTCTTCCAACTATTGAAACCACAGACGTTTATTGTGCCTATTTTTTGAGTCGCTGATCTATCTCGTAGTCCATTAACATTGCCGGGTCGATATCCGTTTGGGTCAGTCCGTTTATACTTCTTAGTTTTTCTTCGAGCAGTATGAAGATCCCCTGCCGGCTTGCTAGGCCAGTCGCAGGTTTAGGACACTAATCTGACCACAGGGAGTCCATCCCCTATGGCGAGCCATAGCCCCGTTAGTCCATGACCTCGCGGTCATGGTTGACCAGTCTGCACCACGTGGAGTGGGGGTTGACTTGTGTAGTCTGCGGGTCATCGGCAGGCTACTAATTTTCGCTCTTCACCCCTCCTGGGAGAGGCTAGCCGATCCTAACCCTGCAGGCTGCAGGGCCCGGCGCATTCCACACCTTTGCAGACCTAATCAATGAGTAATGCCGGTGGTAATTCACCGATTGAAAGGATTGCTATTGACATTGTGCGTTCTCTTCCTAAGGCTAGGAAGGGAAGCAGCTACACTCTGACTTTGGAGGACAACCGACCATCGATTATACATAGGTGTTCTGATTTAGGCTTTCACGAGACTATGGTTTTCTAATCAAATCTTGACGAATAATGGATCACAGTTTGGACTGAAGTTCTAGAAATAGTTCTATTGAATCTTCCATGCTAGTCACATTCACACTAGTCTATATCATCTTCAGTCAAACGGTTGATGTGAAACGCTTTAACGGTACATTAATGTCCAGTCTGAGAAAATTGGCTCAAGAAAATCCTAACAGGTCGGGTTAGAACATTCCGGCTTCGTTATTTACCTATCGGGAAATACTGCACAGCTCCATATGTTTGCAACTTTGTTGTTCGGAAGGTCAATAAAAGAGTCATTAGTTACATTGTTGAGGTTTGGACAGAAGAGAAGATCACTTAAATTATAGTCTCAGCTTCTAAATGTTGAGGAGTTGAAAAAGAAGCTGTAAGTGGGGTGGAAATTTGCTAACATGGACTTACATGTCACAAAACCGCACCATTCTTATTATAATAGGGACGTCAATGAACGATAATTGGAGGTCGGGAAACAGTTTTGTTGTGAATGCTCATATGGAGTAACAAATTGGAAACTGAGCGGCAATGACTTTTGACGGTCGAGAAGAATTGTCAAAGCTATTTACAAACTTCTGATCACAGGAAGGTCTAAAGTCTTTCATATCAATTCGCTTCCTAAGTATGCAGAGAGATCGCTTAAACTGTCACTGCACAATAGTGTTAGGGGTTTGGTTTTATAAAAGAATCATAAGAACAACTGTGGGTGGTTTGGAAGAGCAATGAAGATATATTGAAAGAGATAAATTCATAAAGGAGAATACTTACTCGCATCAAAAGAAGACAGTCCACGTTTTGTTTTGTTTTTACATGCTATGAGAAATCGATAGCTGAAGTATGAGATGCCGGAGGAAGACAAAGACAGAAGACGCTAGATAGTTTGACATCATTTCACGGAGGACCGACGGTATAAAATATAATTTACAGTACTAGAGACAGTAGGTTGTGGACAGACGCTATGGTCAGCGTCAAACGGCAAGAGCTATGAGAATGACATTCGCCAGAATATAGTCTTTATATCTTGTCACATAATGGCAGAAGAGTCGAATGTATAAATGTATTTCACAACAAGCAAAATATTATAAAAAGCATGCAGTTGTAGCATAACTTAATACAAAGCCATAAAGTACTGAGAATATATAACTTTATTCAATCAATCAATCAGGTACCGTCTCCACAATGAAAGTTGGCTGCAAGAGTTGGAAAGTTAGCTATGTGTGGTTCTTGCGGGAGAGTTCGACAAGTGCGAGACAGACAGTTCATTGGCACCTTGCCGTCTTGACAGACGATAGTTTGTTACATTGCTCTTCAAAAACGCTTAGTAACTACAATCCATGGCGGTAGAAAATGTGACTGATAAGGCCAATTCGCGCTGTAAATGTTCATCCACGGTGGATGCATGTGAACACATGGTCATTTTCACCATCACCTACCATCTTACGCCTCATATACTCAGTGTGTGACTTATCTGCAATAATTTTTTCCTTTGTCTTTATTCCATTTCTGATAGTTGCCTTCCATGCAACACTACAGCGGCGATTTGCTCCCAGTGTGCATTATCAATGCCTATATCAATCATGTCCCGCTTACACACATATTTGTATCGTAGTAGAGGCCGACCCTGAAATTTCTTACTCATCTGTAATTCACCCCCCCCCCCCCAAAAAAAAAAATATGTCCTTTGGTATTCTACAATTATAATACGTCCTTTGGTATCCTACCATCATCCATACTCCTAACGTGACCTATCCATCTAAGTCTACGATTCTGAGCATGGAATATACCGTCACACAACCTGATCTTTCCAATACTTCAGTATTTGTGATTTTGTCTTGCCACTTAATACCAAGTATTCTTCGCAGACACCGCATATGAAAGCTGTTTAAACGTTTCTCATGGTGTGAGTAAGTTGTCCAGGCTTCACTGTCATAAAGAAGAGTACTAAGGACACAGGCTTGATAGACAAGGACTTTTGTTTTGGCAGTAAGCTTCCTGTTCTCCCAGACTCTTTTTGTTAACTTGTTTATTGCTGTTGCTGCCTTAGCAATCCGGATGTTAATTTCCTGATTTAGGGATAATTTGCTATTGACCTCGGAGAGTTCGACAAGTGCGAAACAGACAGACAGACAGACAGACAGACAGACAGACAGACAGACAGGCAGGCAGGCAGGCAGGCAGGCAGGCAGACAGTCAGGCAGGCAGACAGACAGACAGGCAGGCAGGCAGGCGGGCAGACAGACAGACAGGCAGGCAGGCAGGCAGACAGTCAGGCAGGCAGGCAGGCAGGCAGGCAGGCAGACAGGCAGGCAGGCAGGCAGACAGACAGACAGACAGACAGACAGACAGACAGACAGACAGACAGACAGACAGACAGACAGACAGACAGACAGACAGACAGACAGACAGACAGACAGACAGACAGACAGACAGAGAGTAGATACCTGAAACTTGGTGTACATAAATCACTGTGAGGAGATGAGCCCGGCAAAGGCAATACTAATGAAACTGATAATAATAATAATAATAATAATAATAATAATAATAATAATAATAATAATAATAATAATAATAATAATAATAATAATAATAATAATAATAATAATAATAACGTTAAGCAAATATGTCAAAACAAACCAAATAAACAACAACAACAAATAAGGTAAACCATGACACTACGAATCAACCGTTTCGACCTTTGTGATCTTTTTTAGGAACAACACAAACAGATGTAAAGAAATAATGCAATTAGTAAATAAAAAACGCAAAAAGAAAAGTATAAATAGCGAACATTAACGGGCGTTTGCGCACATTCCGTAGACAGGTGTGAAAGTATAAGACGTGTAATGTTACAATATTATAAACCATGGGTCACCAAACTTTTTTCACGGCGGGCCGGATAACTGACAAAATGATGAGCGCTGGCCGGATATCCATTATGTACAATACTTGCACCGGTCTCGGTGGCTAAGGTCTTACCGACGCGGTTCGTAATCCCGTATACCCGCGTTCTAAACACAACTGCGCGCGATTTGGCAGCATACCGCGTTGTGCTGGTTTTTTTAAAGATATCGTATGGATGCCGGTCGTTCAGAAAGCAATCGCAAGCTACTGAACGTAAACTTGCCAAGACATCAACAACAGCAAAAGATGCTGGTGATGACTACAAACGTAGTCCTGTAAAGGATATGCAACTTTAACAATACTTGCAAGCCAGAACAAAAGCTCTGGTTAAAAATGACGAAAAACTAAGTTAATCATGGATGAGTGGCCTGCAATGCACAAAACACAAATACAACCAACATATTCATTTACTTTAAAAAGGTAATCAAAGAAGACGACGTTAGCAAAAATATAGTTACATCAGACCTTGTGTGCACATATCCGAATTGCACAAATTAAGCAGCAAGAAAGGTTATAGAGATTTGTGAAACTGATATTTGGCTTTCAAGATATCATCAATGTTTGGTTTGGAATAGCTGCATCCAATCAAGAGAATTGCTTTCAAACGTTCATCAATCAATCTCGTCCGATGTGTTGACTTCACATACTTAATTTTTGAAAATGTTCGCTCACAGACATAGGTTGTTCCAAACACTGGTGCCATACCAGCGGCAAATGTCTTCAGTTTCCTAAACTCAATATCAGATAAGCAGCGGTAAAATTCAACAAGTGTTCCTTCTCTGTGCTTCTCTTTCAACAAGTCATTTGCTTGCAAATCAATGAGTTCCAACTATAGTTCAACAGGCACATCATCAAGGTTACAATTGAGCGGAAGAATGTCACTCTCAGTTCTGTCAAGATCTGAAAATGTCTCCCAAAAATGCTTTTTCAAGTCACGAATAATTGTTTTTTCGGAAAATCGAGGTTGACACCTTCGGCGATTGTAGCGCAAAACTCTTTGAAACTGAAAATGAGAAAAGTTGTATCCTTCCAATTGTGCTTCAAACAATGACAGCTTTCTCCGAAATCCTTTGATGATTCTGTATAGATCACATACGAGGTTTGTCTTTCCCTGAAGTTTCAAATTCAGTTTATTCATGTGGGATGTGATATCGACCAAAAATGACAACTTTGTGACAGCCAGGTAGGATCTGACAGCTGGGGATCAGCTCTATCTTTTTCAGTGAGGAAAACATCTATGTCGTTTCGGAGCTTGTAAAAATGAAACAGGACTTTACCGCGGCTGAGCCACCTCACTGATGTGTGATAAGGCAAGTCACAGAATTCAGAATCAATTTCTTCAAGAACATCCTGGAACTGACGGTGATTGAGTGCATGTCCCGGAATAAACTACTGGTTTCAGTAAACAAGAAATATCTAAGTCTTTCCCACAGATTGCTTGTTGGTGTATGATGCAGTGTATGATGCAGTGTATGAACAGAGCGCCCGAAGTTGCAAATCTTCCAACTGAGTCCCGATATTCCCCATCCGACCTTTCCTCACTCCAGCCATATATTTTCCTCCATCAACTGTAACACCTCGAAAGTGATTCCACTGAAGGTTATAGTCTTGAAAACGTTTTGCACTTCCATGACAATGTCTTTTCCAGTTGTTGTGCCATGCATGCTGCAAACGAATGCCAACACTTCCGTTATCTGAAAGTCCAGATTGATACCACGAATGAACACGAGAAGTTGTGACGTACTCGAGAAATCAGTAGACTCATCCAGCGCCAAAGAATACCTCAAAAAGTTCCTAGGTTTCTCGCGTATCTGTAGCACTGTGTTCTTACCAAGTTCTACTGTTCTTTGCACAACTGAATTTGCCGAAAGTCTGATAGTTCCAAAGAAATCGGCTTTTTCAGGACACAAGTCATTTGCTGCTTCCATCATGTACTCTTTAAGAAATTGCCATCAGTAAATGGTTTTCCTCGTTCTGTCATCTTACGCACTATTTTGTAACTTGTACGAGTGACAGATTCATTTTCATCAAAATTTCTCGTGAAGAGATCTCTTTGTGTTTCTAACCTACGTTTCATGGACTCATATTTCTGAGAGCGTAACTTTCAAGAAAACTGTGAATATGTTGATCGATGTTTTGTTTTGTAGTGACGCCGAAGATTGTACTCTTTCAAATCTGCAACACTTTAGCTGCATATCACGCAATTGGTTTTCAGGTCCTTTGTTTCCACAAAGAAGTACTTTACTCCCCATTCTTAATTGAAAACGCGACACTCGGTGTCCACTTTTCTTTTCTTAGTAGCCATTTTAAATGGTGAAGTACACAGGATCTTAAAATGAAAAAAGACATTGAATTAGAAACATAATTAAAATCCAATTGAAACACAGGAAAAGCAGAGGACTAGGGGTCACTGGTGAAGCTACGGCTCACCAAAGGTAATATAAAGTGTATATGTACCTTTGGTAATAAAATATATCACATAATAAGGTTTTCAAAATACATACATAGGGTCGGCCTAAATAAGCAGCCTAGAGCAGAGTTTTTCAACTGGGGTTCCGCGAGTGGCAGCCAGGGGTTCCACCGAAACAGACCGAAATCACCTAAATGCAACATTTCTGCCCATCAGGTTTACTACGTAAAGTAGGACATTGTATAGTTGATCATCACACATAGTTCTTTGAGAAACGTAAACATTTGCGTAAGGATCTGCTCCAGCAGAAAGGTTAAACAACACTGGCCTAGAGACCACCTCGATTAACACCTTGACCGGGGAATTCTTCCGAGCTGGAAATAATATTTTCGTGACAACATGAGGCTTCTATGACATTTTTATGATACGTTTGCTACTTTATTGCCTATATTCACACTTGTAGTTCACTTACCTATCACTGTCAAACAAAAAAATCCTTGTTACATACCTATAAAATGGATGACAGGCAAAAAAAAAGTACATATTTCAGGAGCATCGGACCTCTGTTGACAGCCGGACGCATCAGGGGAAGAGAAATATGCGTGTGTGTGTGTGTGTGTGTGTGTGTGTGTGTGTGTGTGTGTGTGTGTGTGTGTGTGTGTGTTGCCATGGAAACCATGGTATCGTCAGAGCGTAGGCGGCGCTACCACGAACCAGGGAAGGACTTGGGATGGCGCGAAATAAGCAAAAATTACAATAAACAATAACATCTGGATACAATAATTTATAATTGAAAATAGTAAATTTAAGACACATAGCCGCCATGAGGTCTCCGCACGTGTGAAGATCCCCTATTATTCTAAACATAATATTTACATTTAAATTGTATCACAACCTCTCGTGTTCCATACGTCACATCAAGCAAGTTCGAGTACCGTCGGCGGGCCAGATGAAATGACGTCGCGGGCCGGATCCGGCCCGCGGGCCGTAGTTTGGTGACCCCTGTTATAAACAATGTTTTGCATATCTTTTACAGGACATCACTGTCAACATCAGCATCTTTCAGCTGATTGTTGATTTCTTGGCAAGATTACGCTCAGTAGTTTGCCATTGCTTTCTGGGTGACCGACTCCATACACTCATAAGTCACTAGCGCGACTCGAACCGCTTCCAATTCTCGTGCGCTCACGTCAACCACGAGAGTATTCGGGGTTACGGAGAAAGCTGCTAACTCATCGACCAGCGAGACCGGCGTAGACAGGAAGGTTGAGAAAAATTAAGATGTTTCGATGCCAAATTAGAAATTATAAGACCTAAAAAGTGGCTGTAATAACACATCGAATGTCTAGTTAGATATGTAAACAGCAAAATTAATCAGTGAAATCTATAACAGCAGTGATTCCGTCTGGATGGCTCTTTCAGTGCTAGAATATTTTTCATTAGATGCCGCATCGTAATGCAATGGATCCTTTGAAAAAAACTCGATGTCATTATCCCCCGCCAACATTTGTTGATCTCTCGTCTTGTGCCTCATGC
The DNA here is from genome assembly GCA_963921405.1 of Cepaea hortensis. NCBI lineage: Eukaryota > Metazoa > Mollusca > Gastropoda > Stylommatophora > Helicidae > Cepaea > Cepaea hortensis. Next base: position 100,599,782 of record OY992886.1, read on the forward strand.
GTATTCATGTCCGAGTTGTCTGCTGTGTTCGGTGTTGATTTTTGTAAATGTCGAACTCTGCTATTTCTTCAAAGAATGATGCCTTCCATAACTGTTCTTTGATGCCTATGAATAACAATAAACACAAAGGTGTTAACTTCACTGAGGCAACTTATACTCATCATGTTTAAAGCATACGATGTTTACATTTTGAAATATCTATCCAAATCACAGTTCAAAAGTATGGGAGTGGAAATCCGCCTGTCCGGAGCTCTTAAGTTAGTGGGTTCCAAGCCGAACTATATCATTCTGTTCATGAATACAAGTTTCTCAGAGACTCCCTAGGGGTCCCCGCTGGAGCTACGCAATTCATGCTTTCTGTGGCTTTTTCGGCCGACTATCCCGCGGAAAGAGATCAATCGAAATGGGATAACACCAGGTGCAATGAAGTCGATACTCTTGTCTTATAAAACCTTTTAAATTCTTTTCTGTTCAATCGGTTCACGAATGCAATTTTCACAAAGACTCCTGGGAGTCGTCGGTGGAGCTACGGAGTTCGCATCTTGTGAGATTCTTTCGCAGGCCGTCTGCGAAAGAGACCGAATTATACCGGGTAGAATCCGTTGTAATGAAGTAAATCCTCTCTTCAAACCATTGTTTGAATTTTTATTTCAAATGGTGCCATAATATTTTGCCTTAATGTAGTTACTTTAATATCATGTCTGTATTTTCGTAGCTATTTATTTTGTTGTAATTTGCTGATGAATGCTTGTTACTGCAATATTCTTTTGTTTTTGTTGTGTATGGGGTTTTTTTTTGGTCTTTTTTTTTTTTGTTTTTTGTTTTGTTTGGTGCGTGCGTGCGTGCGTGCGTGGGTGCGTGCGTGCGTGGGTGCGTGGGTGCGTGCGTGCGTGCGTGCGTGCGTGCGTGCGTGCGTGCGTGCGTGCGTGCGTGCGTGTGTGCGTGTGTGTGTGTGTGTGTGTGTGTGTGTGTGTGTGTGTGTGTGTGTGTGTGTGTGTGTGTGTGTGTGTGTGTGTGTGTGTGTGTGTGTGTGTGTGTGTGTGTGTGTGTGTGTGTGTGTGTGTGTGTGTGTGTGTGTGTGTGTGTGTGTGTGTGTGTGTGTGTGTGTGTGTGTGTGTGTGTGTGTGTGTGTGTGTGTGTGTGTGTGTGTGTGTGTGTGTGTGTGTGTGTGTGTGTGTGTGTGTGTGTGTGTGTGTGTGTGTGTGTGTGTGTGTGTGTGTGTGTGTGTGTGTGTGTGTGTGTGTGTGTGTGTGTGTGTGTGTGTGTGTGTGTGTGTGTGTGTGTGTGTGTGTGTGTGTGTGTGTGTGTGTGTGTGTGTGTGTGTGTGTGTGTGTGTGTGTGTGTGTGTGTGTGTGTGTGTGTGTGTGTGTGTGTGTGTGTGTGTGTTTGTTTGTGATTGTGATTGCAATGTGTCCGGGTAAACGTTGAAATAACTAATTAGTGGTATATTTTCCGGTGTGAAATATGACTCCGATCCACATTTGTTTCTTTATATGGGTCATGTGACGTCACGGTATAACGTCATGCCTTGGAGCTACAAATTTCATATTTTCCGCCGCTAAGGGAGATGGTCCTCTACAATAAATGGAGAGTTTTGGCCATCATAAACCATAAATTTAGAAAGTGAAAATCCCAACTGCACTTCCTAGTGGTAGAAGATGGGAAACACTACACGGTATGGCAAACGCAGCCCTAGGAACAACTCTGCAGCCGAGCAAAGCAGGACACTCACGTGTCCTAACAATCGGAAATGGCTATTAAAGGCCGAGGTAAGAGACCCTATATGGACGTGGAAGGCGAGGGAAAACCACACCATTATCTTCTCAAGATTTAATGACAAAACATTTCAGAGGCAGTGAATGGCGTTAAGGAACTCATCGTCCGACAGGGACAGTCATGTGCCACAGGTGACACCAGACCATTATCCAGCTACTGATGGCAAAATAATGAACTGGGAAATACATTTAAAATTGGAACATAGAATGTAAGGACATTAAATTAGTTAGGACAGTTGAATAATTTGATAAGAGGAATGGAAAACATGAAAAGGAATATTCTAGGCATGAGATGGAAGTGATCCGGAAAAATTATAACCGACAAATACATAATAATTTATTCTGGAAGGGATACACACGAGAAAAGAGTTGGACTACTATTTGATAAAAACAAAAACAGCCAAGTCAGTTAATGGTGACTGGTGTATTTCAGATACAGTCACTGTGGTCAAAATCATAGGCAAACAATATCTATTCTGAGAATACAAGTGGAGGCAGTCACTGTTGGCTGCAGCATAAACAGAACACACATTTCTTAATTGTAACGGACTCTCAGAGCATGCTTAATATGTTGCTCGTGCATGCTCGTGAGGAGCGGTATTCTTCAATCAAGAAATCAAAGATAGTGAGCATCCGTTGGATCTTTTACCTCGTAGTCAGGACCATTTAAAACATCCGCAAGCATATTCTAGGTCTTTGCATAATTAGGATACCCAGATAATGTCTAGTTAATTTGGAAAATGTTCCGGTATCATTTTATAAAACCGAGATCTGCTGGCGGGAATGAGAATCCCGCCTCTGTTGTAAATTGAACCGCAACAACTGTTTTAGTTAAGCTGAATAGCACAACACTAAAGACTGCTATAACAGGAAATATAACATTTAGAGAGTAAACTGCAAACAAATGCAACAACAATATGCATTAGTGGCAAAATAGAGTTTAATAGCCTTTGACATAAATGTTCTTTTATTTGATTAAATTAAACATTGTATAAAGAATAATTTTGAAATGCTTAATAATGTACTAGTCTGTTAAAATAGTTTTATTAGAAATGGATCCTTAATGGTTGTAAAAACAATTTCACTGGGGGTCAAACAATACATCTCTGAGAATATAATTAAGATTTGTGTAGGTTTACACATATTGGTTATTTACTTTCAGACAAAGAAATAATTATGTAGTGAATTAACTACGAACACTGTTGACTGGGATAATATTTCAGTAAATGTTCTGCTTCTTGTTCTAGTCTTTATGATTTAGGATACCGTTAAACATGCCCCTTTATGGGCTACAGAAACACCAGTTCCACATGTCTGTGATTCAAGACTACATGCGTTGGAATAGGTGTTTCCATCACTGCCACAGACTGGATCGTACTGATATGTACACATCAAGTCATTGCAAGATAGCTGGTTGTTGCATTCTCCGTCATGGGCTACAGAAACACCAGATCCACATGTCTGTGTTTCAAGACTACATGCGTTGGAATAGGTCTTTCCATTACTGCCACACACTGGCTCGTACTGATATGTACACATCAAGTCATTGCAAGATATTTGGTTGTTGCATTCTCCGTCATGGGCGACAGTCACACCAGTTCCACAAGTCTTGGCTTCAAAGTTACATCGGCTAGAATAGGTGTTTCCATCAGTACCGCACACGGGCTGGTATTGATCTGTACACATGACGTCAACATCACAAGGTCGAGGCAGCCTTCTGCTCGTGACAAAGGCTGAAATGTAAAGCGGTAAACAGAGATGATGATTTATTTACATTTCAAATTGTATATTACAAAATGCAAACCCTTCTTTCCCAGATATCTAACACTTTAGCTGTGTCACAAATGTACAAATGTGTGGCTGTTTCACACATGGACGACAACGTATAGATGTGTCACACATGGACAAATGTAAAAAGCTGTATCACACATGGACAAATGTGTATTGCTGTATCACACATAGACAAATGTAAAAAGCTGTATCACACATAGACAAATGTAAAAAGCTGTATCACACATAGACAAATGTAAAAAGCTGTATCACACATAGACAAATGTAAAAAGCTGTATCACACATAGACAAATGTAAAAAGCTGTATCACACATAGACAAATGTAAAAAGCTGTATCACACATGGACAAATGTAAAAAGCTGTATCACACATAGACAAATGTAAAAAGCTGTATCACACATGGACAAATGTAAAAAGCTGTATCACACATAGACAAATGTAAAAAGCTGTATCACACATGGACAAATGTAAAAAGCTGTATCACACATGGACAAATGTAAAAAGCTGTATCACACATGGACAAATGTAAAAAGCTGTATCACACATGGACAAATGTAAAAAGCTGTATCACACATGGACAAATGTAAAAAGCTGTATCACACATGGACAAATGTAAAAAGCTGTATCACACATGGACAAATGTGTATTGCTGTATCACACATAGACAAATGTAAAAAGCTGTATCACACATGGACAAATGTGTATTGCTGTATCACACATGGACAAATGTGTATTGCTGTATCACACATAGACAAATGTAAAAAGCTGTATCACACATGGACAAATGTGTATTGCTGTATCACACATGGACAAATGTGTATTGCTGTATCACACATAGACAAATGTAAAAAGCTGTATCATACATGGACAAATGTGTATTGCAGTATCACACATGGACAAATGTGTATTGCAGTATCACACATGGACAAATGTGTATTGCAGTATCACACATGGACAAATGTGTATTGCAGTATCACACATGGACAAATGTGTATTGCAGTATCACACATGGACAAATGTCTATTGCAGTATCACACATGGACAAATGTGTATTGCAGTATCACACATGGACAAATGTGTATTGCAGTATCACACATGGACAAATTTGTATTGCAGTATCACACATGGACAAATGTGTATTGCAGTATCACACATGGACAAATGTGTATTGCAGTATCACACATGCTATACATTGTTTGCGGTGGTCTTCTAATGTAGAAATTGTTCCTGGCCAGTGTATGTGTCCTGCTCGATTCGATTCCCAATCCCCGACTCACGTCGAACGTACTTAACTGCACATTGGACCTCCCTGTTTCCCGACCCTGTTCGAGAAGTAGAGATGTCCGATCCACAATCATAATCATGGGGGAGAGTATACACATTCCTGAGAGCAAGGAGGGACAGGTGGCCAATATTTCCGTCACTTTGACAAGCGACGAGACCAGATGTCAAACCCGCGTCAGACCGTGCTCATGACATTACTAGTGCAGTTTGCTATCAACTTCGCCAGCGTATCCAACATTTCTCTGTATAGTGAAGGAATCATGCAAGAGATCAAAGAGAGGCCAGGAGATTATAATATAAACAATCTACTCTGTGCATATGGCACAGTATGGACAACTTAAAATGCCAAAGATCAACAGCTTTTGGACAGAGTAGTAGTAGAGAGTGTCAAACAGGATTTTACTTGAATATCAAGAACAGAGACAAAAGTGTTATATCACAGAAAAAGACATGACCAACCTGTGGAATAACAATAGAGGAGAATAATACGCTTAGCCAAGTTGACCAATGTTAATACCAGGGACAATAACATTATATGAAAGATGCAGGGCTATATTACGAGCAGAATAGGTCAAGCAAAAAGCTGCATTTCAGTAAATGCAAAGCTTCTTAATACAGTAAGTTACTATCAAAAAGAACCTACATTGCTGTATGGCAGTGAATCATGGAACCTGAATGAGCACATTAGAAAGAGCTTGCAAGAAAAAGAAATGAGTTTCCTGAGACGAATATTGCGAGTACCTTGACTGCCTGAGTAACTAATAACGATTGTCTGGAAGAGGTTAATAAAAGTTGAACATTATATATAACTATTCGAAAAAGACAAACGGCGTTCTTTGGTTTTGTAATGAGAAGAGAGCCATTGGACATCAATGTGACGCTCGGAAAGAGCAGTAGGACAAGAGGAAGAGGCAGGCCCAGAGAAACAATTTTGTATGAACTGAGGCAGTGGCATGGAAGGATATCATCAGCAGAGTTGATACAGAGTATCTACGATCGAGATCTCTGGAGAGATATGGCCGCTAACGCCAACTGACAAGGCACATGGTGATGATGATAATGTATTATCAAGCAGTGGTATCATTATCAAAGAATACATCATCATCATCATCATCTTGTGCCATGCCGATAAGCGTGGGCGGTCATGTTTCGCCATCTCACTCGTTCACCAGAGTAATGGATTAGCTCTGTGTTCTTGTCTCGACCATGCCACGTCACCAAGCCATCGAGGTATTTACTTCTCTGCCTTCTCCTCGTTCTCTTCCCCTCGATCTTGTCAGTTGTCACCAAGTTCTCTATTATTTTATTTCTTCTCATAACGTGACCAAAACAATTTGACTCTCTACGTCTAATTTCTCTAATCAGTTCGCGATATTTATTTGTTTCTTGTAGGACTTGGTCATTGGATTTTCTGTCTGAACATGGTATTCTTTGCATTTTCCTCAGAAACCACATTTCCACGGCCATCAGATGTTTATCTCAGCTCATTGTCCACGCTTCACATCCATACAAAAGCACAGTTTCATTGTACACCTCAACACTCTTTTTCTCTTGCAAATGACATATTTTTATTAGTCAGTATGTTTTCCATATTGCAAAAGGCCACCTTCGCCATGGCAATTCTTGTTCTATTCTCTTCAACACATCTCCAATAAGATGTTTATGACTGTTCCGAGATAATTGTGCCGATTAACTTGCTTAAGATTATTCCCATTTACTTGTATATTACATTGTGGTATTTCTTCCTTCCTATTGACGACCATAATCTCTGTCTTCTTACAGAAAATAAAAGTTTATCAGACTGTAGAAGATTGCGAGACAGTGCAAGATTGTCAAACTGCAGACAATTATTGAATAATTCAAGGAATTCACAGTACTAGACTGTAAATCAGTGCAAACGTATCAACCAGTAAAAGTTTATTAAAATGTAGATTATCAAACAGTGCAAGAATATAAAACCGTGAAAAATTATCAAATAGTACAAGTGTATCAAACTGTAGAAGATTATGATAAAGTGCATGATTGTATAGCTGTAGTATATTATTGACCAGTGTAAGATTATCAGCCTGTAAACCTTTATCAGACTGTAGAAGATTATCAAACGGTGAGAAATTGTAAGCCAGCGCAAAACTATCAATAAGTAAAAGTTTAACAAACTGTGCAAGATTGTAAACAAGTGCAAAATTATCAACCAGTAAATGTTTATCAAACAGTGTAGGATTATCTAACTATAGAAGATAATCAAACAGTGCAAGACTAACAAACAAGGTAGTACTGTGGCTAGATTGCGTACATGTTTGTCCTATGGTCAATGGTTCGAGTATTTTTCAAGAGGAAGAGTTTGTTGCTTTCATTGATGTGGGATACCAAATCACCTCAGCTTGTAATTGGTACCACGGAATATCATTGGAAGTAAAAGCGATCGGCGTAACACTGACAACTTCACCCTTCGAGTGTCGATGAGTCTCAAATATGATTCTAGCATCATATATACAATAGCCTCATGATGGCGTGAAAGATGGACACTTTACTTCATATTACTTTAATTCATATTACTTTACTTGATATTACTTTATTTCATATTACTTTACTTCAGATTACTGTGCTTCATATTCATTATATAATTATATTCGGTAATCCACTCCCGGTCATCAGTGGGGCTGTGTAAGCCGCTATTGGAAAGAGACCACAAGAGCCACACATATCTGACTGTTTATGTTTTGTCTTGGAAAGAGACCGCAGGAGCCAAACATATCTAACTGTTTGTGTTTTGTCTTAGAAAGAGACCGCAGGAACTACACATACCTAAATGTTTGTGTTTTCTCTTGGAAAGAGACCACAGGAGCAACACATATCTAACTGTTTGTGTTTTCTCTAGGAAAGAGACTGCAAGAGCCACACATACCTAACTGTTTGTGTTTTCTCTTGGAATGAGACCGAACCATATGGAATACGACCCTGTGCAAGGAAATCCATGCCATTATACCTGTTAAATCTTCATGAAATAATCACGAATTCAGTTCCAGGGAGTCACAGTCAACCCCTGCATTTTTCGCCATAGCGCTGGCAATCATGACTAAAGAACATAAAAAATACAAATTACCAGTTTTGAGAACAGCCAGCAGAAAGGCAATGGAGACGACTTGTCTGTACATGGTTATGTGCGAGGTAGTTCTGACGTACTAGAAAGCAGAACGGAAGTGACTGCCCACTGTTTGACAGGGGAACAATTTTATATACGATTCTTGGCGTATCACTTCACAATAGAAACTGGAACTATGAGAAATGGTGACAGTATTTACGTACAGATCAATAAAAACCGTGTTGTTTTTGTTTGTTCAATGTAAGTCGTTTTATGAATGCTGTAATTAATCCGTGAAGCAGTTGTTTGCCATATTTTGTGAAGGCCATTCTGTCCATGTCTAGCCACTCATGGAAATGTAAGCAGGTGATCACTCTTCCACGTGCTTTTCGCAATTGTGCATGGTGTTTAGTCTCTGCCCACAGTTACGTTGGTAGTGTCCAAGCTTATAAGTTTAAATTCATTTTTGTTTGTTTTTTGTAACATAACTGTTAAGTGTTTTTTTTTTTCAAAGAACATGACTATTTGCAAGCTCAGGACCCAGGGCTGTTATCCGTGTCCACTTTCTAATCTCTCTCTCTCTGTCTCTCTCTCTCTCTCTCTGTCTCTCTCTCTCACTCACTCTCTCTCTCATTCTCTCTCTCACACACTCTCTCTCGCTCCCCTTAACACACTCTCTCTCTGTCTCTCTCTCTCTCTACCCCCAGACTCTTTCTGTCTCACTCTCTGTATCACTCTCTCTCTCTCTCTCTGTCTCACTCTCTCTGTTTCTATCTCTTTTTGTCTCACTCTCTCTGCCTCTCTCTCTGTCTCTCTCTGTCTCTCTCTGTCTCTCTCTGGCTCTCTCTCTGTCTCGCTTTCTCTGTCTCACTCTCTGTCTCACTCTCTGTCTCACAAACTCTCTCTCTCTCTCTTTATCTCAGTCTCTGTCTCTCAGTATCTTGCTGTCTCACTCTCTGTCACTCTCTCTATCTCTCTCTGTCTCATTATCTCTGTTTCTCTCTATCTCTCTGTCTCACTCTCTCTCTATCTCGTTCTATCTCTCTGTCTCAAACTCTCTTTCACTCTCTATCTCTCTCCGACTCTCTCTCTCTCTGTTTCATATTATCTCTCTGTCATTCTACCTGTCTCTGTCTCACTCTCTCTGTCTTGCTCTCTGTCTTTTTTCTTTCTTTGTCTCGCTCCCTCGGTATCACTTTCCGTATCACTCTCTCTCTTTCTCTCTCTCTCTCTCTCTCTCTCTCTCCTCTCTTGATCTGTCTCAATCTCTCTATTTCTCTATGTTTCTCTATATCTCTCTGTGTCTCTCTCACTCTCTCTCTCTCTCTCTCTCTCTTTGTCTCATTATCTGTCTCACTCTCTCTGGCTCTGTCTCACTCTCTTTCTTTCTCTTACTCTCTCTCTCTCTCTCTCTGTCTTTCTGTCTCTCTCTGTCTCTCTGTCTCACTCTTTCTCTGTCTCTCTCGCGTTATACTCTTGGTCTTAAAAACTCTTAAAGGTCGAGAGGATCGACATCATTGCACCTGGTTTAATCCCATTTGGCTCGGTCTCTTTCCGCATTGTCGCCTGCCTAACGCATCGCACAAAGCATGAACTCCGTAGCTCCAGCGACGATCCCCACAAGTCTCCGAGAAAAATGCACTCGTGAACCGAAAGACGTAGCCCGGAATCGAACCCACAACCTTCGAAGCGCGAGACAGACGTCTTGACCACTTCGCCACGGAGTCTCACTTTTCGGTGAGTGTAATAACTGTTTTTCAGAAATGAAGATGTGACTCGTGGCTGCTGTCGAATGTTTGCAGGTCACAGCTGGAGAACTTCACAAATGCATCCTAGTTACGAAAATATCTTATAGCCAGACATCAACAAATTCAGTGTCCTATTACAAAGTATTAGATTTCTAGACCAGATTGTCCCACTTTATAGCTAAGTACCAGTTATTTATTTTTGTGGTGCTGTCAACGTCGGAGTCTATAAAACGAGAAATTGTGAGCGCAATTATCACAGAATTGTGCTTACATCTGAAGAGTCACTGTAGTAACATTCTTTCTAGAATCAACCATGGTCAGCCTGGCTTTGTGCACAATACTGCTCCTTGCTGCTGGAACAGGTAAACATTTTATTTACAAGTTACTGTAAAGCCGCCTCATATACAATTAATTTTAGCAAAAGAAACCAATTCTCTTTCACGTTCATAAGCCATCCATCCATCCATCATGTGCCTTGCCGATAGTCCTGGGCGGTCATGTTCTGCCATCTCACTCGTTCACCAGATTCGTTGATCAGCTCCGTGTTCCTGTCTCGACCATACCACGTGGCCAAACCATCCAGGTATTTACTTCTCGGTCTTCCCCTTGGTCTCTTCCCTTCGATCTTGCCAGTCGTCACCAAGTTCTCCAATTCATTTCTTCGCATAACAAGCCCAAAAAATGTTGACTGTCTACGTCTAATGTCTCTAATCAGTTTACGATCTTCATTTGTTTCTTGAAGGACTTGTTCATTGGTTTTTCTGTCTGTCCATGGTATTCTTTGCATTCTCCCCAGAACCCACATTTCCAAAGCCATCAGATGTTTTCCATCTTGACTGCTTATTGTCCACGCTTCACATCCATACAAAAGTAGATGTTCTATGTAGCACTTCAACACTCAATTGATATCATTTCATTGGTCAGTATGTTTTTCATCTTGCACAAGGCTACCTTCGCAATGGCAATTCTTGTTCTAATCTCTTCAAGGCATCTCCCATCAGATGTTATGACTGTGCCGAGATAACTGCATCGATTCACTTGTTTAAGAATATGCCCATACACTCGTATATCACATTGTTGTATTTCCTTCTTCCCAGTGACGACCATAATCTGTGTCTTCTTAACATTCAGTTCTAACCCTAGTTGTTCACTGTGTGCAACAACCGCATCTACTAAATTGTGCAGGTCCTGTTCGTTGTCTGCATTCAAGACTGTATCAAGATCGTAAGCAACGTTAGAAAAAACTGCAAACTGCTCTTCTTTTTGCCTCTTTTTCGAAAGAAGTGCTTCACATCAGTTTGTGGAATTAAGAGGACAGTGTGCCCGAATTCGACATTACCTTTGTTCAAGGTGTGTTTCCTCTAGATAGCGTCCGCCCATGGTAGCGGGATCTGACTACCCGTATGAAGGATTCCTTACTTACAATGTTTTTTTCCAGGACAGCAGTATTGTTGCCTGACCGTTGCTACTTCCAACTGCACACGTTGCAAACAGGATCCTCTGTTTTTTGCCAATATCCAAAAAGGCTAGGAATTCTCTAACCCTATCAATAGAAACCAAGGTTCTTATGTTTAAAAACGCCCGGCCCAATGCTGAGATTCGAGCCAGCCAGATTCTGTGGCTGATGCGGACACCATCGTCTCAGCCACGCCTGCCTCTGAACGTAAAACGAGACTCGTCAGATGTCGTGTATATTCATTACTACTCTATAGACAGTGCCGATTCCCTGGCGAAGGGGTTACTGGCGCAGTTCATAATTCCGAATACCCGCGTTCGAAACACAACTGCACGCGATTTGGCAGCAGACCGCCTTGCGTTCAGTTTTTACGAAATGGTATGGGTGCCGGTCGCTCAGAAAGCAATGGTAAACTGCTGAACGTAAACTTTCCAAGAGATCACAACAGTAAAACAAAGCTGGTGTTGACTTCGACGTCCTGTAAAGGATATGAAACTAACTTAACTATAGACAGTGCGCCTCTATAGCCTGGGGTTAGTTAAACATAGTTTCGCATTTCCACGAATTACCCAGCCGACCATTCTAAAATCAACCGCAGGCGATTTGAACGCGTTGATTTCCATGGTATGAGGCGTCGGCATTTCAAACAGCAATGGCAAACTACTGAACATAAAAATGTTCTAGTCAATCATATCTGCCATCATCTGTCTTCTATCAGCTAGTGCCTATAGTACCTTGTAGCGTAGGACAAGGGAGTCTTGAGCCTGAGAAATTAAAACCGCCTGGATAGTGCAGTCGCCGCGAACTGTGCAGGTTAGGATTTGCTGTTTGCCTTGACAGGAAAAAAAAAATCCACAACTTACCGAGGATTCTAACGCGGGTCTCACAAACAGACAATAATTGTTTCTTATTCTAAAGATATTTGTTTAGTTCTCTCCGAGAGCTCGACATCGGTGACTCTGTCACACCATTTTAGCCCTTTTTTCTTACGTTGGCGCTGTGGTGAAGGGAGTTACGAACACGGCTCGCAACTCTCCATACTGCATTCGAAACACAAATGTGGTCGATTTGCAAGCAGAACTCCTTATGCATGGTTTTCTTGCAGTGGTTCAAACAGCAATGACAAACTTTTTTTTAATGTTGCATATCCCTTACAGGACGCTGCAGTCAACACCAGCATTTTTCAGCTTCTGTTGATGTACTAGGCAAGTTTTACGTTCAGTAGTTTGCCCTTGCTTTCTGAACGACCGGCTCACATACCCCCGAAAGTTACCTGCGCGGCGCGATCCGCTACCGAATCTCGCGCAGCTGTTTTCCACACGTGGATATAATGGATTACGAACACTTCCTTCGCCAGGGAGGCAGGCAAATACTGAATGTAAACTCGCTAAGATTTCAAAAACAGCCACACCAAATTATGGGTTGACTGCGGCTTTCTGCAAAGCATATGCATGTAACTTTTTTTTTTTTTTACCTTACGTAGGTACCAAATTCATGAATGTTTGAAGTTTATTAATCATCGTTTTAATAGTATCTGTGATTTTGATCAATACAGTAATACTGATTTAAAGTTTACATTTAATATTCTACTACTGGTGCTACGTTGTCTTTCTTCTGATTTCCACATCTTTCCAAGTGCTACATACAAGTTCCTTTCGTCTTTTGTATTCTTCTTCCGATATTTGCATCTGTTCCGAAGGGGTGTCAACATTACTAAATATGTGAATGATTCCGTCTCTTGAAGTTGTGTTTCACAGAGGGAGCTCTAATTGTCGTTAGCTTCTTTGTTTCATTGTCTTTGTCTTTCTCCTATGAATGTTTAGACCTAATTAGTATATTAAGTTCAGATCTAAGTGTTCGGTATTCGGATAAGTGTCATACTTGTATTATTAAATTAGGCGTGTTGTGTACAAAATAATTGTTCGACTATCAGAAATGTTTCTTTCTTACTTTATTTTGTCTTGTTATATACACAACAAACAATTACAACATATGTACAAATATACGCACCATGTAATGCAAACAATAATGAGCAAGAATGCGAGGACTTCTACGAAGACATACATGACGTGCTAAATAAAATAGATAAGCAGGACAACATCATAGTTATGGGAGACTTCAATGCAAGACTAGGACATAACAGAGTGGGCATAGAAAAACATCTGGGAGCATTTGGAGATCAGCAAAATGAAAGGAATGATAACGGAAGTAGACTATTAGAGCTTTGCAGCCAACACGACCTCTATATAACAAACACATTCTATAAACATAAAGATTCACAAGTATACACATGGTATAAATGGAACGATCTAGATACTAAAAGCCAAATTGATTTTATATTAACAAGAAATAACAGAAAGAGAAATATATTAGATGCAAGGGCAGTGCCCAATTTCAGTATAAACACAGATCATAAAGCAGTCGTTGCCACAATAAGAACAATCAGAAGAAGAAAACAAAGAGCAGGAAAATACATGCCATGCGAATCAGTAAACTTAAAAAGCCTTAAAGACGAGGCAGTAAGGGAACATTATGAGAAAAAACTAACTGAACTCTTTGAAAAATTACCTACATAGAGAAAAACAGTGGAAGAAGAATGGGAGATGTTCAAATCAAGCATTTTAAACACTGCAAAAATAGCATGTGGAACCATGAAAAAACGCAAAACACGGATAAAGAAATAAAACAAGTTGGTGGAACGCAGAAGTAAAGAAAGCGGTAAAAGACAAAAAGGAAAAATATAAAAAGTGGTTGAAGAGCAAACAGGAATGTGATCGCATAGAATATAGATTAGCGAGAAGACATGTGAATAGAATAGTAAAGAGGGAAAAACAAAAATACTGGGAAGATTATGGAGAAACCCTAAATAAAAACTACAAGGAGGCAACTAGAAACTTCTACAAAAAGATAGGTGCAATGCGAGCCAGAGGGGAACCCTTTGATCCAACTGAAATAATTAACAGCGAAAATGGAGAACCAATAAGTGAACGAAAACAAATCCTAATAAGATGGAAGCAGTATTTCGAACAACTTCTCAACATCCCATCAGATGTCACAGGAATTTAAGAGACCTATACAGATGTCACCGAAGAACTAGAACCAGACATACTAAAAGAAGAAATTATAGAAGCCATCAGATTAGCCCCATTGAACAAATTACCAGGACAGGATGAAATACCAAATGAACTAATTAAAGCAGCAAGAGAAGTAGGGACAGCTTGGCTACATAGACTATTCAATCATGTTTGGGTAGAACAACAGACACCACGAGATTGGGGAAATGCCATAATTATCCCAATTTGGAAAAACAAAGGCAGCAAAAGAGACTGCACACAATACAGAGGCATTTCACTGTTGAGTCATACTGGGAAAATATTTTGCAAAATTCTTGAAAAAAGATTACGAACTACTTTAAAACCCCAGCTAAGCGAAACACAACATGGATGTAGGAAAACCAAAGGATGCACAGATGCAATTTTTGCTCTTAGACAACTTATAGAAAAATCAATTGAATTCAATGAAACACTCTACTTAGCTTTTGTCGACCAAGAAAAGGCATTCGATAGAGTAGATAGAAACAAGTTGTGGCAAATCCTTAAACAATACGGAGTGAGTACACATCTAACAAACCTATGTAGAAGTTTATACAACAACAGTGAATGCATAGTGAGAGCAACTGGAGGACACTCAGAACCCTTCACCATAAGATCTGGAGTACGACAAGGTTGTGTCCTGTCCCCTCTCTTGTTCATAACATATATAGACAACATATGTAAAGAAACCGGCCAGGTAGAGATAGCAAGAATACCACATGATGAGAACACAGAAGAAGAACCATCTGCCAATCTAACCATTAGAGAACTCCTGTTTGCGGACGACCAAGCACTAATAGCAAAATCAGAAGCTGAATTACAAGACCACATGAATAGTCTAAATGAAATGTGTAGGGAACATAACATGAAAATTAGCACAAGCAAAACAGAGGTAATGACTATAACTAAAGAAGAACAAACAACAACAATTCACCTAAACGAACATCCCTTGAAACAAGTGAAGAGTTTCAAGTACCTGGGAAGTATAATATCATCAAACGGCAGATCAGAAGACGAGATCGAAATAGGTGCAATAAGGCAAATCAATTCATTGGACAAATGGCACCAATACTAAAGAACAAACATGTATCAATAACTACTAAGAAAGCACTTTACAATCTTCCTACCAACTCTATGCTACCAATGCCAAACCTGGACAATGACAGAAAAAGAGAAAAGAAAAATCACAACAACAGAAATAAGGTTCCTGAGAAGAATACTCAACGTATCAAAAAGAGATAAGATCAGAAATGAAGAAATCAGGACTAAAGTGGGGGTTAAAGTAGCACTAGATTTTATTAGAAAGCAGCAAGTCAAATGGTTTGGCCATGCAAGTAGGTTACCAGTCAACAGCATGCCACAACAAGCAATGATGTACAGACCAGATGGAAACAGAGGAAGAGGCCGACCACGTAAACGTTGGACGGAGGGAATAGCAGAATCCATGGGAGTGTCGATATATGAAGCCCATAAGCGGGCACTCTCACGAAGTTTATACTTCACCTCGACACCGCAAGGTACAAGAGGAACATGATGAGATGAGAGAGATGAGATATACACAACTTTGGATTCTTGCTCTGCGGATTTTGTGCACTTTGTTTAGATTCCCTTTGTATGATCTATGGAAAGAGACCAGAGTACTTATGTAGATGTCTTTGTGCAATGAAGGTGATCCTTCACGAACTAAAAGCAACGAATTCATGTTATGTTCATCTTAATTGTGTACGAGGATAAAAAATGTTGGTGGAAACGTTGGGTTTTCTCTGTGTTATTGCCGTGTTGAGTAATCAGGTGTTGCTTTTGTGTTGGTTTTTCCGCATAATGATTACATAAAGAGAACTTTAGTACAGTGCGAGAACTTCGTAGCACTGGCAAAGAACCTAACGTGGGTAGATAACACACTTCTCATGCTATAAATATTCTTTCGTTGGTGGTTTTATATTTGTGAAATTTTGTCCAGACAGTGGCCTATCCTGCTTTCTCTTCACGATTTTCAACTGCCGCGGGGTTTTTAACATAGGCACAGAACACTCGGCTCGCCAGGTTATTCGACCTTTTCCCACAATGATAGCTACTTATTCACTATCCTGGGATTTAGAATAAAGCATATCCTTTTTCCCTTATATTTTACAAATTAATACCGTCCACCCCTGCCTCTAAGCCAGTCCGTCCCTTCATTTGGGCGATAGCGTGTTTTTTTTTTTTTTTTTTAAATTTTAATCAGCTGCAAGCGATTTGTGAGCAGAATGCTTTGCATTAATTTTCACAATGGTGTGACCATTTGAAATGTAGAAAGCATTGAAAACTCATCATGCGCATTGTCGATAAGTGTGGGCGATCATGATTTGCCATCTCACATGATCACCAGAGTCGTGAATCAGCTCTGTGTTCTTGTCTCGATTATGCCATCTGGACAAGCCATTCAGATATTTACCTCTCTGCCTTCCTCTGGTTATTTTCACCTCATCCTTGTCAGTTGTCACCAAGTACAACTACCTAGAAAACCACAAACAGCCCATAAAACCTGGGGTTAAAGGTGACGTCATGTAAAAAGGCCATACAACTAACCTTTCTAAACCTTGTTTAATAAGTTACACGCTGAATCAATTAATGGTTTGTCGTGTATTGCTGAGTTAGACATTCAAAGCAATGTTTTTGCCCTTTTGAATCTGAATAATAAAGACACAAACAATATAAAGGAAAGAATTCACTGCGCTATGTTATTATAGCCGGCTTCGTGGCTTAGAGGTTATGACTTTTCTCCGTAATCTCGTATACTCTCGTGGGTTAAAGTGATGACGGTAAGAATCAGCAGTGGTTCGAATCGCATCGATAACTTATGGGGTATGTGAGCCGGCCGCTCAGAAAGCAATGGCAAACTACTGAGCGTAATCTTGCCAAGAAATCAACATACAGCTGAAAGATGCTGGTGTTGACAGCAATGTCCTGTAAAGGATATGCCCAAAAAAAAAAATTGTATTATACGTTGTACTTTTTTTTTATACCACGTACGAGGTGTTTGCAAAGTTTCACTACACTTTGTATATAGAACAAATTTGAAAAATAATTTCTTCCGTTGATAACACCATTCTGTCATAGTGCAGACGACGGCTATTAGCTGCTTATTGTTTCACGGTGTACTGTGGAGCACATTATTTGATGACATCATGTATTTCATTTTTCAGATGTGTTCTACATACAAAATGTAGTGAGTTTTTAAAAACACCATTGTAGTGAGTTTTTAAAAACACCATGTAGTATGCACTTGACGAGATACACCGAAATGTAATAAATAATACATTATCCCGAAGCAGTTTTCTTTCATGAGCCTGTAATGTGGTAGGATCATCGGATTTTGTAGGCCTGAGGCGTGGAGGATAGGTGGCCTATCTTTCCCTCACTTCGTCAAGCGATGAGCCCGCATCCGGCACTGACATTGCCAACGAAGTTCGCTTCACCGCCAAGATATATATTGTGTGTGTCGTCATTAATCGAACTTGTAACTGTTGATTGAATTAATCAATCAGGAGCTATCTCCTCAATGAAGGTTGGCTGCAATTATCTCTAACACTGTCTGTCTCTCGCTCTGTCTGTACATTCTGTCAGATTGATGTTCGTCCATCTCTTGATGTTATCTTCCCAACTGTATCGTTGTCTTCCTCCTGCTCGCTTGCCTACAACCTTACCCTCCAGTATGGTTTATACAGTGTTATGTCTTATAAAATGACCGTTGACTGAACATGGCATGTTGATTGAAACTCACTACTATTTCAGCCATCGTTGAGGGAGACACTGATTGTCCAGCAATTCGTTGTACCAGACAGTACATGCCTGTTTGTGGAACCAATGGTGTCACTTACAGCAATCGATGCGTCATGAAGTCCATGAACTGTGGCAACGACATACTGGCCTACACTGAAGCATGTCAACCAGGAGCCGAGTGTGAGATCTATGTCAAGTGTGCTGAAACTGCCAGCTTCGTGTGTGGGAGTAACGGCGTTACTTATCGTAACTCCTGCATTATGTTCCAGCAAAATTGTAAAAATGTAACTAAAACAGCTGATGGAGAATGCCAATAGGAGATTGTTAGCATGTGTATCAATAAGACAGTAGTAACATATGTGTAGAAGACAGAGAATAGTTACATGTAACATCATCATCATGTAACAAGTTCTTTCCAGAGTCTCGTTATTATTACGAAGAAATCAGGTTAGATGTGTATTCTCACCAGATATACAAAGAAAATAAACATGCTTCATTAATGATTGTGTTTATGTTATATTTAATGTTTCGTTAGTGAATGTGTGTTAGATTATATTTAATTTTGTATTAATTGCTGTGCTTGTTTGTTTTAGTATTTAGTAATTTAGAATTTACTGTGTGTGATTTATATGTAAAATTATAATCATGGCTCTGTGTGTGGTTAATTTTTAACGTTAGATTAATTACTGCGTGTGATTTATTTTTAACTTTAGATTAATGACTGTGTGTGGTTTATTTTACTGTTAAATTAATGACTGTTTAGTGTTTATATTTAATATTAGATTAATAGCTGTGGGTGGTTTATATATAATACTAGCTGACCCGGCCCGGCTTCGCCCAGGCCCTGGCGGGGATCTACCTACCTATCTATCTGTCTGTCTGTCTGTCTGTCTGTCTGCTTGTTTGTCTGTCTGTCTGTCTGTTTGTCTGAACCCGGCCCGGCTTCGTCCAGCTCCTGGTGGGGAGCGTCTCATTTAATTCATATAAGTAGTCATATAAGCTCCCGTTCCCGACTATCTGTCTGTCTATCTGTGTGTCTGACCCGGCCCGGCTTTGCCCAGCTCCTGGTGGGGAGCATCTCATTTAATTCATATAAGTAGTCATATAAGCTCCCGTTCCCGACTATCTGTCTGTCTGTCTATCTGTCTGTCTGACCCGGCCTGGCTTTACCCAGTCCCTGGTGGGGAGCATCTCATTTAATTCATGTAAGTAGTCATGTAAGTTCCCGTTCCCGACTGTCTGTCTGTCTGTCTGTCTGTCGACCCGGCTGTCTGTCTGTCTGTCAGTCTGTCTGTCTGTCTGCTTGCCCGTCCGTCCGTCTCTCCCTCCGTCTATCCCACCCTCTCTATCTATCGGGTCAGATCTATCTATCTATCTATCTATCTATCTATCTATCTATCTATCTATCTATCTATCTATCTATCTATCTACCTATCTATCTATATATCTATCTATCTATCTATCTATTTATCTATCTATCTATCTATCTATCAAGCTATCTATAGCTTTTGATTTGATTTGGTTTGATTTGATTTAGCCAGGAGACTTAACCTAAGATATAGCAATGCTACTAAAAGTTATGTCCCTTTATAGAATATTTCTTATGTTAAGTCATGTAATTACAAAATGAAATTTTAGTAAGTAAATAGATTATTGCACCCTAAGAAACTATTACAGTTTGTTGCATGGGAATGAAAGGAAGACGTGCAGAAAATTTCATCTCAATCGGATGTACCGTTATCGAACGCAGCAAATACATCCCCAACTTCACACATACAGTCTCTTTTATATATATAGATTAATAATTACTGTGTGTGGTTTATTTTTAATGTTCGATTAATGACAGTGTGTGGTTTATTTTTAATCTTCGATTAATGACAGTGTGTGGTTTAAATTTAGTATTAGATTAATAGCTGTGGGTGGTTTATATTTACATTTACATTGGCACCTTGCCGTCTTGACAGACGATAGTTTGTGATTTCAAAAGGCATAATAACTTTTATCTATGGCGGTAGCGAATGCGACTGATAAGGCCAATTCGCGCTGTAAATGTTCGTTTACAATGGCTGCATGTGAACACGTGGTCATTTCCACCATCATGCACCATCTTACGTCTCACACGCTCGGTGTGTGACTTATCTGCAATAATTTTCTCCTTTGTCTTTATTCCATTTCTGATAGTTACCCTCCATGCAACACGTTCAGCGGCGACTTGCTCCCAATATGCATTATCAATGCCTGTATCAATCATGCCCCGCTTACACACATCTTTGTATCGTAGTAGAGGCCGACCATGATGTCTCTTACCCATCTGTAATTCACCAAAAAAGATGTCCTTTGGTATTCTACCATCATCCATCCTCCTTAGATGTCCTATCCATCTAAGTCTATGAAGACTAAGCATGGAATAAATCGTCACACAACCTGATCTTTCCAATACTTCAGTATTTGTGATTTTGCCTTGCCACTTAATACCATAGTTCTTCGCAGACACCGCATATGAAAGCTGTTTAAACGTTTCTCTTGGTGTGAGTAAGTTGTCCAGGTTTCACTGCCATAAAGAAGAGTACTAAGGTCACAGGCTTGATAGACAAGGTCTTTTGTTTTGGCAATGAGCTTCCTGTTCTCCCAGACTCTTTTTCTTAACCTGTTCATTGTTGTTGCTGCCTTACCAATCCTGATGTTGATTTCCTGATCTAGGGATAATTTGCTATTTACCACTGATCCTAGATATGTAAAATGGTCTACCATCTCTAGTTCGGCGTCGTCAATAAAGATTGTTGGTACCCCATGTGGGCCTTGTGACATAATCTGTGTCTTCTTTTTGTTAATTGTTAAACCAAATTCAGAACAAGCATTGGAGAATGCAGATAGTAGACATTGCAATTCTTCCTCAGAGTGGGTCGTAACTGCAGCATCATATGCAAAAAGCAACTCTCTGATCAGTACCCTCCTAATTTTGGTCTTGGCCTTCAATCTCTGAGTATTTTTGAGGCCGCCATCTGAGCGTGAGTGAATGCAGGTTTATATTTAATATTAGATTACTGACTATGTGATTTATATTTTGCAGGAGACAACGGGGCTTTACGTGAATTTGGTGAGGGCTTATGCTCTGTTTGCAAAAACATAATAGCAGACAGTGAATTAGTGGTGTGAAAGTATAAGACGTGTAATGTTACAATATTATAAAATCCATCCACCATCCATCATGTGCCATGCCGATAAGCGTGGGTGGTCATGCTTGCCATCTCACTCGATCACCAGAGTCGTGGATCAGCTCCGTGTTTCTGTCTCGACCATGCCACGTGGCCAAGACATCCAGGTATTTACTTCTTGGTCTTCCCCTTGGTCGTTTCCATTCGATCTTGCCAGCTGTCACCAAGTTCTCCAATTCATTTCTTCTCATAACATGCCCAAAAATTTTTGACTGTCTACGTCTAATAACTCTGATCAGTTTACTATCTTCATTTGTTTCTTGAAGGACTTGTTCATTGGTTTTTCTGTCTGTCCATGGCATTCTTTGCATTTTCCTCAGAAACTACATGTCCACAGCCACCAGATCTTTTTCAGCTTGTCTGCTCATTGTCCATGCTTCACATCCATATAAAAGTACAGGTTCTGTGTAGCACTTCAACTTGTTCTCGTTTCAATTGATATCTTTTTATTGGTCAGTATGTTTTTCATATTGCAAAGGCTACCTTCGTAATGGCAATTCTTGCTCTAATCTCTTCAAGGCATCGCCATAAGATGTTATGACTGTTCCGAGATAGCTGTACCGATTCACTTGTTTAAGAATATGCCCATTTACTTATCAAGTAAAATATTATAAAGCAAGCTGATGAGCTTACACTTCTTCTTCTTCGTCCGTCCGAAATGTTTATTTTGAACATAAATGCGTTGTCCTTGTTTACAGCAGAGCTGCGATATTTGCGCCTTTCGGCAGACACATCCGACTTCTTCGGGTATTTGTTCACCGGGTCAACCTTCCCGGGTACACTAATTCAAAGGAGGGTCCCTATAAGACGTCTACATTGGTATTGTTCGACTTTTGATATTGATGATTCGACTGTGTTTTGAACCAACAGTCATAGTCACACGAATCTAATCATGCCTGAGATATCCTGATGATGCAGTATATAAATAGTAAAACACATATCCACGGGAACATGGTTACAAAGTAATCTAAAAGATAAATACCAGTTTAAGTAAAAGGCAACTTGTTTCTCAGACAACAGACATAATATGTTTTAACAATTACATGGTAATGAACACATGTCGATAAATATCCACGTTTCTTTGTATCAAACATATTATAATATAACATTCTGACTTTGATACAAGCACAAAACACATAAGGCAATTTAAAATTGGAGTATGTTTAGTTTCTCAAAAGTTGACATCAGACACATAAAAACATTTTAAATTGGGGCATTATTCCTATAAAGATAGTTCAATATTTTTTTGTCTTGTCTGTTCACTTTTCATGTGTTGGCAAACTGCTTATTGCATTTTTATAGCCACGGAGTTATGAATAAGTAACATAGGCCTGGTATTTTAATCTCCCTTTCACGTGTATTTCACACATTAATATGTGAAAGATTCTGGAAGCATCATAGGTATAAGATAAATATAGTCAAATGTATTGAACGCCTCTCATAGAAGTAGAGGGAGGAACTAGATATCGGCAAACACTAGACAACATAAACAATGTAAGCTATCGTGTACAGATTTCGAACCTGCCACCTGCAGATGAATACAGCACCACGAAGAAGAAACAAAGGTACGTTAAGGCAAGACCAACTCGACATCCCGATATCTAAGCGCAGTGGAACCAAATCATCAACTGTTTCTGACTCTACCAGCTCATGCTGGAGAGAATAACCTGACATCACATGGTTCTTAGCCGCTCAATCAAAACACAACATTTTCTGAAAGACGGCTGTTAATGTAAAGCTTGACTAGTATGTAATGAATTCATGACCAACAACATATGTTGATATTCAACCATTGGGTGTTAAGCAATCTTCACAATAGAGTCTGCCCTCCGTTGCTAGCTTTGTGATACAATTCTGGTCTTTGGTCTTTACATACTTGGGTATGGAGTGCGTCTGCTGCTTTACCTCTTCTTGAGTTGTTAATGATTTGCATTTAACGATTTCTTTAATAAAGCGTATGATGTCACCACTTAATGATTTTCTTGAACATTCTTGTTGTAATATTATGGCCACTCCATATTGTTCTTTTTTGTGCATTCTTTTCACAGTGGTATGCCAACCCAAGATGTTTTTAATGGGCATTCGTGTCACAGTATTATGCCATTCTATGATGATCTTTAATGGGCAGTCTTCTCCAGTATTATTGGTAATAGGGAAAGCACATCCATATGCAAAAATAAAAATTAATCCAGTAGTAGTAGTAGTAGTAGCAGCAGCAGCAGCAGCAGCAGTAGTATAGTAGTAGTAGTAGTAGTAGTAGTAGTAGTAGTAGTAGTAGTAGTAGTAGTAGTAGTAGTAGTAGTAGTAGTAGCAGCAGCAGCAGTAGCAGCAGCAGCAGCAACAGCAACAGTAGCAGCAGCAGCACGGGTGTGGACTATGGTCGGGTTCAAAGTGATCGAACAGAACACATGAAAACAGCAGCAAACAGACAGACAAATAAAGCTCCCGTACTTGTAATTTAACGGAAGGCAGACAAATAATCTTTATCTTGTAATATGGCAGCAAGCAGACAACCAAGCGAAGTTGTAATTTAACAGTAAACTGGCAGACAATCTTGTTTAATTTTCGTGTTGTAATTTAACATCAAATAGACAGGCAATCATAGTTAATTCTCATGTTGTAATGTAATAATAAACACGTAGGCAATCATATTTAATACTCGTGATGTAATTTAACAGTAAACATTCAGGCAATCGTGTCTAATGCTCCTTGTGAAATGTAATAGTAAAATGAAGACATTTAACAGTAAACAGACGGGCAGTCAGATTTATGTTCTTCTTGTAATTTCAAAACCCAGTTCTTCAGAACCTGAAGAAATACAAATAGTAATCTATATATAGCTTGAAATATTACGCCAGAAAAGACAATAAGGTGTTACGGTGAAATGAAATAAAACTGAATGGGAAGTACAGTAAAGCAGGGATTATTCAATGTATGAGCGAACACAAAGGGGAGCAGCGGTAGCACAACTTGCCAGCCGTCTCTGTGGCCATTTATTCGAATCCCCGTCTAGATTGCGTTTTCTATTTTAATTAGCCTGGCTTCCCAGATCGGCTGCGCCTAAAATGGGTATGGGGATGTGTTCTGGAAAGTAAAGGCATCCGGTGTGACATTAACCATATCACTCAATGAGTTACGACAGTCTGTGATAATATAAGACTAGAACCATACTCGTAGATGGCTTCACAGTGTGGTATCGGGTCCTTTCCTTTTTTTATTTCTTTTCAAACACAGGATTATTATGAGTAAACAAACAATTACTATACAGTTAACTATTTGGTAAGACAAAAGTAGTGTATGGGTAAAGAAAGATTTTACAAAAGGAGGATGATATATGTATATATGTAGAGAGAGGGGGGAGAGAGGGAGGGACAGAGAGGTCAGAGTAGCCGAAAGGTTAAGAGTGCTCGCTCTTAAACTTCCGGCGCGCCGATAGTGGGGTAGTGAGTTCAATCGATATACCTCTCATGTGGATATACGCGTTGACTTCTCTTTCAGAAAGCAACAGCAATAACGTAGAATTGCCACGAAAATCAACCTGGGGTTGATCGCAACGTCCCGCAAAGTATACACAACGTACATACATACGTGTGTGTGTATGGGTGTACGCGTGTGTGCGTGTATGGGTGTACGTGTGTACGCGTGTGCGTGTATGGGTGTACGTGTGTGTATGTATGGGTGTACGCGTGTGTGCGTGTATGGGTGTACGTGTATGTGGGTATGTGTGTACGTGTGTGTGTGTTTGTCAGAGAGACAGAGAGACAGAGAGCAAAGTATCACAATACTATACATTAATGTGTTTTTAAAAAATCTGAAGTCATTATATAAATATAATATTAACTAAACAAAACGTTAAAAGGTAGCCCGGTGCCGCCACTGTAGTCTAGTATAAATCTTCGCACATTCTTGGCACTGTATCATGAGATTGGGTGGCCAGTACCCTTCATCACCACTAGACAGTTTCCCGAAAACTCTATAGACACGCAGTACCCATACTATGAGGCTTGGTAGACCCCAAAGCCCTACGAGTGGGAAAACATAACCCTACTGTTGCCGGTGTCAGCCTTAGCAAGCACACGTAATCACCAAGTGACTTCCAAGAATGAGTACAATTATATAAATGTAATTATAACAATTCTTCTTCTTCTTCTTCTTCTTCTTCTTCAGAATTCCGAGCCATTGAGGTTCTTTGCTGCAGATACAAGCCGTCTCCATTAGTCTCCCTGGTTGACCTTCTCTTGCCAGTCGTTGATTCCAAGTGCTTGTAGGTCTGTACATGTATTATCTCTCCACCGTCTTCTTGGTCTACCTCGGGGTCTACGGTCATTAATTTCCTGAGTGTAAGCGAGATTTGTTTCCCTATTATCTTCCATTCTTTCTATATTCCCCAGCCATTGTAGTCTATTAGCCTTCATGATACCAGTGATTAGCGGGGACTTAAACAGATCATAAATGTCTTTGTTGCTTCTTCTTTTCCACTCTCCTCTTTGTGTATCCTTAATGGGCCCAAAGATGCGTCTTAAGACTTTGTTCTCAAAGGTTTTTAACAAGGCCTCGTCTCCTTTAGTTGCACTCCAGGTTTCAGAGCCATACAGCATATCACCATTTCTACACAATATTCTAATGTGAAAAGGACACTAAAAACAGGTACCACAATCCGGATTTATACAGGATATTTTGTACGCCGGCTCTAGGGCGAAGAAGTTACCAACGCAGTTCGTAATCCCGCATACCGAGTTCGAAAAATAGCTGCGGGCGATTTGGAAGCAGTCTCCTTGTTCATACAATGGTATGATTGCAAGTCGTTTAAAAATCAATGGCAAACTACTGAACTTAATCTTACCAAGAAATCACAAACAGCCACAAAATGCTGGGGTCGACTGCGACGTCCTTTAAAGGATATGCAACTAACTTTTGTAATCCAAATGTAGCAAAGAAGATGTTAGATGGATATGACGTATCGTTTATAATAAAAAAAAATAGCAGACTGACCATTGTAGCAGCGTGCAGGATTGAACAAAACTCCTCCACAAAAGTGTCGTCTAGAGAAACAGTCAGGCCACGTCTGTAACTTTCAGTTAAAGCTTGCATCCCATCAAAGTTGGCTAAACACAGTGAGACTGTTAACTCCCTTGCCACTATCGTAGCGACATGCTTTTGGGGCAGCATCTGTCCAGTGAATATTGTTATAATAATTAGTTGCTCGTGATTGTTCAAGGCTGTTTACTTTGTACTGACTAAACATAAAGTTAAGTTTAACGCTAAGTTTCCTTTTCATTGAATAAATAAGAGATTAAGTTCAACGAATTTTTTGTACTGAATAAACAAGATGTTAAGAATACAATTATAATACGTTTGCTTTGTACTGAATGTTTTTTAAGCCGATAAGAATACATTAATAACATGTTACTCTGCACTGACGAAAGAATTGGTTAGGTATTAATTAATGATATGTTTATTTTGTACTGTATAAATATGATGATGAGGACACATTAACAACACGTGTAACATCGTGTCTATATTATCTGGAATAAAGACTTGGGCCTCCACTGTATGTATATATTATATGTCATATACGGTACATATCCAACGCTGGCACATCGTTCAGGCCATTGGAATAACGTGATGAATAAACTCTGCGCTGTTGTGATTTGGAGCTGGCAGACTCGAATATGCCGGTCTCTCTGGCTGTGGGGTTACAACACTTTCTCTCTGTAATCCCGTTTATCACGCAGAGTCTCGTAGCGGAGCGAGAGCTGAGGCGGTTCGACCCCCGCTCGTGACTTGCGGGATACTGAGCCGGCCGCTCAGAAAGCAATGCCAAACTACTGAGCGTAATCTTGCCAAGAGATCAACATACAGCTGAAAGATGCTGGTGTTGACAGCTAAGTCCTGTAAAGGATATGCTAAAAAGACTCGAATATTGCTGTGTCTACAGCTCTCAATGTGTATATTCTCTACTCTGACCTCTGATTTCTACTTCTTTAATTTACTTCTACATGTGCCCATCAGTGATGTGTAAATTTATTACCTTATTATACCACCGGTGACTTTTCTTAGTCAATTCATTTCTTATGTGGTGATGTTTCGTTCAGCTTTATTGGTAACTAGGGAGGCATATTGTATAGGAATGGCGATCTACTTGTGTAGGAATGGTGATCTAATTGTGTAGGAATGGTGATCTACGTGTGTAGGAATGGTGATCTACTTGTGTAGGAATGGTGATCTACTTGTGTAGGAATGGTGATCTACTTGTGTATGAATAGTGATCTACTTGTGTAGGAATGGTGATTTACTTGTGTATAAATGGTGATCTACTTGTGTATGAATAGTGATCTACTTGTGTAGGAATGGTGATCTACTTGTGAAGGAATGGTGATCTACTTGTGAAGGAATGGTGATCTACTTGTGTAGGAATGGTGATCTACTTGTGAAGGAATGGTGATCTACTTGTGCAGGAATGGTGATCTACTTGTGTAGGAATGGTGATCTACTTGTGTAGGAATGGTTTATCTAGTTATTTAGGGGTATTGGTGCATGATAAGACAGACGCGGTTGGGGCCCTTTTGTTCGTGTATCTAGATCATCACGGCTCGGAGAGAATGGTGCTGTAGGGAGTGACCAGATGATCTGGCCGACACTCAGAATTCCGGGGAAAGGCCATACGGACACATAATCAGAATGCCACTGGTACCATTAGGATTGGGATTCTTCGCTGACTGTTGAATATAGGGACAAAGTACATATGATGTCGGTTCTTGACTTAACTCAACGTATACAATAAAATGTCATGCCAGAAAATAAATGTGTACTTTTGAAACTCACCGCAATAGATGACTCTGCCAGCATCAAATCACACATTTCTTCACACGTTACAACCCCTCTCTTGCGTAAAGCTGTGCTGATGACGTCAAAGTTGACAAATATATAGTAGCCACATATTGGTTCTGCTACTCTCACTCCGACTGACTGGAGGTGCCTGTCAGAAATTAAGTCAGCATCGTTCACGCTCCAAATACACGAACATTCTAAAATGTTTGCTTCTAGCACGTAAATTAAACCTAAAAGCTTTTGTGATGTGATATTGCATGATATAAAGTGTAAGCTAAAAGGGGGAAACAGAACATGCGAATAAATTCTGTAACACATAGGGACGTGCAGAAAACCATTGAAATGTATACAAATCAATAGCTTATCTTGGCTTCTTCTCTATATGAGACTTGGAGGTCTAATATGGAACATCATTATTGTCAATTCAAATTTCAAAACGGCTCTAGCGGCATCCCCTAGTTGGTGCCTGCTTACAATAGTGGAAATAAAAGGGTTCGACAGAACAACCAATGGGGAGCTCATGGACAGAACTAGACAAATCCCAGTTGAGTTGAGTTAAGAACCGACATCACTGCACTCAGGACATTCCCATACGTGCTCCGTCCCCTGGTTCAACAGCCAGCGAAGAGTCATACTACTAATCGTTCCCACCGCTATCTGATTAAATGTTCTCCTGTTCTTCCCTCGCAGTTTTGAGATTCTTTCAGAACCCCTGCCGATCCTCTGCAATCTCATTCATTCCACATATGGGTTCTCAATCTGTTCCTCCGCCTTCTCCACCTGGTCCCACAAGCGCACGACCACCTCCCCCTTGTCCATAGGCAAAATACCACCAAGAGGTGCCCTCCCTGCTAGCCTATCAGCCTGTTCATTTCCTCGTACACCCGCATGGCCAGGGCAAAATATCCATACAATTCTCACAATCTGTGACTTCTGAAGCGACGAGAGCCATTCCACATGAAACATTCCTTTCTCCACCTTACTAAGCATACTCTTTGAATCCGTAATGAATACAACATGTGTTGCAGTAGTCTCCTCTATGATCTCTATCCACCGGAATGCCGCTGTTACTGCCTCCACCTCCATTCTCATGCTGGAGATCATAGTCTCATATGCCAGACTCTCCTTTTTCAAGACTCGCCCATAAGCCTTTGCAATAAAGCCCCAGCCACTACGTCTGTTTCTCACCACTGATCCATCGGTGTAGATGACTATGTCACCTTGATGATGAGATAAATCCCAGAGAACCAAGAGGTGAGGAAAATATTCTGGTGCTAGATAGGACATACACTGAGAAAACCTGAGGATAATATAACTAGACAATCACTTGTCTGGCGCTAACAAGGCAACCGAAGTAGCTGGATACCTAAAAACACTTGGAGAAGAGAATTAAAGAGATGAATAATAATGGGAGAACATGGAGGAGCTGCTGGGGATAGCAAATGATACAACGGAGTGGTTTGGTGGAGTGCATGTGTCCTATTGTGAGATAAAGGGCAGAAGAAGATTATCATTTAACAATTATTACTGTGCTGATAAGCGTGGGTGATCATGACTGAGTAGAAACACCAGAATCTTGGATCTGTGTTCTTATCCCGTTTGCCCTGTGACCAAGTCTACGGGGTATCAATCTCTTTTAGTGTGCCCATCAAGCATGTCAATTGTAAGTGAACTTCCAAATTTATTTCTTCACATAACGTGCCCAACATATCTAGACTTTCTACATTTATTTCTCTAATCTATTTACTGTTCTAATTTGTATCCTGAAGGACTGTCTCAATCGGGCTTTTGTTGTTGTGTTTTTTTCCCTGTTCTCTCGTGGTATTTCTTTTGCATTTTCCCAGAAACCAATTTCCACTGCCTTTAGATGTTCCTCAGCTTATCTGCTGATTATCCATGTTGTTATTGAAAATATTTGAAAGCAAACTCCGACTGAAAAGAAAGAAAAAAGAGGGCGTCTTAGAAAGAACTGCATCTCAGTGATGCGGAAGAAATTATGGCCGGGACTTAGGAGGAGCATTTCTTTGTAGTGACAATAGCTATTTCCTTGTGCAGTATGGTCACTGCCGAAAAGGACAACGGTTATCATAGTTTGTGTTTTTAGCTATCAATGTCTCATCATCATTATGTGCTTTGCCACTTGGCATACGTGTTCGTATTTCTCTCCAGATCTAGGTCTTTGGTGTTTTGGATCAACTCTACTTATGTTATTCATCCATGCCACCGTCTCAGTCCATCCAGCATCATTTCTCTAGGTCTGCCTCTGTCTCTTTTCCAATTGATCTTTCCATTTGTCACGATGTTCTCCAATGCCTCTCTTCACATGACCATAGAAAGCTGATTGCCTCTTTTTTATTGTTTCATATAATGCTCTGGCGCTCTCCCTGGCCAAGGTGTTAATGTCTTTCTCCGTAATCCCGTATATCCACGTGAGGAAGGTAACATGCGCGAGAATCGGTAGCGGTTCTCACCGTGTTGGTAACATTGGGGTATGTGAGCCGGTCGCTCAGAAAGCAATGACAAACTACTGAGCGTAATCTTGCCAAGAAATCAACAATCAGCTAAAAGATGCTGATGTTGACAGCGATGTCCTGTAAAGGATATGCGGGAAAAAATAATAATAATGCTCTAGCTTCATTAGCCTCATTCAGGCAATATTTAATGTCTAAATACTACAAATACTACACTTCACCTATTGCTTGCTGCATAAGTAAGTGCATTTCAGCATGCGGAATTCCCCCCTTCTTTCTGATAAGACTGTCAAGACATGTCCATGAAATGTAGCACAGTAAAACTTCAATTAACCGTCACCGTCGGGACCAGGGCTGTGACAGATAACCAAATAGACGGATAACAGAAGTATCTTAATACATATGTACTGTAACGTGATTTCATTGCGAGCTTGGGACGAAAATTAAATACAATCTGAGTGGCTAGTTCTAGGTTTATGGTAAAGAACGGAACTTTCATCGTCATCAATTTCTTCTTCTTCAGTGGTAGTCACACTAGAAACAATTTCATCACCGTTCACAATTTCAAAGCTTCTATCAATTTTGTCACATTCCAACCAACCTGTTACTACTTCTGGTGTAATGTCTTAGCCCTACATAATTGCACAGTTGCTTACTTTCGTCAAGACTAACAGTCTCAGTTCCTTCAGTTTCGTCAATAGGTTCAGGCAAGAGTTTATTCCACCCATTCTTTAAGTTAAACACTATAAGGTCAGCCCAGGCAGTGGCGACATTGAAAATAGCGTCCTTTATGTTGTATCTCTTAAATTTATTTTCCTTATGATGATGGAAAACATAAACTAACGGTTAAACGAGTGACAGTTAATCGAAGTTTTACTATATTTTCAATGGCATGGAAACGTTAAACTGAGGTTCAATAATCACAAACTAGGAGATGTTTGTAAACGTTTTATTAATTATATTTTTCCCTGATTAACTTTTGAAAGCAAGTCTGAATGGTAAAACGTTATGCACAGGGCAATCTACTAAATTGTTCCTGAATAATATTTATTATTATTGTTATTATTATTATTATTATTATTATTATTATTATTATTATTATTATTTTTACACCAAGACCAATCCTACAATTACTCCACCTATAAATTGTGCAATCTGTTGTTTGTGCCAATTTTGTTCAAATTCTACAAACAACAACAACAACAACAACAACTACTAATACTATCATTACTACCACCACCACTACTACTATCACCACTACTACTACTAAGAACCGACACTAGTCTTATATTATCTCTTCAACTGTATTTATTTTGTATGTTCATCCTATTGTTAATAACAAATATCATCATCAGGTGACATGCCAGCTGGCGTAGGCCTTCATCATTCTCCACAGATCTCGGTTTTTGGTGTTCTGGATCAACTCTGATGTTGATATTCTTCCATGCCACCGTCTCAATCCATCCAGCATCATTTCTCTTGATCTGCCTCTGCCTCTCTTGCCCTCGATCTTTCCAGTTGTCACATTGTTCTCCAATGCCTCTCTTCTTGTCACATGACCAAAGTATATTTTGTTTCTTTCGATCTTGTTTCTGAATGTAGCTATAGATACCTATATACATGTTTTTCTGTGTTCTTATATGTTCATGCATTTGTTAAATCTCAAAATGTTGCCGCATGTAATTAATAGTCCATGAGCTCGAGTGGCTAAGTGGCTAGAAGACTCTTCTGCCAGCCTGTAATTTTAGACTCAAGTATCCCTTCATATAGGATGTTTGCTGATCACGTGGCTACAAGTTAAACTCGCCCGCATAACGGGCAGCAGAACCTGTTCTGAAGATAACGCGCGCTATTGACTAAATTACGCATTGCCCGTTTGGTGAAGCAATGTGGTCTTGACACCAAATGCCATGTGGGCCACGATGGTATGTTCATGAGGTTCTTTGGGTACACACCCGTGACACATCTGTACATGTGGGCCACGATGGTATGCTCACGGGGTTCTATGGGTACCCACCCGTGCCACATCTGTACGCATTGAACTGTTCGCAATATGGGTTGAGAACGCCAAGGGTTTAAAAGGCGAGAAGATCGACTTCATTGCACCAGGTTTTATCCCATATGCTCGGTCTCTATCCGCAAGGAGGTCTGTCGCAAGCGTCGCACAAAGCACGAACTCCGTTGCTCCAACGATGACCACCAGGAGTCTCCGAGAAATATGCACTCATGAACCGAAAGACGTAGGCAGGAGTCGAACTCAGAACCGTCGAAGCACGACAAGACGGCGTAACCACTTCTCCACGGAGATTGCAAGGGCTGAAAATCAGACACCAGCTCTGGTGACTCGAGTAAATGTAGCCAATCTCTTTCTCAAATCCGCAATGATGGACGCCACGTCCATTAATGGTTCAAATAAATGTTTCACATACCTAGCACAAAATGATCCAACGGCTTTCATGACTCTTGTTGTATGTTGTATGTAAACCTCACAAGCGGCACAATTCTGCAAAACCTGAGAAGAAAAACTTCATTATTTTTACCACAGCAACCCACATAAACATAAAAATGGAGAGGGCATCAAGGCAGAAATTTCGTTGCATTCAACACTGTTTAACTACGTCGGCCATCCCTTGTGTCCTATAGTACTTATTTGTTTATTTTACTATTTCATTTTATATCTCTATTGACTATTTCGGATTTTGGAAAAGTCACACTTTGTTTTCATCTGTGTATGATGGAGTTCTTTGTAAGGTATGTAATCTGTGTCTGTGTTTAGTATGACTTTTCGCAGGAGCTAAATATACCTAATTGTTCGCAATTCGTAACTCATATATAGTTCTCATTCCAGATGCCACATATGGAGATTGTCCTAAGTGAAAGGCGGTAAGTCAGCGATTTAGACTCCTAAAGTCTGAGACGCCTCTGTATGCATTCCATCGAGTATATCCATTGTCAGAAATGTAGAACCATATAATGCGAATGGTTATATGCACATGATTCTTCTTCTTCTGCGTTCATCCGGAGTGTTTTTTTTTCGGACGTGATTGCGATGTGCCTGTTTACAGCACAGCTTCATTCTTGCGCCGTTAGGACGACACATCCGACTTCTGCGGGCATTTGTTGACCGGGTTAACCTTCCCGGCACATGA
The DNA here is from genome assembly GCA_963921405.1 of Cepaea hortensis. Classification (NCBI taxonomy): domain Eukaryota; kingdom Metazoa; phylum Mollusca; class Gastropoda; order Stylommatophora; family Helicidae; genus Cepaea; species Cepaea hortensis. The sequence continues at coordinate 100,633,438 of OY992886.1, forward strand.
TTCTTATCAGTAGATCAGGTTGTATATTGCCACAGCTCTATACCTTCATTCTTGTCCGTAGATCAGGTTGTATATTGCCACAGCTCTATACCATCATTCTTGTCCGTAGATCAAGTTGTTTATTGCCACAGCTCTATACCTTCATTCTTGTCCGTAGATCAGGTTGTATATTGCCACAGCTCTATACCTTCATTCTTGTCCGTAGATCAGGTTGTATATTGCCACAGCTCTATACCTTCATTCTTGTCCGTAGATCAGGTTGTATATTGCCACAGCTCTATACCTTCATTCTTGTCCGTAGATAAAGTTGTTTATTGCCACAGCTCTATACCTTCATTCTTGTTCGTAGATCAAGTTGTATATTGCCACAGCTCTATACCTTCATTCTTGTCCGTAGATCAGGTTGTATATTGCCACAGATCTGTAGCTTCATTGTTGAAATTATCTGGGGGTATCAATGGCCAACTGGCTCGAGCTCCTAAGGTCGTGGGTTCGCTTGTGGACTGTGTCATTCGGTTGACGGGTGTAGTTTAGAGGGAGTCTTCTTGTGTCATCACTCGAGCTTCGGAGTTCGTGCTCTTGTGACACTTTGGGCAGGTTAACGTTAGTTACATATCCTTTACAAGACGTCGCAGTCAGCCCCAGTATTTTTTACTATGATTTCTTAGCAAGTTTACGTTCAGTAATTTGCGATTGATTTCTGAACGATCGGCACCCATACCATTGTGCGAAAACCAGCGCAAGGTGGTCTGCTGCAACATCACCCGCAGCTGTGTTTCGAACGCGGTATGTGGGATTACGAATTGCGTCTGTAACCTCCTCGCTACAGAGACGGCAGGTAGCTCTGTGAAAATAGACCGAAACCTTTCGGGATCAAACCCAGTGCAATGAAGTAGATCCTCTCTCCTTCCAAGCCCCTGCTTTATTTTTGAGGAATAATTCAGTGGAGGTACAAACCCATGTGTGAATAATGAATAATGTGGTCACCTCAGCAAATGCGTACTGCATGGGAGCTGGAGCACAAGAATAACTGTGACCCGCTGCCGTTTTCACAGCTGACAGTAAGTGGACCAGTAACTTGGGATACATATTGTAGCCAATCTGTGAAGAAAGTGCAAGTAAACATTAGTTAGCAATCCTTGAAACGAAAAACAAAAACACACAAGTCCCGTTAACGTAACTTGATGTGAGCATGTGAAGTGTCAGGACCCAATACGTTTTGTAAGTTTGATTGTTTACACCCAGGAAAAGGTGGCTCATATGTTCCTCCTGTGGCGAACGTTGAGAGATGATATCAAACACTGGTCCGACTGCGCTCATGCAACTGTCAACGCAACGTCCTAACCATTTTACTATTTCGGCCGCCTAGCAATCCCACAGTCATTGTAAAGTTAAGCACTTAGCCGCAGGTTTATTTGCACTCGCTCAGTATTATTTTCACAATTTTACAAACTAACGCAGATAATGATTAAAAATCTCAACAAAACCACAAAGACAATAATCAATTATTCCTTGGCTTCTAGACCTCCAAGCTTAGGATTAAGTATGTTCTGTTCATCATCATCAAATGCCACACCGATAAGAGTGGGGAGTCATATTTCGCCATCTCGCACGATCACCAGAGTCGTGGATGTGATTTGGTGTGTTATTTTAAATGTTATATAAGTTATGGACGCTGAATAGCAAGGGTGAAATGAAACTGGAGGACACATAGATCTGGTTTCTTCTTAGAATGTTCAGAAGTCCACGAAGAAAGGCCAAGAAAACACAACTGAAGTTCTGAAAGAGCTTCACAAAGACAGATGATTAACCACATCAGGTCAAAACTATTATTATTTGTGCCACGTTAAAAGATGTGATTGTCTAAAGTCGATTGTGACAAAGGGAAGATCGTATGTGTTGCAGATGAAGGTCAACAAAAACGCACGGGTAAATGACAAAGAGGACAGTCAAGAAACGATATGATTGCACATGCATACAAGGACAATGGGGGTCAGAATTAAGCCGAGCTGACGAAATTTGGTCACTTGAAACGTCATGAAAGTTTGCAGAGAACAATATGGGAGGGGTATATGCCAGGGATGGGAGGAAGTGGAAGGCCAAAGAGAATATAGGTACAGGGTGTGGCAGATGATCTCCAGATGGGTGTATAGGAAGCGGGACATCTTGCTTATGATCGAGAGGTTTTCTTGAAGGTTGTTATGAGAGCTAGGTTCTGAAAGGACATGCTAATGAATGAATGAATGAATGAATGAATGTTGATGTCAACACAATACAGTGACATTGTAAGAAACCTTCAAGACCAGTCTTCATACTGGCTAACATGATGATGATCATGAGGAAGATGATTATGGTTGATAGATATTATGACTAATCTGAATGTTTCGAAATAGGCAAAGACATAAATAAACGTTACCAGAAACAGCAGAAAATTATTGTCGGTATATTTTTCCATCATGCGTGAAGAACAAATATGGATCATATTATAACTTCTTCTTCTTCAGCGTTCCGAGCCATTGAGGTTCTTTGCTGCAAATACAATCCGTCTCCATTCGTCTCTCTGGTGGACCTTCTCTTGCCAGTCGTTGATTCCAAGTGCTTGTAGGTCTGTACATGTATTATCTCTCCACCGCCTTCTTGGTCTACCTCGGGGTCTACGGTCATTTATTTCCTGAGTGTAAGCGAGTTTTGTTTCCCTATTATCTTCCATTCTTTCTATATGCCCCAGCCATTGTAGTCTATTAGCCTTCATGATACCAGTGATTAGCGGGGACTTAAACAGATCATAAATGTCTTTGTTACTTCTTCTTTTCCACTCTCCACTTTGTGTATCCCTAATGGGTCCAAAGATGCGTCTTAAAATTTTGTTCTCAAAGGTTTGTAACAAGGCTTCGTCTCCTTTCGTTGTACTCCAGGTTTCAGAGCCATACAGCACAACTGGTCTGATCAGTGTTTTGTATATATACATATTATAACAACTGGAGAAATTTGTGATAACAGAGAGAGAGAGAGAGAGAGAGAGAGAGAGAGAGAGAGAGAGAGAGAGAGAGAGAGAGAGAGAGAGAGAGAGAGGAGAGAGGGAGAGAGGGAGAGAGACAGAGAGACAGAGAGACAGAGAGAAAAGTGAAAACAATAACATGGGATTCTTGACATCCTTTCATTTAAAAAAAAAATGTTTTGCATATCCTTTACAGGACACCGCTGTCAACATCAGCATCTTTCAGCTGATTGTTGATTTCTTGGCAAGATTACGCCCAGTAGTTTACTATTGCTTTCAGAGCGACCGGCTCCATACTCTCATAAGTCACTGGCGCGATTCGAACCACTTCCAATTCTCGTGCGCTCACGTCAACCACGAGAGTATTCGGAGTTACAGAGAAAGCTGCTAATTCCTCCGCCAGGGAGACCGGCATCCTTTCATAATAGCATAACAAAATATCAGCAAATGGATTTATACATTTTGTTGGAATTTGTGAGATATCGTGAGTCATGATCGTTTATGCCAGTTGGTGGAGCTCTCGGTGATTATATATATATATATATATATACATATATATAAGACCGGCAAGCAGACAGACAGAACAAACGAACGAACGAACGAACGAACAAACTTTATTTTCAAAAGGTTAAGAATTGGGCACGCAGGCCCGTCTAAGACAGACAGACAGACAGACAGAGGGCAGAGAGAGAGAGAGAGAGAGAGAGAGAGAGAGAGAGAGAGAGAGAGGGGGGGGGGGGAGTAGAAGAAGAATCAAATAAATTCAACAATGAACTTACCCTCCAACCCCCAACGTTGGCCCACTTTGACACGCCAGTACACAAAATGGTTCCCTCGGGATAAAACTGCAAAGTGTCAACAAAGACAGTTCAAGTGTCCAAGTAACAGTACGAACTGTCTTCATCTCACATAAAGTTGTATTATCTATATATCGTCACATCTAATGTGTTCATTCATCTCTATCATCCACTCTATTGATGAGAAACCTCAAAAGACTATAGAGATTTCAACCCGTTCATATTTGGTGGAAATCCAGTTACAGAATGCAGATGCCCAGATGACACGGGATTTGAAGAGTCACTCCTGCATGTTAAAAGACATAGCGGAGATCTTTTTTTCTCAACGCAAAACAAAATTAATGCCCACATCCATAACTATACTTCAGGGGGAAATAATTTTGAAGATATTAATTAACTCAAACACTAAAGACCTTGACTCCATAATCAACATCAACAATGAAGACTTAGACTCAAACACTGAAGATCTTGACTCCATTATCAACATCAACAATGGAGGACTAAAACATTGATGGCCTTGACTCCATTATCAACATCAACAATGGAGGACTAAAACATTGATGGCCTTGACTCCATAATCAACATCAACAATGGAGGACTAAAACATTGAAGACTTTGGCTCCATAATCAACATCAACAATGGAGAACTAAAACATTGATGGCCTTGACTCCATTATCAACATCAACAATGGAGGACTAAAACATTGATGGCCTTGACTCCATTATCAACATCAACAATGGAGGACTCAAACATTGAAGACTTTGGCTCCATAATAAACATCAACAATGGAGGACTAAAATATTGAAAATCTCGGCTCCATAATCAACATCAACAATGAAGACATTAACAATGATTAAATGCATTGATGACCTTGACTCCATAATTAACATCAACAATTGAGAACTAAAATATTGATTACCTTCACTTCACAATCAACATCAACAATAGAGGACTAAAACATTGATGACCTTTACTCCATAATCAACATCAACCATGGAGGACTAAAACATTGATCTCCTTGAATCCATAATCAATATCAACAATGTAGGACTAAAACATTGAAGACGTTCGCTGCATAATCAACATCAATAATGGAGGACTACAACATTGATGACCTTGACTCCTAATCAACATCAACAATGGAGGACTAAAACATTGATGACCTTGACTCCTAATCAACATCAACAATGGAGGACTAAAACATTGATGACCTTGACTCCTAATCAACATCAACAATGGAGGACTAAAATATTGATGACCTTGACTCCTAATCAACATCAACAATGGAGGACTAAACCATTGAAGACCTTAGCTCCGTAATCAACATCAACAATGGAGGACTCAAACATAAAGAATTTGGCTCCATAATCATTGTCAACAACGGAGGACTCAAATATTTACCACATTGGCCATATGTTCAAAATGTCATTTCCCCCCCCCCCCTTTTTTCGTATTTCCTCCCTATAAATTCCCCCGCTCTTACACAGTATACGTAAAGAAAATATTGAAGCTAAACTTAATAACACATACTAGAACAAGTCTAGATGTCTACATACAATGTGATTTGCGGGTCTACTGACGTTATAAAACGAATTTCAGAAGGGCGAGAAGTACAGAATCGTAAAGTATGGAGGGAAAAACAATATCAATTTCGGTTCTTGCATTAACTCGATCTTGAAATAATCTTAATTCTCTCTCCCTCCCCCCCCCCTCCCCCACCCGAAACTCTACAATTCCCCTCCGGGGGGAGGGGGGGCTGGGAGAGAATTCCCCACCGGTTGAAAACTACCGTTTTAGATGAAGTGAAAGTTTCAAGATATTTACCTTGCAGAGAGATGTGTGGTTTCCATGGTAATGCAGCCTTGCATAGATCTCATCACTGACAACGATAATGTTGTGTTGTCTGCAGACCTCCCTACAACATGTCGTAAACATAATTTGACTTATTCATCTCATCTCATCTTCTTCCTCTTCTTGTACCTTGCGGTGTCGAGGTGAAGCATAAACAGCGGGAGAGTGCCCGTTTATGGGCTTCATGTATCGAGATTCCCATGAATTACTCCCCCTGTCCATCGTTTACTTAGTCGGCCTCTTCCCCTGGTTCTTAGTTCTTTCTTATTTTCACTTATCATTCATTCTAAACTCCCTGACTTAGCTGTCCAAAGACTTTCCGTTATCTCCAGAATTAGCTCTGCATCTAAAGGGTAGGAGTAACCCTATGGATTCACTTCTATATGGCTGTGAAGATATTGTAATTCACACAATCTAGGTTATTGATTATTAGGCCAATCGATCAGTTACTTTCCTCATTACTTGTCTTTTCCTAGATGGATCCCTGGTACAGATATTATAAGGATAGATGGACCACTTTATCAACTCTTTGTATCCTAAGCAACTCACTGTGGGTATATTGGTATTCCATATGTGATGTGTTACCGAGGTGATAAGAGAAGCAAAGAACAGTAGCCTCCAACTTGCGTGCATGTCGCAGGAGACGACTAAGGAGAGTTGGCCACTTCAACCCGTAGTCTTTAGCTGCAAAATCCAACGAGTCATCAACAAGTCTACAAAGGGCTTGGTATATGAGTTGGATGAAGGCCTCTGCTATATCGGGACATGACAAGCAGAAGAAAATATATGATATACTCTTTTCAACGCATTCATTTTGGTAATGCCTAATCTGTCTCGCTGTCCAACATTGCCGGGTCTATTTCCATTCGGGTCAGTCAGATTGTGCTTTATTGTTTTTCTTCGAGCAATAGAAAAAATCTCCTGCCGGCTTGTTTGGCCAGTCGCAGGTTTAGGGCAGAAAAAAAATCTGACTAGGGTAGTACGTCTAGCCTAGGTACTTTAGGAACATTTTCTAAATTGCTTTTTAATTATATAACTGCATAGTTGGATACCTCTTGAAAAAACGATACCTTATTCAAGTCTGTACGTCAATTGTAAGCTGAGATATTAATTTTTGTATGTCAGTTTATATTTAACATTGGCATATTGGTAACCCACTCTGGAAAGTGTGACCACAAAACACGTAAGCTAACGGCAGATAACTGCTCTTGGTTTTTTTGCGCTAAGGGGGATAACTCCGGTTTTTATTTTGAACGCAAAATTCAAATGAAAACCTGAAACTCGCTCTTCCTCCAACCTCTTCCTCCACTCCTAAATACTAGAATGGGTGGTGAATGCAAACGTGCATCATTATAATCTCGTCGCTCTGAATAATCCATAAGAATATTAAATGATCATCGCTGTATTATGACACGGAAAACCGCTATATTCCCGCCATTGAAATTTAACATGACCCATCTTAGCATACGATCTTAATAATTTATGTTTGCGATGACCCCGCCGACTAAAATATTTGAAAATTTTACAGTACGCGTAAGAATGGATGCTCAATTTAATTGTTTATACTAAATCAAGCGGCAACGTCTATTATAACGAGTACTATATATATATATATATATATATATATATATATATATATATATATATATATATATATATATATATATATATATATATATATCCTTAATACCGGGGAACAATAACAAGAAAACGTAAATCGCCGTTTGAAACATCGCCGGCAACGTTCGGTAACTGATAATGTAGTACCTACGCCCTAATCTCCCCTCCTCGCCCTCTCTGCCTCTCCCCGGCAGGTCAGAGTGCCATTGATCCGTGATCATGGTTCCCGGTCTACACCACGGGGAAGTGGGGTTAACTTGTGTAGTCTGCGAATCATCGGCAGGCTACTCATTTTCACTTTTCAACCCTTCTGGGAGAGGCTAGCCTAACCTAACCCTACCGGCTGCATAGCCAGGTGCAGTCTACACCTTGTAGAAATATCACAAATGGAACCGGAAGAAGAGGCACACCATGTAACCAACGGACAGAGGGAATAACTGGGTCCATGTTAATCTTGATATATGAAGCCCATAAACGGGCACTTCACCTCGACACCGCAATGTACAAGGGGACCAATATGTGATGAGATTTTGAATGTATTCATTCCCGTTCAGCAATTACATGCATCCACTGTATGTATCCAAACTGGTACTGTAAATTCTACTGTCTAATAGTAGTATTGTTCTCATGCCTTCCAATCACATATTGCTGTCAATGGGCACATACACATATAGCCAGGAGTAAGACGGCTGTGTTTTGTCTTCGTATCTCTTTTCTATCTACACAAACGGAGTACGTGTCCTTTGCAGGACGTTGCAAACACCCCAACCTCCAGTTCTTATATCTACTAGGCAATTTAAATGTTACAAGCCTGCCATTGCTTTTTCAAAGTGTAAATCCAACTGACTGGTAGTGTAATGCACCCACAACCACGCCTTCAGCCCGTAGAAAGTTTAAGAGTTGCCCCGTTAAACCTCAACCCTTGCCCACCTCTGAAGGTTTAAAGGCGAGAGGTTCGACTTCATTGCACCAGTGTTATCCCATTATGCTCGATCTCTTACCTCAAGGTGGCCTGCCGAAAGCGTCGAACAAAGCACGGACTCCTGAACTCTAGCGATGACCCCCAGGAGTCTCCGAGAAAACTGCACTCGTTATCCGAATGTTGGAGTCCGGAATCGAACCCACAACCTTCGGAGCGTGAGGCAGGCGGTTTGACCACTCCACCGATCTCTGTTTCTCGCTACAGCTACATAGCAATGAGATACTAAGTATACTGACGGATTCACTATCCATAGTACAAGCGCTAGGCCAGAATCCTTTAAGCCCCGCCCCGCCCCGCCTCCCCCCCCCCCCCCCCCCCCCGCCCCCCATCCCCCCAATAGCACCCATTTGATCCAAATTATGCCAACTTTCCTTTTGTAGTCCTTCCCTCCTGAGTAAAGTATTATTTCTGTAAGTATTTAAATGGTTTTCTTACGCTCCAGGCCACCGCATTTCACAATATATATTAACAACAAATTGTTATTATGCATTTGGCAAGAAATCATAAAACTTTACTTCCCATATTTACATCCTTGGTCTCTTACAGCATATGTAAATTATCATAACAAGAGGTTAACAATGCTTTGATTAATTAATCACTACTTGTATGAACAATTCTGTTTAAACGGGTTGTGGACTGACCACAATGAAAGTAACATAACTAAATACAAAAGTAGGAAGGGATATAACAACGCAACAGTTAAGGGACATTACTCGAAATAAAATAAATGTATTATTTAATTTAAATAAATTTAAAGGTTTTTATTGTCTGTGACATTTTCTTTACGGTATTTAGTACCGAGTAAATTCAGCATAAATGACAGATAACAACTTAAGGAATCTATAAAGTTTATGAAAAATTTTGACATTATTTTTTAATGCGTAAAAGTTAATAATGGAATTTTCTATTTCTTTGCAATAGAATATTAAATGTTTTCATTCATTTAATGGCAGGATCTAGCGTTTACCAATTGAATATATATTTTTGACCGTCCTTGACTATGGGACGCAAATTACAAACATCTAGGAAGGTCTGTGTCCCCCGGCATTGCCCTCTGGCCCAGCCCATCTCGATCTTCTTAGCTTGCTCATGGATGATGGAGTCGTTGAGACAACACACCTGGGTGAATGTCTGTGTCTCCAGCTTTGTTAATGCCATGACCTCCATGGACCTGAGACACATAGACACCATGAAGCTATATGGGATCGCACAGACAGACATGGCAAGCACTGACCCAACAGATTACAGACATGTTACATAGGTACAGTTACAAAACATCCACAATATTTGGTAGAAGAACAATAGTCAACACATACATTATACCCAAAATAATATACTTAGCGACAGTACTGGACCCTCCCAAACAGACCGTCACAAACATAAACAAACAAATCAGACGCTTCATCTTCACCAACACAATACACAGCATAAAACGCTCATACATGACAAAAAACAAGGGGGTCTTGCACTACAGGACATCAACACAAAAATACTGTCACTTAGAATCAGCTACATAGGTAAAATCATCAGTCATCCAGAACAACATAGATTAGCTTTATATTACATAGCACACAACATAAAACACCTCACACCCCTTAACAATGCAGCTGCACACTACCAGGGAACACTGCCAACATTCTACCAGACATTCATACAGGCAATACAAGGACATGAACAGTTAATACAGAAAACAACACACACAATATACAAACAGTTAGTTAGAGAGTAAGCACCACCACTCAAACTTAAGATTAAAAGAGGACACAAATACTTCATGTCTGACTTCACATGCACCTTTTCAAACCTACACAACAAACACATAACACCAACAGCTAAGGAAATCACATATAGACTGTTATATAACATGACCCCCACAACACAGTGTCATATATTCTGAAGGGAGTGGGAGATCACTTTGGTGCATGCCCCATTTCTAACAAAAGAAGTTGGGCCCCATCCTCTTCTATCTTCAATAACCCCAGAATATGACCCTCGAGTTATCTGCAGGCCTCGTTCCATTAAGTAGTCTAGGAGATATAGATTATGGCCCTGGTAAGAATAGTACTTACTAACTGGGAATCTGCCCCTTTTCCAATGATTCTTTTAGCTCTGGAGCCCCCTTTTCTGTTTATCAAATCTGAGGAAAGTCTGGAGAATTCTCTCAGCCTGATTTATGTTAAGAAAGCATGGATATTGAGCAGTTGATAGACCAAGAGTCTTTTCTCCCCATTTTAGTAGTTCCTGATTTTATTTGGTTTTAAACAATTAAATAAATAACCAATCACAATAGATCTTGACAACTTGGTGTACACACATAAGATGGTGAATCACAGATAGGTTGAACTAATAAAACAACATAATGTCATTTCACGTTAATCATTTATTGACTGGGCCTGTGTCTTCTGGGCCGGTACATACATTTCTATTGTGGTTTACACAAGATAATTTAGAAAAGTTGCATATAGGACCATTGTCACAGACCATCAACAAACAAGCATCAATACATGAGATGTCAACAAGTGTGAAAACATGGTAAACATTTGGATGTTGTACATGTTAAGTGTGGAGATGATGAATCAACAATTATGTATCAGTTACTGAAATTGGGTGTGGTGTGTACCAAAGAGAATTGTAACCTGGTGACTGGGAGATTAGGTAAGCCTGGGTCCATTTGATGATGGATCCACTTCAGGTATGCCCGTATAGCTCCTCTGAAGGCCTCCCCATACTCTGCTCATGGCCAAGTCATCTTCCCTCTCACCTGTGGTTCATCTCTTTCTCTCGGCTTCCCTCTTTCTGGTCTGATTTGGGGGTTAGTTTGCTGATTTGTTGGGTGGTTGTTGGTAGCCACCAAGAATCACTGATGAATATTCACATATATATGTACAATCCTACCAATGCAACAATCTAGAAGTAGGTCGGAAGAACCTAAATTCCTGAAGTAGGAACTAGTCCCCCCTCCCCTCCTCTTTTCTCTAATCTAGTGTTGGGTTAATTTGGGGTGGTCAGAGTTTATCACACTGTGTACGCCTTGTATCAACTGGTTCCTGCTGTATGTAAGTTCTCATTGGACCTGGGGTCGGTGAGACGTGTACAGTAAGACAGTGACAAGAGTGAGGATGTGTCGAGATGCATGTTCATAAATGGCATACATTTATAACATTTCGATCACTCAATGGTGTTTGTAGTGTGTATAAATAATTCTCTGTGTTTTCCCAATTAACCAACTTCTCCTTCTTCTGTGTATAATAACTCCTCTCCCATTATCTGTTGTTGTTGTTGTGGTGTTGAGTGTTGAGTTGTGTGGTGTTGTGTTATAAGTTATGTTGAGTAATGAGTTAAGTTAACTTCTGGTGGTGGAGTTCCGCGAAGCACAACTTTTCCGAGGTAATGCAGTTCATAAGTGCCCTTATCTAATTAAAATTTGACACAAATATAAATATTTATTCCATCAAACCCTATTTATTCAATAGATGAAGCAGAAAGGGAAGATTTGATTTCTCCTTCAGCTTTCTAGATTGAAAATAGACATAGATAAGTCTGTTTTAGAACAAGGCACTCATTCTAGTACACGAACTGTCATTTTAGCTGTAGATAGTGATAGCATTTTTAGCAGTGTTTCTGATGAAAGGCACAAGATTGCTTTAGAATCATCACTTCGTACAGTTGTCCAGAATAGAATGTAGTAGTATTATGCACTTCCTAAAGTTAATGATTATCTTTAAGAATATCAGAGATTGCAGTATTAGAAGAGTATTAGAGTGTCAGTTGCCCGGGAATTGGCACTGCGTCGTCAGAATCTACAGTCGAGCATTTTACATTTCAGAGGTTTTAATTTATAATAATATATTTCAATTGACATTACAAACACTGGATACCCTTCCCCAGCACTTGATACATCTGGTCATCAGTTCAATCTAAGGACTAACAAACTCACCTGGGATCCAGACATTCTGCCTTCCCTATTTGAAAATCGGTCACACTAGCTTTCACGTCTGTTCATCAGGCGGATTTAGGAAGAGTGCACGATTAACATATTCTGAGCGGGCTTTTGCATGGAGGCGTTGTCACGTGTCCCTTTTTGTCCAATGGTCTCTTGTGTTTTGGCTGATGAAATATTTCCTAGAATTGACGTCATCTGTCAATCTTTCATTTTCAGTTTGGATAGTGCGTTAAGTTTTTAAGTCCTGGTTTCAGTTTGCGGTTGTGTAGTCAATTGTTATATATATTTTTCCCTCTCTTGGCTTGTATCCTTGGTAACTGAATAATGGTGGTTAGCGGTTATGCCACACACATGCCAAGACCGGCCACGCGCCACAAAATATAAACAAGTGTGAACGGGAGTTTCCCCATGTGTACACCAACGTGGACAGAGTGGACAAGAGCTCTAGGGAAACTAGAATACGTCAGAGACAGCAACAAAGATACGCTGTGAAAGTTGTGATCCAGAACGGACCTGTTGATGTGAGCTCCGGTGAAGGTGACACCTGGATGTGGCGATCTCCTGCATGACGCGGCTTGAAATCAGGAGGAAGATTTATTGAGGACATTCAACTGAAGAATGAACCATGAACCAGGGAATAGCAAAGCCACCCTAGACATATATTTGCGAGTATTCAAACGACTGCAACTTAGCGGAATGGGAGCTCGAGGATAGGAGTAAATTTAGCGCTAAGGGCCGATTCTGCATCAGGGATCACCTAGCCGACTTCATCCATTTAGAGTCATCGCCATCTCTGCGACAGATTAAAGATCTGGAACGGTTAGTCACGACTTTGAATAATTTTATCATTTTTGTCCAGATGTTATTGTTGTCGAAATAACGGCAGTAACACAGTTTGGCAAGACAGATAGAAGCATACAAATACAAACATATATCACAATGCCAGATATGTAGAAATAACACAACAGAGACAGAGGAACACATTTATTATACAGTAGCTGACCCGGCCCGGCTTCGCCCAGGCCCTGGCGGGGATCTATCTATCTATCTATCAATCTGTCTGTCTGTCTGTCTGTCTACTTGTCTGTCTGTCTGCTTGTCTGTCTGTCTGTCTGTCTGTCTGACCCGGACCGGCTTCGCCCAGCTCCTGATGGAGAGCATCTCATTTAATTCATATAAGTAGTCATATAAGCTCCAGTTCCCAACTATCTGTGTGTCTGCCTGTCTGGCTGTCTGTCTGTCTGTCTATCTGTCTGTCTGTCTGTCTGTCTGTCTGTCTGACCCGGCCCGGCTTCACCTAGTCCCTAGTGGGGAGCATCTCATTTAATGCATATAAATAGCCATATAAGCTCCCGTTCCCGACTATCTGTCTGTCTGTCTGTCTGTCTGTCTGTCTGTCTGCCTATCTGATCTATCTATTTATCTGATCTATCTGATCTATCTATTTATCTGATCTATCTGATCTATCTATTTATCTGATCTATCTGATCTAACTATTTATCTGATCTATCTATTTATCTGATCTATCTATCTGATCTGATCTATCTGATCTGATCTATCTGATCTGATCTATCTGATCTGATCTATCTGATCTGATCTATCTGATCTGATCTATCTGATCTGATCTGATCTATCTGATCTGATCGATCTATCTGATCTGATCGATCTATCTGATCTGATCTATCTATCTGATCTGATCTATCTATCTGATCTATCTATCTGATCTGATCTATATATCTGATCTATCTATCTGATCTGATCTATCTATCTGATCTGATCTGATCTATCTGATCTGATCTGATCTGATCTATCTGATCTGATCTGATCTGATCTGATCTATCTGATCTGATCTGATCTATCTGATCTGATCTGATCTATCTGATCTGATCTGATCTATCTGATCTGATCTGATCTATCTGATCTGATCTGATCTGATCTATCTGATCTGATCTATCTGATCTGATCTGATCTATCTGATCTGATCTGATCTATCTGATCTGATCTGATCTATCTATCTGATCTATCTATCTATCTGATCTATCTGATCTATCTATATATCTGATCTATCTGATCTATCTATCTGATCTATCTATCTGATCTATCTATCTGATCTATCTATCTATCTATCTATCTATCTATATATCTATCTAATCTCATAAGTGCTCCGTTGTTCTCCTAACTCAAGCCTGAGTCCGGAGAAACTCAGCTCAGTGCACGAACTCCGTAGCACCGGCGAGGTTCCTGAAATACTTTGGGTAGATTTTTAACTAGAAATTTTGCCCGGGCAGTGCCGTTAGGCTACTCTTTTTCGATTTCCAACTGCCAAGGGATTTTTTACGTGCGCAACAATACACATGGGTGTCCGATCTCACTACTCAGAGACCAGAGAAAATTTTATTACTAGAAGTCCACGTGAAAAAATCCCGGTTCTCACCGTGGGTTGAACCCGGGACCTACAGCACTCGAGGCGGACACCATACCTCGAGACCACTCAGCCCCCCAACTAAATAAAAGTAAGATGCTAAATAAAAGTGAGATATTTAAATATTGAGCACAACCCACTACTGGCAACGCTGATCGTATTCTGGTATGAACCTAAGGCCCATCCACGTCAATATGGAAGCACTATACTCGAGTTTCGCCCTCGTTTGAGCTCGTCAGTAGTGCATATCCCTGACCGGATCCGGAAACAAGCCCCGGATCACTGGCGTGTGAAGCGGGCGTGTAACCGAGATACTAAATAAAAGTGACATACTAAATAAAAATGAGATACTAAATCAAATTGAGATTTTGTTTTGGTGCATATCCCTTACAGGACGTTGCAGTCAACATCAGCATTTTTCAGCTGCTGTTGATGTACTAGGCAAGATTACGCTCAGTAGTTTGTCATTGCTTTCTGAGCGACCGGCTCACATACCCCGTAAGTTACCAACGCGGCGAGAACCGCTACCGATTCTCGCACAGGTTACGTTACTCACGAGACTATACGGGATTACGGAGAAAGACGTTAACACCTATGCCAGGGAGAGCGGCTGAGATACTAAATAACAATGAGATACTAACTCAAAATGAGATACTAAATAAAACTGAGATACTAAATAACAATGGGATACTAAATAAAAATGAGACACCAACTAAAAATGGGATACTAAATAAAAATGAAATACTAAATAAAAATTAGAGAGATCAAAGATAAAATAGGATTGCTAGTTTGAGGTTATAATATACATAATCTCCATTGTTAAGTTGACATGGTGCTGATAGCTGAAAATCCTATGAGATTCGCAACAACTCCTACCGAGTTGATAACTTTAAAAGATATTACATGATTACTTCCTTGGGAATGATAACGATAACAACGGTGAATATTATCACATTGAAAGGGACGCAGATGTGTTTCCAAGGCACCAGGACCAGGTTATATACTGGCCAAGACCTAGTGACGCGTCCTCGCCAAGCGTCCTGGGCAACAGATCCCTTCGGGGTCCTGGCTGAAGTCAATAGGATCGCCGATTCCTCCGAAGTCGGAGAGTGTCTGCCTGTACGGCGAGGAACCACCAGTCTGCGCAACAATAAGCCAGACATGGGACAACGGATACTCACGCAAACCTCAGATCCTGTATGACATCACACTGATGTTGGACAACAGGATGCCTTCATCCGACATACAGGACTTTGCGTTGTAGCTCAAGCCAACGAACACAAGCAAGCAAGCAAGCAAGCAAGCATCACATTGAAAGTACAGATGGTGATGATCATTACGATTATGACGACGTTGATGATAGTAGTGACTGTGAATACATTATAATCATTTTGGTGATCTTAACGGCGATGATAATGACAACACAGATTATGATGTCATGTTATGTTATGTTATGCCACAATTGGCATTCCCGTGCGTATAAGTCTTCCGTTGCAGCAGCCATCCCAAAGTACATATTTCTGCTCACTGTTCCCACAAGGAGTTGATTATGGTATCAATCACTCTTTCCCACGAAGGTGGCATTAACGTGCTTGACCAGGATTTACTCCAGTTCGGGCTAGAGTCGATGTTTCTTCAGTATCCACCACACGAGACCCTATTGCTCTGATTATATCAGCCTGTCCATGCTTCTTCCCGTTTGTGTTGGTGCATCATTTACCAATTGGTCTGCGAGTTCGTTGCACTTACTCCGTTATTCCAGATGTGTACATCCAGGTGAGTGATTCATTTATTACACATATTAGGAAAAACAAGTGATAATTAACTTACGTAAGTTTCTTCAGATGCTCTTCATTATAATATGTCCCACCTGCAAATATCAAAAGCATGGAATAAAATACATGCAAGATATTTTTGTAAACAAATAATTGAAATATATCTACTGGTACAGTGTATTGCTATTGAAAGAATAGAGTAAGTAAAAAGTAAAGTACGCCACGGGGCGTATGGTGTATATGGTTCAAGCCCCATATTATATGAGATATAGGCACTCGATCAGTAATGTGGTCAAAAACATGCAGCCGCATTTATATCTCATTTAATTCATAGCAGATGTTTAGGCTATATCGACCTGGGAGCAAGGTGAGATGAGATGAATATGTAAAATTCACGACTTTATGTTTACGACATGTTGTAGGGAGGTCTGCAGACAGTACAACATTATCGTTGTCAGTGATGAGATCTATGCAAGGTTGACAGATAAATATGGTGAAAATTGTAAATGCCAGAAAGCGTGGGCGGTCATGACTCGCCATTTCACTCGATCACCAGAGTCGTGGATCAGCTCAGTGTTCCTGTCTCGTCCATGTCATGTGACCAAGCCATCCAGGTATTTTCCTCTCGGTCATCCTCTTTATCTGTTCCCTTCGATCTTGCCAGTTGTCACTAAGTTCTCCAATCCATTTCTTCTCATACCATGTCCAAAAAATGTTGACTGTCTACGTCTAATTTCTCTAATCAACTTACGATGGTCATTTGTCTCCTGTAGTACTTGGTCATTGGTTTTTCTGTCTGTCCATGGTATTCTGTGCATTTTCCTCAGAAACAACATTTCTGCAGCCATCAGATGTTTTTCAGCTTGACTGCTCATTGTCCACGTTTCACATCCATACAAAAGAACAGGCTCTATGTAGCACCCCAACACTCTTTTTCTCGTTTCAATTGATATCTTTTTATTGGTCAGTATGTTTTTCATCTTGCTAAAGCCTACTTTCACCATGGCGATTCTTGTTCTAATCTCTTCAAGGCATCTCCCATCAGATGTTAGACTGCTCCGAGATAATGGTACCGATTCACTTGTTGAAGAATAGTCCCATTTACTTGTATATTACATTGTGGTATTTCATTCTTCCTAGTGACTACCATAACCTGAGTCTTTTTACAATTTAATTCTAACCCCAGTTGCTCACTGTGCACAACAACCGCATCTACTCGCATTGTCTGCAATTAATACTGTATCATCTGCATATCTAATGATATTGATGTTTCGTCCTCCAATGCTGATTCCATTTATATCTTCTACATTTCTGAATATATTTTCACTGTATAGGAAAAAAGATCTGGAGACATTACACATCCCTGCCTAACACCTCTCTTAATAGGTTGATATTGTCCAACTTCATTATCAATCCTTACGGCAGCTTGTTGTTTCCAATATATGTTTTTTATAAGTCTAATGTCTTTCCCATCAATTTGTAGATCTCCAAGCATATCCACCATGTTGACATGTTTAACTCTATCAAAAGCCTTTGTGTAGTCAATAAATCAAAGATGAATATCCTTGTTTACTTCTATAGCACGTTCAATAACTATTCGCAGCATATACACAACATTTACTGTACCCTTTCCTTCTACAAACCCACATTGTTCTTCCCCTATTTCAGGTTTTATTTTTTCCTCACTCTTTGCATGATAATTCGTAGCAAAATCTTTGTGATGTGACTCATTATACTAATTGTTCTATGTTTATCACATTCCAAGGTTCCTGATTTCTTTGGGATTGCAATAAATACAGCGTTACATAATTCAGAAGGGATATCTCGAGTATCATATAATGTGTTCCGCAGTCTGGTGACTTGATCTATTCCATATTCTTCTAAAGCTTTAATCATTTCTATTGTGATGTTGTCTGCACTGGGGGCCTTTCCAGCTGTCATATGCTTAAGAACATTTTGAACCTCCATCTTCAAAATTGCCGCCCTCCCTGGCTGAGGGGTTAGCAGCTTTCTCCGTAATCCCGAATACTCTCGTGGTTGACGTGAGCGCTCGAGAACTTGAAGGGGTTCGAGTCGCGCTAGTGACTTACGAGAGTATGGAGCCGGTCGCTCAGAAAGTCGTGGCGTGCCGATGAGTGTAATCTAGCCTAGGAATCAACATACAGCTGAAAGATGCTGGTGTTGACCGCAATATCCTGAAACAGGATGGAAACGCGGGGGGGGGGGGGGGGGGGAATCTTCAAAATTGGCGGTCCTTCATTATTAAATCTCATATCATACTGTTCCTCTCTGTTATCATCATAGAGGTTTTTCACATAATCTGTCCATACCTGTAGAATCTATCTTTTTCTATTATGATTTTGCCATCTTTAATCTTTAGACAGTCTGCTGGTGTACTTGTTGTTTTATTACTAATTTCCTGAATTCTTTTGGGCACTAATTTGGTATTTTGACTGTTGTGTTGTTTTTCAATTTCTAAGCACTTTTCCTCAAGCCATGCTTCTTTTGCCTCCTTACATAATATTCTGACTTGTCTGTGAATTACTTCATATGTGGCAGAATTATTTTTGTTCAGTCTTCTTGTTTACATTAGGTGTACAATTTCTTCAGTCATCCATTTCTTACGACCCACTTTCTTTAATTTTGAAATAGTTGTTTCTTCTGCCAAACTGATTGAATTCTTCAACATTTCCCATTGATTAGCCGCATCCTGGAATAGGATCTCTAGATCAGACAATATATGAAATCTGTTCTGCACTTCCATGTTGAATTTGTTGTGTATTTCCTTGTCATTACTCAATGTACACAAATCATATTTAGTGTTTCCTGTTATATACTTGACTTTCTTCAACTTTATCCTCAATGTTCCTGTAAGTAATCTGTGGCCACTATAACAATCAGCACTGGGAACTTTTTTTGCTATTGTTAACGCGTTTCTAAATCTTGTGCTAATCAGAAGGTAGTCAGTCTGGTTTCCAATACTGCTATCAGGACTCCTCCATGTCCATAATCTTCTAAGGTAACTGTATTAGATGTGGCAAATATATTTTAAGCTGTTCTGATTTGTTGTTGTCTTTTTTCTTTTCTTTTCTTTTCTTTTTCTTACATGTGCTTTTAAATTCTATGTAAAATTCGTTTTTAAAGGTAATACTTGTAAAATTATATTCAACTTGTCATTGTGTCAGCCTTTGTAGAACGTGCCCTCGTCATTGTCCTAAAGAGACCCTCAATCATTTCCCAGTTCCATTGCCTCATGCATGATCACGCCCTATGTATCTTGTGTTCATCTCATTGCTGCTTGAGCCCTGCCTCATTTTCCGGGAACCATAAACAAGTAAAAGTTAGGAACCTTTTCGCCACAGGATTCACCAGTCAGTTAACACACTAATCAATCTCTCTCTCTCTCTCTCTCTCTCTCTCTCTCTCTCTCTCTCTCTCTCTCTCTCTCTCTCTCTCTCTCTCTCTCTCTCTCTCTCTATCTCTCTCTCTCTCTCTCTCTCTCTCTCTCTCTCTCTCGCTTACATTGATATATGACTAAATATATGTCCATGCATAAATGACACACTCACTTGTATGGCAAGGATTTTTCAGGATTAGAAGTTTGTTGTGGCTCAAGGACTTCTCTCTGATAACCTGAGATACAAAAACAATGTCAGAATAACACTATTACAATTTTTTGCAGTTAAATAGCTTTACGATGCTTGCTTTTCTTTATAGCTAGCATTGGATCTCATATGCAGGCTGAGCAGCCGCTTCACTGCGAACTGTTGAGACTAAGCCATAGAAGATTTATTAGCAAAGTAGACAAGCAACATCCCGTTAGGGAGGAAGCTGCCTGTACGTGCGTGCGTGCGTGCGTGCGTGCGTGCGCGCGCGTGTGTGTGTGTCTGTGTGTGTGTATACATCTACCCGTCCGTGAGTGTGTGTCCATTCTACCGGTCCGTGAGTGTGACTTGGTGTCAGTAGCAAATATAATAAGGTTAATAAGGTATTGGCCGACCTCCTTGGCCTAAAGGCCTGCGAACGCGATTCGTGAGCCGCTTACTACGCGTTCGAAACGCGGCGGCGACCGATTCGGAAGCAACCCGTTGCGCGCTGGGGTTTTAACATGTTGGTATAGGAGCCGGTATTTCAGAAAGCAATGGCAAACTACTGAACGTAACACTTGCCAAGACATAAACAACAGCAGTGAAATGCTGGTGTTGACAGCGATGTCCCGTACATAGGATATGTAAAAACAAAGGTAATGAACCTAAGACAGGTCTAGCAAATCGGTAGGGAATTTACATCACCATAAAAACATCCGGTTAGCAGGGTAGGGATATCCCCTATCTAAGGAGATGTAAGACGCCTCCTTTCCTCCGTTAGTCTACGGGACACCCTTTGACAAGGTGGAGAACCCGCATAATGCAGGGGTATATGCTTGGGAAGAGAGGAAGAGGAAGGCCAAAGAGAAGATGGGTGCAGGATGTGGCGAATGATCTCCAGATGGGTGTATCGGACGCGGGACATCTTGGTTGTGATCGAGAGGTTTTCCAGAAGGTTATTGGAGCGAGGTTCTGCAAATGACATGCTACTGAATGAATGAATGAATGAATGAATGAATGCATGCATGCATGCATGCATGCATGCATGCATGGATGGATGGATGGATGGATGGATGGATGGATGGATGGATGGATGGATGGATGGATGGATGGATGAATTGATGAATGAATGAATGAAAAGAAACACATTGCTTATGTATCATGGAGGGGAAGGGTGGAAATAAGCTAGTCACAAGCGCTGGAACTCCACTTTCCCCTCTCCACGACGTCTGAAGGCAAAAGTGGGAGGAAGAAAAGCAAAGCATAAATAATGGCCAGATTGGATAGCTGATACATACTCAATGCATAAACAATCAAAACGGACGAATGGGTGGACTGATAGCTAGATCGAAAGCTAGAGTGACAGACCGACCGAAGGAAAGATCTACCGAATGCGAGACCGACTGACAGCGAGATCGACTGACAGCGAGGCCGACCAGCCGACAGGACAGCTAGACAAACTGTAATACTGAGACTCAAACCGACGGAACGACCGACAGACAGTCCGAAAACTAGATGTATCAACCGACGAGATATCTAGATTTAAACCAATAGCCAGAACGACAGCTAGGTCAACCATCCGATGGGATTGGACCACTGACAGCCAGATTAATGGCTGTACTGACCAACAGTCGAATCAGAAATACCTACAGCCAGACCCGCCAGCTAGATTCATAATTCGAAGGGACAGCTAGACTAATGGCTGGCCGACCTACCTTGGGGCAGCTAGATTGATAGCGGGCCGACTTACCGGAGGAATAACTTGACTGACGTCCAGACAGACAAAGATGAAACGGATAGACCGACAGAGAGACCGTCTGAGCGAGCGAGCTACCCAACGAGAAATCGTTCACACAAGAAGACAGCCAGACGGATAGACGGACAAAGAGGGCGATAAATATGTAGGTAGATAAGTAAAGGGACAACGAGACAAAACATACAGGTTGTACGGTTGTATCGAGCGCATGAGCAGGCGAGTGGGCGGGTGGGCAAGCCGACGGAAGGACGTGTGGAGGGCGGAGGTACGAACGAACAGACAGACAGACAGACAGGCAGGCAGGCAGGCAGGCAGACAGACAGGCAGGCAGGCAGGCAGACAGATTGGAAGGTGGGTAGGTAGGTAGGTGGGTAGGTAGGTAAGTATGTTGTTAAGTAGGTATGAATGTGTTGGTATTAAGGTAGGTGCATCGGTTAGTGGGTATGTAGGCGTGTGAGTAGATTTGTAAGTAGTTAGGTAGGTAGGTAGATAAGTAGGCGAGTAGGTAGTTAGGTAGGCGGGTTGGTAGGTAAAAAGGTAGATACGTATATAGACAGATATGTAGGTTTTCATGTAGATACTAGGGTAGGCATGTAGGTAAGTCGGTAGGTTGGTGGGTATGTAGGCGTGTAGGTAATTTATTAATTATTTGGATAAGTAAGCATATAAGTAGATAAATATTTTGGTACGTATGTATGTAGGTAGATAAATAAGCAAGTAGGTAGCTAGGTAGGTGAGTTGGTAAGTAGATAGATAAATACGTATATAGATAGATATGTAGGCAAGTAAGTATGCATGTAGGTTGTAGGTAGGTATGTAGATACGTAGGCAGTTAGGTGTGTTGGTATGTAGGTAGGCAGGTAGGTAGGTAGGTAGGCAGGCAGGTAGGTAGGTAGGTAGGTAGGTCGGTCGGTTACACGTAATCAGCAAGCCGTTTATCCTAATCAATCAATATCATAATGCCAGTTAAAACAGTCTAGGGTGTGTTACGCGTGACTGATTAGACGTTGACTCACCTGGTGAATAGATTCGGGTGTGATTCTAAACGAATTCTCCTCTCGAGTTTCAATTATAACAGGTGTATGCCCTGTGACAAGGGCCTGGGCCTTGTAAGATGCCGATGATGATGAGCTGATCATTATATCTGCACAAGATATATTCACATTACTAATTGAGATTTGATTGCAGGACCAGATCGGTTTATATGGGAATATGATATCAACATATGGATTGGAAGGAGCGTAATTTGTCGTACCATTGTGACAAGAGGCGGAGAATGATACAGACAATTGTAGCTGACTTACGCTACGAAGATGACAACTGATCAGATATTATTATGATCAAAGTGTGCATTAGACCGTGCATTCTCAGTTGTTACTACAGCTTCTTTTGTCTTACACAGTTGTTAGTTTAGCACTGTGCATGAAGTTTCTCTAACACATTCTACGCGGGGCGAAGTAGTTTTGAAGTACGCCGTTCGTCTCTCTCCTTCAAGCAGTCCTTGATGGGATTCACCGTATAGATGATATGGCATTATTCGAAAATCAAAACGAATGTTTTAACCATCAACTACTTGCCTACTGGGTTAGCGTATCGGATGTCTAGCTTTCTCAAATTAGGGAGAAAAAAAAGATTAAGATATTAATAACCCAAATTAATAAATCTAAAACAGAAGGCGCTGTTATGGTTAATTTTAAATTATAAAACCTTCCCATTAATTAATATTTATAGCATCTGGTATGCACGTATTTCGATCCTGTACATTTCCGCGAAGAGTTGGTCACTCTGGTGAGACTCTCTTCCTGTGATCTATGGAATAGGATGGAATGCTTATGGAAAAATTCCATTACAATTGAAATGAACCTTCACTACAGAAATTAAACCAAAACTAAACCAAAAGTCATGAGTTTATTTTTTCCCCTCAATAATGCAAGACTTAAAGTAGCGGCTACATGGGATAGACATAATTTGTTATTTACCATTGTATGATACAAGACTCAAGTAATGGTTACATGGGATCAACATTAACGTCGCTCTCATCACTAACCTGACTACGGTAGGCGCAAACAGATTTCGGGTCATCATGCGTCCTTGAGCGCCAATGCATTGGATTTCAGAGTTAAAACTCAGTATCTAGACGACAGTAACCCATAAAACTGACAAACACTCAAGAAGACGAACTGAATGGCAAGCAGACATACAGATAGACATAAATAATGTATCTATGTCAGGCAGAGACAGACATAGACAGTTGCGTGGTTCCAAACAATGTGAATTTAACCACAGACGTCATAAACAAAATATTGCAAGATTTATTGCCTGGCATATTTCGCTGCATCTCCTCAGGTGCATACTGCAGAGTTATGTATCATACGAAGTGGACAAACAAATAATACTTTGGCTTAAATACTAAGTGCATAATTGTGGCTATTGTTCGAAGGTCAAGAACGTTAGCCTCACGGAAGACTTACACTAAACAGGACGTCCTTATGTTTGTATAGCAACGGCTTGAATAGACTAATAGATTGTGGTTGCCCATGAAATAAAACATAGAATATAATACATACTCACCTCCATTGAAGATCAGCATCAGCAGCATGATTAGTTCTTTACTTCCTGAGCCAACAATGACGTCATCAGCGTCGAAGTTCATATTGTCGAAATGGCGATGGAAATGACAGATGGCCTGACGTAGTTCCTCAATCCCTGGTATGTAGTGTATACAGCATAAATAGTCTGTATGCAGTGTACAACAACTGAATAAATTGCGGCTTGGGGCAGACAGACATAGAGCATGTATCTTTCCCATTGCAACATCCGCCTGTGAGACCTGGACACTTACTAAACAAGCTGACCAGCACATAAATGCCTTTGAATATAAATGTTATAGATTGGTGTCAGAATCTCTATGTATCCAACCGAGATGCAGGAACATCGTTACGCCCGCCAGGCGAATAGTCTCCAGCCGGGATGCAGTAACATCGTTACGGCCGCCAGGCGAGTACCAGTTACCTGCCCACAGGTTGCGGGCTGACGCGATCATCAGCGGTCAGGCAAGGACAAAGCAAGACGCACGCAGTCCTCGTGAAGCCAGTCCACAGGGCAAGGACTGTGTGAGGAAACCGGCAGACTGCTTGGGGACTCGGACAAGACAAGACATGTGGGTTGAGAAAGGCTTCGTATCGTTTCTGTGCCCGAAAGTCGAGTGCTTGTATATCTTGTGAGATAGACTGTGATGCTGTGGGTTTTGTCTGTAAGTGTACTGATGTATTGTATATGTATTGTAATGATCATCACATGCCAACCTAGAGTGTCTTGCATGTGAATTGTGAATAAATCCATTGAACTTAGTGTCATTGTGTGTCAAGTCCAATCATTTTGTACTTGTACTTGTCTCACATATGTTAGGTACAACGAGCCAGGTTTAAGACCCTGACAATTGGCTCTAAGAATATCTTGAATACAAAAAAGAACAAATGCATCCATACGACAAGATCTGAATATAAAGAAGTTTGGCTACTAAATACGATAAAACAAAGAAAATTTTAATAATTTGTTCACTTGAAACGTCATGAAGGTTTGGAGAGAACAATAATGTCTTTGCCCGGGAAGAGAGGAAGAGGAAGGCCAACGAGAAGATGGGTGCAGGATGTGGCAGATTATCTCCTGATGGGTGTATCGGAAGCGGGACATCTTGCTTATGACCGAGAAGTTTCCAGAAGTTGTTATGAATGCGAGGTTCTGCAAGGGACATGCTACAAAATGAATGAATGAATGAATGAATGAATGAATGAATGAATGAATGCAGTGTGTGTATATATATATATATATATATATATATATATATATATATATATATATATATATATATATATATATGTGTGTGTGTGTGCGTGTGCGTGCGTGCATGCGTGCGTGCGTGCGTGCGTGCGTGTGTGTGTGTGTGTGTCAGAAAATTGTACAGTAAGTGAAAAGCGGGGTAAACTTAAGGAAACTCTTTATAAAACAGCGGTAGGGGTTTACGGCACTGTGGATAATAAGAGGCAGGACTGGTGTGCGCCAAACAGCCAGATACTGCAGCCCTTGATTGATAAAAAGAAGATAGCTCTCTTAAGAAACAAGGAAAAACCAACGTGTAACACTCTTGAGTGAGCTAAAGTAAGCTAGGAAGGATGTGCAAAAGGCTGCAAGGCAGTATGCAAATGACCATTAGATCAAGTTATGTAAGTCCATTCAAATCGCAAGTGATAAGGGAAACATCGGAAGCATGTATGAAGGGATAAAGAAAGCCTGTGGTCAAATGATTAAAAGAAATGCACCACTGAAAACCTTGACTGGAGAAATCTTCACTGATAAGAAACAGCAGATGGATAGATGGGTAGGGCACTATTTAGAGCCTTACTCAAGTGAGACCAAGCTAGCGGATGATGCCCTCAACGCCAAAGAGGCCCTGCCAACTCTTGACCACCTGTACACACTTCCCACCATAACATAAGTTAAATGTGCTATAAATGAATTTGCATCTGCCAAGGCTCCAGGTAAGGATGGGATTCCAATAGAGGTTATCAGGAGTGGGCAAGACATACTCACTCTACAGATCCACCAGCTAATAGAGCTATGCTGGCGAGAAGGACAAGGCCCACAGGATTTCAAAGATTCAAGCATCATAACGCTGTACAAGAACAAGGGCGATCGGAGCGACTGTAACAACTATAGGGATATCTCACTTCTGTGTATTGTTGGGAAAGTATTTGCAAGAATTGTCCTGCGCAGACTTCAAGTCCTGGGATATCAAGTCTACCCCGAATGACAGTGCGACTTCCGACAGAACCGGTCTACCATTGATATGATATTCTCATTGAGACAAATGCAAGAAAAATGCCGGGAACAAAATCAGCCACTGTTTATTGCCTTCATCGACCTCACAAAGGCATTTGATTTGGTCAGTCGTGAGGGTCTGTTCAAAGCACTAAAGAAGATTGGCTGCCCACCAACTCTTCTGTCTATTGTGGAATCGTTCCACATAGGCATGAAGGGTATAATCAAATTTGATGGTGCAACTTTAGACGAGTTTGAAATCAAGAGTGGAGTTAAGCAAGGTTGTGTACTATCCCCCACCTTCTCTGAGATATACTTTTCACATCTACTGAAATATGCCTTTCGTGATTAGGATGCCGGTATATACATTCACTCACCCTCAGATGGCGGCCTCTATAATACTCAGAGATTGAAGGCCAAGACCAAAATTAGGAGGGTTATAATCAGAGAGTTGCTTTTTTGCGGATGATGCTGCAATTACGACCCACTCTGATGAAGAATTACAACATCTACTGTCTGAATTCTCCAATGCTTGTTCTGAATTTGATTTAACAATTAACAAATAGAAGACACAGATTATGTCACAAGGTGCACATGGGGTACCATCAATCTTTATTGACGACGCCGAACTGGAAATAGTAGATCATTTTACATATCTAGGATCAGAGGTAAATAGCAAATTATCCCTAGATCATGAAATCAACATCAGGATTGGTAAGGCAGAAACAACAATGAACATGTTAGCACAAAAGGTCTGGGAGAACAGGAAACTTACTGCCAAAACAAAAGTCCTCGTCTACCAAGCCTGTGTCCTTAGTACTCTTCTTCGTGGCAATGAAACCTGGACAACTTACTCACACCGCGAGAAACGTTTAAACAGCTTTCATATGCGGTGTCTGTGAAGAATACTTGGTATTAAGTGGCAAGACAAAATCACAAATACTGAAGTATTGGAAAGATCAGGTTGTGTAACGGTGTGTTCCATGCTCAGTCTTCGTAGACTTAGATGGATAGGACATGTTAGGAGGATGGATGATTGTAGAATACCAATGGACATCTTTTTTGGTGAATTACAGATGGGTAGGAGATCTCAGGGTCGGCCTCTACTATGATACAAATATGTGTGTAAGCGGGACATGATTGATACAGGTATTGATAATGCACATTGGGAGCAAGTCGCTGCTGAACGTGTTGCATGGAGAGCAACTATCAGAAATGGAATAAAGACAAGGGAGAACATGATTGCAGATAAAGCACACACAGAGCGTCAGAGACGTAAGATGGTGCATGATGGTGGAAATGACCATGTTCTTCACATGCATCCACTGTGGACAAACATTTGCAGCCCGAATTGGCCTTATCAGCCACCCTCGCCACCGCCATGGGTCATAGTTATTAACGAATTTACTTTCTGCTCCACAGGGTGCCATCCTAAATTCAGTTTGGCAAGTTAACCCTTCTTCATCTTCTTATAATCCATTCCGCATGACGTTGGTAATCATGTCTGTCCACAACCTACTGTCTCATGTGCCGCCAGTTATTTCTGCTACTGATGTTCCTTCATGTCATTATGACAGACTGTCTAGAGTTTTATCTCCCTTCCGTCTCTTCCTCTCCAACTTTCCTGTTGTCCCGACGTACTCCAGTTTTACGCTTCTAATAACAAGCGCAAAGAATATAAATTGTCTTCTAATGATGCGAGTAGCCAGTTCTGTTTGTCAATTAAATTCTTTCAGGATTTCTTCATTGCCCCTTGTATCAATCTGTCCACGGCGTTCTCATGCTTCTGACAAAGTGCATCTCTGTAGCTTTAGTATAATTCCTCTCTAGTCAGCTAATCATCCATGATTCACGTCCGTATATCAGGATTGACTCGATGTAGCTCGATATAAGAACTCTTTTTCTCACCTCGATTAAGAAATAGAAATTTCATATTTCAACACCTCGTGTAGGTGTGTGTACCATGTCAGGTTATTTAGACACAGTGGTCGCTAGTGGATCGTTTATAAAGCATCTCTTTGACATAAAGACAGGGTTACCACACCAGTCTCTTTCCATTTTATCAGCCCCAATCACTTAAGTAAAGCGGTCACTTTTGTCACTACCTTAAAAGCTTGCTCCAATGGCGTCCATGATCGTTTTATTTGAGAGAAGATTGAAGAAGAAGTATTAATTAGCTTGGACCTCCTTAATGGTTTACGGTCACTGTATGATGCACTTGTATAAATTATGTTTATATGTAAGTGTTTTGACTGCTAATAAATGTATTTTTGAGGGTTGGTTTCCCTTGGCCATCAAAGTTCACTTAAGAGATTCACTTTTCAGAGAATTTTCAGCATGCTCGTGGAACTTCCTAATTTTATTTTGAATTATTTTATTTCGTATGGATATGATACAAAATAAATAAGTCATTTTAATAAATGGTCTCATTTTGTAAAATTATTTTTAAAATGTAAATGAAAGAAGGAATTGACTTGTATACACAATTCTGTATAAATAAGCTCGGAGTGGACATGAATACGTCGATGCACGGATAACTGTAAAGACTTATAAAGAGAGTGATGGACATGTGCATATAAAGTTTACCTATACAATCAAAAGTGGGTGGGTGGGTCGATAAGAAGTAATATAACAAGAGGGGTGAGTAGACAGGTTAGTTTATAAATTCATAGAAAATTTAATCTGTTTGGATCAGTACGCATAACTATAGAAAAAGAGATGGGAAAATGAGGATGTGTGTAAACCCATGAAATAGAAGGATGGAAAGATGGATCAGTAGTATCATTATAGAAGGAGAAATAGGTAGATGGATCAGTATATAGACAAGAAGAGAGAAAGAATGATATGTGGGTTAGTAAATAGAACTATACAAAGAGACGTGAATAGGCCTTTTAATATATAGATCCATGGAAAGTAGGGTGGGTGTATGGTCACTAAGTAAAATGATAGAACATATATGAAAACACAGTTCAGTACATAAATCCATAGATGGTTGAATATTTTTTTTTCACGCGTTTCCATCCTGTTTCAGGATACTGCTGTCAACATCAGCATCTTTCAGCTGTATTTTGATTCCTAGGCTAGATTACGCTCATCAGCACGCCACGACTTTCTGAGAGACCGGCTCCATACTCTCATAAGTCACAGGCGCGACTCGGACCGCTTCCAATTCTCGTGCGCTCACGTCAACCACGAGAGTATTCGGGGTTACGGAGAAAGCTGCTAACACCTCGGCCAGGGAGACCGGCGATGGGTTAATATGGTTTATATAAATAGCTAATGTCTTATTCGTCCCGTTTGAGTTATCACTCAGTTATATAATGTCTATTTCTAGCTCAGAAAATGGATTTATGTGTTTCGTTTGTTTTTATTTTAAGGACCACTTTCACTGTACATAGCTATCTCCATAAGTGTTCCAATCTCGCCCAATAGATCATACCAGGAGAATCTCAAGACAGTGCACGAACTCCGTAGTACCAGCAAGGTTCCAAATGTGTGTGTGTATATCGGCATCACACAAGATCATCATCATGTGTCATGCTGGTAAGCGTGGACGGTCATGTTTCATTATCTTACACGATCACCAGAGTCGTGGATCAGCTCTGTGTGATTCTTGTCTCGACCATACCACGTGGCCAAACCATTCAAGTATTTACTTCTCTGCCTTTCCCTTCTTCGTTTCTCCTTAATCTTGCTAGTTGTCACGAAGTTCTCTAGTTTATTCCTTCCCATAACGTGCCCAAACAAATATAAAGGTCTACGTCTAATTTCTCTAATCGGTTTACGATTTTCATTTGTTTCTTCTAGGACTTGCTCATTGGTTTTTCTGTCTGTCAATCGCATTATCATACACAATACAACTATAAATATTATTTTATGGCTAGCACTTCAAATTTCGAAAGTTAACCTCAACAGCGGCTTATTCGGTCTGCTCTTTTCGATTTCCAACTGTTGAGGGATGGATCACGTTCTCAACGAGAAAAGCTCCGTACCACAATCTCCACTGAGATGATAATTTGGTACCAGGTCTGGGTATAGTCTCTACACCAACCTAACTTAGATAGACACAAGTCCTTGTCAAAGCTCAGGCAACCTGAATGCCATATTATCCGAATTAGAGATTTCATATTTCATATTTTCAAAACTCCCAATCAACCGTTCATGGTATTCACATTATAACAAAGGGGAAGATCACAGTCTTACTCCACCTTAAAAATCATTAATCAACTAATGAGAAACCCAGGACCTATGGCCTGCATGCCCAATTTGTGACCGTTTTAACATAAAGTTTCTTTCATTCGTTCGTTCAGAGCCGTTCTGGTTGGGAAAACTTTCTGCCACTGCTGTGTGTTAAACTGGGATCATTGGCTTGACTAGCAATGGCGCTAACCACTGCTCCTTGTGAGAATCATAAAATAATGATACCTTCTAATTACCTTCAGTGGCGTTGTAGGCACTCTTTGAGACATGTCTACGCAGCGCTTCTACTGCTATGTCCATAGTCGGAAATGGAGCTTTGTCAAAGAGGACGCTCTTGAATTCCTGCGCAAATAAATAAACATCGCAACGGTTATATATATTGTATCTATGAAAGTACGTATGTCAACCCCCCTCCCCAGGTAATTAGAAAGCCGTTGGTTGGCTGGCTAGGTGAGTCGGATTGCTGGCTAGGTTTGTTGGTTGGTTGGTTAGTTGGTTGGTTGGCTAGGTGGGTTGGTTTGTTGGTTTGCCGGATGGTTGGTTGATTGGTTGCTCTCTTGGTTGCTTGGCTGCTTGGTTGATTGTTTATTGTTTAATTGGTTGCTAGAATGACTGGTTAGTGTGAATTAGCTGAAGACTGTGCTAGTGTGCTTATCCCTGGTATATTGCCGCTCACTTCTCCTAATGTGTGTGTGTGTATATATATATATGTATATATATATATATATATATATATATATATATATATATATATATATACATATAAACATGTAAGACATCTATTGGAGGAGAGGCCCACAACCACGCAACCAAGTCCTGCATAGTTCATAGACCACTTCATGATTGGTTGAATGTAGACCAACCCTCGTTGTTCCTTTTACGACATGTACATGAGACCAACTGTGTTACCTTTTGGAGCCCTGGTAACACACGGGCGATATATTTATATATAACAGATTAAATAATGCTAAATTAATTCTCCTTGTTTGGTTACGGTAGCCCAAGCTATTAATACGGCACTTTTCTCAAATAAGACGAACAAGGACGCCACCGGAGCATGATTTTAAGGTAGTCACAATGATCACTTTACTTAAGTGATTGGGGCTGTTAAAATGGAAACAGACTGGTATGGCAACCCCCATTTATATCAAAGAGATACTGAATAAACGATCTCCTAACGTCCTGTTATGTTATCAATATATGGCAAGTTATATTCGTTGCAGATGACTGCATAAATTAAATTATGGGATTTGCATGTGAATGATTCCCTAATTTGAAACATGTCCTCCGGGAAGATAACCGAAAGGATCTGAGAGATAACCCATAGTTTGTTTACTTCTAGTGCAAGTGCATTGGGTATAGCCAAAAGGAAGTGGTGTGTGGAATGGGGGTATTCGTCCTGTTTTAAAAAAAAAAAAAACTGGAAGGCCTTCACGCCATCAGGTTAAAGGATAGGTAATTAGAGGGCGCACATGTGCAATAGGGAAAGGTGGTGGAGTATGCTCGGGGGTATTCTCATAGGTTAGTTACTGGTGTGGTTACTTGTGTCATTGGCAACTGAGTGCAGGCTGGTCAAAAAAAGTTGAAAATATTGTCTAGGAGTTTATTTGTGTGCACATCATGGCAGGAGCAAGCGGAGACTGAGAATTCCATGTTGTTAGGTTTGTGGAGGAAAGTCATGTTGAGAAGTCGTCGGTTGTGGGTCAGAAGATGCACTGAAATAACTTGTATCCCACAAATCTTCTTTAACTCTGTGGAAGAAAAACAACTTCAGTGGCCTCAAGGATTCCATTGCCACTGATATGTTTGTGCTCCCATAATAAGTGTGCCAGGTTGGATGTTAGAGAGAGAAAAATAAAACATCAGCACATAGGGGACACCAACACATGCAACATACGTCTTTGTTGAGACACTCCATTATGCTACGGGTCATCTCAGCCACAGGAACGTTGTGTTGATCGACGAGATGTGGTCTCATGAGTGATTCTGGTAACTGTGCCATTATCAACGAGGACCTGTGGTAGAAAGAGCAACGCTGAACACAAAAGTATGTTGGGTCTTAGATTTATTGGATTCCAGGCTTGAGAACAGGTGAAAACAAATTAATACATGATAAATTATTATTGAACTTGAGTTGAGAATGATCGTCGACCTGTGTAAATCCCTCATATGTGTCGAAGATAATTTAAGTATCTATGAACAGAATGCAACCACAGCATACTCCACAATGTTCTTCTTTTAGATATGCTCTTGAAACTAGAACATCTCATATTCGAGTGAATGGCTCCTGTAGACATACCAATTGTTGCTCTCACCACAAAGCAACAGCTGATGAGCACTAGCAACATCAATACATAATATTCAACTAAATGGCGAGATACGGATTCAAAGAGTATGCTTAGTAAGGTGGAGAAAGGAATGTTTCGTGTGGAATGGCTATCTTCGCTTCAGAGGTCACAGATTGTGAGAATTGTATGGATATTTTGCCCTTGCCATGCGGGAGTACCAGGGAATGAACAGGCTGATAGGCTGGCATGGAATGCACCCCTTGGTGGTAGATTTCCTATGGACATGGGGAGGTGGTCATGCGTTTTTGGGACCAGGTGGAGAAGGCGTGGGAACAGATTGAGAACCCATATGTTGAAAGAATAAGACTGCGGGGGATCGGTAGGGGTTCTGGAAGAATCTCAAAACCGAGAGGGAAGACCGGGAGAACTTTAAATCAGATAGCGGTGGGAACGATCAATAGTATGACTCTTCGTAGGCTGTTGAATGAGGGGACGGAGCACATATGGGAATGTCCTGAGTGCAGTGATGTCGGTTCTTAACTCAACTCAACTCAACTCAATTTGTTGAATGAATGGAGAACAAACGAACATATCCAGCAAGAATTCAATATTGAAAAAGACAAGACAAATAAATACACGCGAGTATGAAAAGGGAAGAAGAGCTCTTCATAGATCAATTCACGGTGCGATTGATAAATTACGCATGCCAGCTACTGAGGAAAGGACATCTGATAGAGAGAAACTTCGAAAGACTGAAATATGGGATGAGTTATGCAGAGTATATGCTACTAGATCATGATGATGAAGATGATGAAGAATATCATGATGATCTTGTGAAACACATTATGATACCTTAACAATGTGATACAGAATCCACTTGAAGCAATCATACACAATAAAACAAAAATAATTATAAAATCACCATGGTGAAGTTCCTTAAAAGTAAAAACAAAACAAAAAAGTCCCGTTGCCAGACCCTGCTGTGAGTATGTATTGTTTTAGGCCATCACACTGTATGGGTCGCCAGGATGGGTAGCCTGGCCTTTCCCTTCCGTGGTGAATGGAGGCACGGAACTCTCGTCCGGCCGCCCATGACATCGTCGGCGTAACAAGGCTAAACACAAATCACACGTGTCTGTTTCCAATGTTCCTAATTTGGAACATGTTCAGTTCTCAGCGCGGTTCTGTTTCTTTCACGACGTTCTCATTACTCTTGAAGCTGTCCGCAGTGTGAAGTTACAGCAACATACAAAAACGGTGCGCCTTCACCTTGTGGTAGAAGAGAACAGATTATAAAACAATGAATGGAGAGTATTTAATATAGTACCACAGTCAGTCAGCTTCTGCTGGTTAGGGGTACTGGAGGCAGTTTCACAGACAACAGGGCTCGAATTCAGCTGCATGCCATTTGGAACGTTGATTTGTGTTGATTTTCACAAAGGTATAATGATAAACCGATCTCCCTGGCCTAGATGTTAGCGACATTGTTCGTAATCCCGTATATCCACGCGGGGAAGACAGCAGCTGCGAGAATCGCAGTGGTTCGCGCAGTGCTGGTAACTTACGGGGGTATGTGAGCCGGTCGCTCAGAAAGCAATGGCAAACTAACTACTGAGCGTAATGTTGCCAAGAAATCAACAACAGTGGTAAAATGCTTGTTATGCGATGTCCTGTAAATTGGATATGCGAAAAAAAAAATAATGATAAAGGCAAACTTGACACAGAAATTGACCGCAGTCTGCAGATCGATGTATATATTCATTTCCTTCAGTGCCAGAAGCCTTCGCATGAGATATCCAAGGGGTAAATTTCCTCCAATAAAATGCTGAGGTTTTTTACGACGTCTTGTAAACAACCATGCAAACAACTTTACACTCTAGATACATCAATAACAAATCTTAGTTACCTGTAACTCTCTTATAAATTTTTTTTTTTTTTGCATATCCTTTTTTACAAGTCATCGCAGTCAACACCAGCATTTCTGCCGCTGTGATCTCTTGACAAGTTTACGTTCAGTAGTTTGCCATTGCTTTCTGAACACCGGCACCAATGCCAACGCAAAACCAACGCAATGCGGTCTGCTGCCAAATCGCGCGCAGCTGTGTTTCGAACTCGGGTATACGGGATCACGAACCGCGTCCGTAAGGCCTTCGCCACGGAGAGCGGCCCTTATACATTACCTACTGACATCTACAAACTGTTACTTACCAAGAATGTATTGCTATAGGTTAGTTCCCACAAACTGCGCCTGATGAATGTTTACTACAATTTATGATACCTGAATCCGATGAGTCAGCACATAGTGTCTGTTACAAACTATCAGACACGGTCGTGAGAGAAGGTCACTGTGTGTCAGATATATCAGGCGAACAGTGAAGCTCGCGGGTTCTTCTGACCTCTCGTGTCACAACAAATGTAAATCTGACCCAAAATTGACGTTTTCACATTGTTTATATTTGGCTGTTATTGTCTCAGCTTGACAGATCAACGAAATTAAACCTACGGGAGTTTATGTGTACAGCTGTTATATTAAAGTACTCTAAGGGACCCTTTAAATGCATATTTTATTGGGTATAAAGGTTAATCGCGGCTCCAACTTCATGGCAACGGGTCGTCCCCAATATACTCCGTTCCTGTGCCAGTGAATATCACACAAAATGCTCCTCACTGTCCAATGTGAAAAGTGGAATAGACAGGAATCTCGGTAAGCCAGCAGCCCGCACAGGTACACTGTGCTTAATGCCACCGCCAGAATGTCAACAGAAAAGTCCTCCACGAAACATACAGTTCATCGTCGATTGAATCGGCAGTCACCAGAATGACTTAATTGACCCGGGTTTAATCCCATATGGCTCAGTCTCTTTCCGCAGGGCGACTCGCCGAAAGCGCCATACAAAGCACGAACTCCGTAGCTCCAGCGACGACACCCAGGGATCTCCTGAAAAATTCACTCGTGAACCGAAAAGGCAATCAATTCAACGACGGCCTTCCGCCATCATTCTGAACATGCAGGTTTATGCTACAAACAACCGCGTACAGATATAAAAACATTCCACGCGAAATTCACAGCTCACAGTGTCGCGCCAAGCATCCACTCAGTAGCAGGGCGACGAAACCATTCCGATTGTTAAGGGAATATGGTTTGCTCTTTTAGCTTTACCTGTTTTTTTCTTTTTTTGTATGTCGACCTCAGTGTACGGTACCCACCAACCGCGGCTAGCTGGTTAGGTAATGATGGAGCAGACAACGTTTAGGGCACCTGTTCTAGCCCCTTCCTCATGCTATGGAGGTGAGCGGTGTGTTCCTATAGAGGGCTGCTCAGTTGCTCAGGGGGCTGCCGAATACCACGGCTGCTCCGCTCAGTAGAAGACGACCATATGGCCTGAGCCGCCTGTGTGCAGGTCTGCGACTACGGCTGCCAGCGTACCCACGCCTGCCGCTTCGCCGCTCACCCATCGCCACAGGGCTTGAAGGTGATATAGGACGTTGGATGAAGAATGACTTGCGCGATGAATTTGATTAAAGTGAGGAAGAGTTGCGCAATTCGTCGACCTCACTCTCTCGCTTGAGTTCATCTGAGTCCAGTAGCTTGCTTGCTTGCTTGCTTGCTTGTGTTCGTTGGCTTGAGCTCCAACGCGAAGTCCTGTATATCGGATGAAGGCATCCTGTTGTCCAACATCAGTGTGATGTCATACAGGACCTGAGTTTTGCGTGAGTATCCGTTGTCCCATGTCTGGCTTATTGCTGTGCCGACCGGTGGTTCCTCGCCGTACAGGCAGACACTCTCCGACTTCGGAGGAATCGGCGATCCTACTGACTTTAGCCAGGACCCCGAAGGGACCTGTTGCCCAGGACGCTCGACGAGGACGCGTCAATAGGTCTTGGCCAGTATATAACCCGGCCCTGGTGCCTTGGAAACACCTCTGCGTCCCAATCCAGTAGCAAGACAGGCCAAGACGACTGGAGACGAATACAGGTGCAGTGGATGACCAGGGCGCTCAACGTGCCTTGCCGTGCTCATTACGTTCCAAAATATGAAAAAAATTTGGTGGAACTGCGGTAAAGCTGTGAAAGTGTAAACAATATAAAATGACACAAAGTAGTGCAGCTTTACATAACAGAGTTAAGACACATACAGAACGTTGCAGCGATTAGCCTTCATCAGCAAACAAACACATTCACAAACACAACATACAGTCAAGGAGATCTCCTGTGACTACATCAGAAGGTGACGACAGGACGAGAAGAACAAAAGCATGGAAAAATGGAAGCAATGAAGAGAAAATGAGAATTGAAAAAAATGTTAATTGAAAAGAATGTTAGTTGAAGAAAATGTTTAATTGAAAAAAAATGTTAATAGAGAAAACGTTCATACTCACCTCACCGTTCGGATCTGTAAGTGACTAAGAAAATCTCCGATGTATTCTGATACCCGGTGCTGGGTGTTACGGTTCAGTGAGCACATAGAAGGAAGGGGGCAGGGTAGGAGGACGGTAACTGGTCTGGTAAGGGTATCTGAGCAATCACAGTGGATGTCCTAGTGAAGTATGAGGCGCGCAAGATTGAAGGTGGTAACCAAAACCCCATTGTGTTATTATAGGCTCTCTCTCTATCTCTCTCTCTCTCTCTCTTTCTCTCTCTCTCTCTCTCTTTCTCTCTCTCTCTCTCTCTCTCTCTCTCTCTCTCTCTCTCTCTTCTTACATATACTTTTCATATGCCCACATACACTAGCATTTTGTCTGTTGAGGTGTGTCTATGTATGTATGCGCGTTCACGCATATCAGTCCACCCAGACTTTAAGACTCGCTCCTATAATAACACAATGGGGTTTTGGTTACCACCTTCAATCTTGCTCGCCTCATACTTCACTAGGACATCCACTGTGATTGCTCAGATACCCTTACCAGACCTGTTACCGTCCCCCTACCCTGCCCCCTTCCTTCTATGTGCTCACTTAACCGTAACACCCAACACCGGGTATCAGAATACATCGGAGATTTTCTTAGTCACTTACAGATCCGAACGGTGAGGTGAGCATGAACGTTTTCTCTATTAACATTTTTTTTCAATTAAACATTTTCTTCAACTAACATTCTTTTCAATTAACATTTTTTTCAATTCTCATTTTCTCTTCATTGCTTCAATTTGTCCATGCTTTTGTTCTTCTCGTCCTGTCGTCACCTTCTGGTGTAGTCACAGGAGATCTCATTGACTGTATGTTGTGTTTGTGAATGTGTTTGTTTGCTGATGAAGGCTAAACGCCGCAACGTTCTGTATGTGTCTTAACTCTGTTATGTAAAGCTGCACTACTTTGTGTCATTTTATATTCATTTGGTTCCACAACGTTTTGCAGGTAAACGCCGTCTTGCCCGTTGAATCAGGAATGATTTCTTCCGCGCAGCCTGCCGAATCCTGTCTTCACATGCTCTGTAGGCATACCCTAATTCACCGATCAGTTTGACACCAAATCGGCTACCTACGCTTGGTTTAGCCAGCCTGTCACAGCTGTTGCCCGGGGGGTGGCCGCTGTCGTAGAAACGTAAACTATCACTTTTATGGCGAGCACCGGCAAAAGTAGAACATGATGATGATGAGATTTGGAACAATGTCTAAGGGACATAACTCTAATTCACCACAGAGGACGACCTGTACTGTGTGTGTTTTATGCACAGACATTTATTAAAGTGTTACATTACTATACGAAAACTGAATTCTTTCATCATTGTTTTATATAGGGACCGTTTCGCTGAGATGTTACTGCAGAAAATGCTTTTTTCAGATGTTTGAAGAATACTATACTCAGCGAAATATTGTTTCTTTGCGCACTTGGTTCGTTCTTAACGTTCTGATCAGACTTCGTCTTCGGTGGACAATTGAATCATGATCAATAATGCAATGGGTACAAGCCGAGTTTTAGTTTTACTCCCAGTTTTAGTATGGTTTAATTCTAATTGTATAAATTTCGATTTGTAGTCTTCAAGAAGCAAACTAAGACAAGTGATTTGCTTGACGTGAGACTTCGGTGAGTTACAGTTCTGAGTTTGTATCATTCCTTGTGTAAACTTTAAAGATAAATTTAAAAAAAAAAAATAGATAAATAATATCAATGATGATATTGATTGGATATGCTGTTTTATTAATTATGTTTAACAGTCGTAGTCATGCATAATGCTACATAATTTCGTCTTTCTTAGCTTTGAGTTAGAGTGAAAGCACATGATAAATAAATAATGTAAAATGTCATACTCCTGCTTAAGTACTAAGTCAATGAGGGTGACTTGAAGGGCACAAATGAGACCATCATCCCTTATAAATTTTACCAAAAGTTACAGGC
This sequence comes from Cepaea hortensis, assembly GCA_963921405.1. Taxonomy (NCBI): domain Eukaryota; kingdom Metazoa; phylum Mollusca; class Gastropoda; order Stylommatophora; family Helicidae; genus Cepaea; species Cepaea hortensis. The sequence continues at coordinate 100,672,810 of OY992886.1, forward strand.
AGCATAGCAAAGAAACTTACTGAGTGTTTATTAGGCTATCAGACTGCATTTAGCAAGGTCTTATGCAACTGAATTTTAAAATGTTATTTTCATCAGCGCTGACCTATTCTAATATATCGTGTTAACTTGCAAACACATCGTAAGCTCAAAAGATTGTATTCAGAACTGCGATATTTGTACCATTCAGATGATATATTCTATTTCTTTCCCACGTGTGTTAACCTTCCTGGAGTTTCTAGAAAGTGTGATGTGATCTCAATGTGATATCATCTGCATCCACTCTATCAACTAACAGTGGTGCAGCCAACTTTGCAAAAATGGCAATTTACTGATGATGTGAAAAACCAACAAGTTTATCCATTAATCTTCTCTTTCATTTCCCTCAACTCCTGCATGTCCCAGAATGAAGATGAAAGTGACTCTACGTACAGAAATCCGCAGCAATTCAATCCACTGTCTACGTACAGAACCCACCTTGACCTTTTGGATCATACACATTTAATCACTTAGTACACACACGTTGGTATTTTGCTGTGATTCCAGCCATATGAAAGCCTGTGTTACTGCCATCACCTCCATCGTCATGCTGCTCGTGGTCATAGAGTGGGAACCACTGGCTTTGTCAATAGGTCAGCCCGCTGGACGTATCACGAATGCCCACACATTAATGAGAATTATAACATGATGATTATGCAATGTCAGTTGGTAGTAACATTCTAAGAGATTAAACTGCTCTTTGTGGGTAAGTCAAAGCCCCAAGACAATATACTGCATCCTACTAGCCTCCAAACTTAAATGAATGAAAGGCTCAAATTGTGGAATTGATGCTAAGCAGTCTATACACGACATGATGAGATGATGAGTCCTTGAGTTAGAACAAAATCTGAGCATGATATGTCGGCACTGCATTTAATGAATGATGGGGAATGCCAAGAGTTGCCCATGCCTTTCCTTAAGGACCATTTAGCATGTCTTAGCTGATCTAAATAGGTTAGTTGGCTGCAGATAACCAGCCCATGGATTAGTTCCCTTAGAGAGATGTTGAGAACAGAGGACTTTGACTCCAATGAATCCATTTCATTGTTCAGAATGAGAGACTTGGAAGTCAGAATTGGCATGGCCAGACACAAAAGGCACATTGGGAGAATGAGGGATCTCATCAACCAACACAGAACTGGCACTATTAGCCGTCGGACACTGAAGCATATGTTGGGATCTGAGCGTGTATGGACTTATCTAGAGTACATGGATGATATCCCAACAGATAGCTAAGTAACTAACAGGCTGATAGGCTGGCAGGGAATGCACCTCTTGGTGGTAGATTGCCTATGGACAAGGGGGAGGTGGTCGTGCGCTTGTGGGACTAGGTGGAGAGGGCGGAGGAATAGATTGAGAACCCATATGTGGAAAGAATGAGATTGCGGGTAATTGGCAGGGGTTCTGGAAGAATCTCAAAACTGAGAGGGAAGACCAGAAGAACTTTTAATCAGATAGTGGTGGGAACGATTAGTAGCATGACTCTTCGCTGGCTGTTGAATGAGGGGACGGAGCACGTATGGGAATGCCCTGAGTGCAGTAATGTCGGTTCTTAACTCAACTCAACTCAACTAAGTAACTATAATTTTCATATTTTGTACAGAATGGTTCACTATAAGACTACTTTTCCTTCATGACTTATGTTTTTGTTCTTCCTCCAGGAAGATGAATTGCACAAATTTGAGTCAGTGTCTGAGGACGTTTCGGAAACATTTAACACATTCAGTACTTGATGCCAGACCTATATGTGATAAGTGGCTTTTAATTAATAACTCAAAACTATTTTCAAAATACGTCCTGAGAAAAAATTTACATACAACAAAAAGATGGGACACACGGTCGCTGTGTCACCTGAAGTCGCGAGGAGTTATCCAGCTGTCAGGGAAGGATACACCTGAGTTTCTTCAGGGTTTGGTAACAAATGACGTGAGGCTGCTGACGGAGAAAACCCCATCTATACAATACTGCATGATGCTCAATGTACAGGTATAGTCAGCGCTTCCTGTGGTTTTACATAGTAAATACCAGATATTTCAGTATACCAGATGTTTCAATGAACCAGTTATATTCACATACCGGATGTTTCATTATACCAATTTTTTCATTATACCAGATAATTTTTCTTAGTTTCTCTAAGACTTTTGTAAATGTTCTCATCGTCTCCTGAAGCAGGTCTGCAGAACGTTGCTCTTATCACGGCCGTTGAAAAGCCTCTCAGTCTCTGGCCATTTCTCCTGCCTCAAGCACCCTCATGCCTGAGGTATCTGCAATGTCTTGTATCCATCTTCATACTGGTCAACCCTCACTTCTTCTACCAGGAATGATGCCTTTTCATCACCGTTCTCTCCAAGCTGCTGTGACTTCCATTACCCATACACAATACGCCATAGTGCATGCAGGCAAAAGCTGCATTTCAGAAAACGAAGAGTATCTTATGCAATAAGTCATTATCAATCAATGTAAGAAAGAGAGTGCTGAAATGTTATATAGAGCTAGTTTTGCTGTATGACAGTTAATCTTGGAATGTAAATGAACAAATTAGGAAGAACTTAGAAGCAACCAGAGATGTGGTTTTTGAGATGAGTGTTGCGAATTCCTTGGCATGTTTAGTATCTTGATACTAATAATGTGGTAGTTTCCCTTTGACTTCCACATGCATATGGCTGTTAACTATGTCTCCACACCCACCCATCCAAGATTTGCAGATTTGATTAACAAAATTATATCATTCCTGAGGATTGAACCATAAATCTCTGTGTTGCTACATAAATGCACAACACCGTCACAGCTCCTTAAACAAATTTGCTGTGCTGGCTAATTCATCATTTTATTTATATTTACCTGGCATTGGGTTGAAGTCTGGTGGCTATGAAATGTATAAACCCAGTGAAGGTATCACTACAGACCTAACCCTAATGCCAGCCCACCCACACATTCTGTGCTGAATTATGACCAGGTTACACGCTAATATGCTTTTGTCCAGATGTGAATTTGCAGCACTGGTCTTGCACAGCATATTTCCATTTCAGAATCTCTTGTGGTGGTGATACACAATGCTGTGATGATCATGTGACACACTAGTAATTGTACGTGAACATACACCATCTCACATGATCAGAAGTCTCAGATAATGTCTGTGATGGAGGTCCGCATGGCCGAATGGATAAGAACGTGTGTTCTTAAATATCCGTTGTGCTGATGCCGAGATAAGGGGTTGAACCCCTACACAGCTGGACTAAAATGTTGACCTGTCATCCTTGACTTGGGGACATAAATTATAAGTACCTCCGAAGTCGGAGTGTGTTCACCTGATGGCGAGGGACACTGTTAATAGGAAAACTAATCCACACGCAAAATTCAGTCCAGCACTACAAGAAGTAGTGTGTATGGACTACGCTTGAGTTCAAAGCAAGCGAGCGAGAAACACAAAAATGTCTATGATGGAGGTCAGCATGGCTGAATGGATAAGAGTGATTATTCTTAAAGATCTGATTTGTTGATGCCGTTGTGGCGGCATTCAGTTGGACTAAAATGTTGACTTCTTATCCTTGACTTGGAGACGTAAATTACAAACACCTCAGAGGTCAGAGTGGGTTAACCTGATGACGAAGGAATAAAGGGAAAGCTAATTCACACACAAAAATCAATCCAGTACACTAGAAGTAGTAGTGCATATCTGGACTACGCTTGAATACAAAGCAAGCGACTGTGACAAACAAACACATATGTCTGTGTTGTTTTTCTGATGAGCCATTTGGACATTTTTAGTTTGTTTTGTCTTTTGTCACCATCAGATTTACCACTTGTCACAGATGTCAAGTTTGTCTCTTCTCATCACTTTCTCAAAGAATCTTTGCCTTTCTGCATTAAATTTATCTGAGCAGTTTGTGATTTTCATCTGCTTCACACTCTCTGCATTATTTTTCTCTCTGTTTTTTATTGTATTCTGTGCATTGTCTTCATAATGTTGTACACATTTGCTATCAAACATCATAGATCAACCTAGACAATAATTCAGATATAGTTGTATTGTTTATTTTATTTAAGTTCAGAAAATAGATCCAGATATATTTATTATGTTAATATTATTCCAGGACCGAGTTAAAAAAATAGGTTCAAATATAATGATGTTTAAACTATTTCAAGCCATGTCAGATAATACAGTTAGATATATTTATTGTGCTTACATTATTTCAGAGGCAAGTTCAAAATTAATTCAGTATATTTATTATGTATATATTACTTTAATGCCCAGATCAGGTAATAGATTCATATATATTTATCATGTTTATATTACTTCAACATAGAGATCAGAAAATACATTCAGGTATATTTATTATGTATATGTTATTTCAGGGTCGGGTTCTGTATGATTTGTTTGTTTTCAATGTGACGAAAGCTGAGACGGATCCTGTAACATTTCTGCTTGACGTTGATGCATCAGGAGTCGATGATCTTATAAAGATACTCAAGAAATACAAGTTAAGAAAGAAAGTAAGATTCTAACTTATCAAAGTAAAACAATAGCAGACATAAATGAATATACTCTTGCTGTCTGACTGCTGCAACTATTTCATCATATGAAACATTAAAAACTAATTTTGAACACACCACATCTTACTGAATCATCCATTTTGACATCACCAGAAGCACCGTTTTCTGGGTTTATACGTTTTGACAATATGACACTTTGGACAAACCTATGGGATTTGACAGTATGGCACTCTGGACAATCAATAGGATTTGATAATATGACACTCTGGACAAACCCATAGGATTTGACAATATGGTACTCTGGACAAAGCCATAGGAGTTGACAATAAGGCACTTTGAACAAAGCCATAGGATTTGACAATATGGCACTTTGAACAAAGCCATAGGATTTGACAATATGGCACTTTGAACAAAGCCATAGGATTTATAATATGGCACTCTGGACAAACCCATAGATGCTTCATCTTCCTCAGCTCCTTTGTTCAGCAAGTGCCATAAGGTGTAGATGTTGGTTGTTCCAGTAACACACTGTCCCTCCTTGCTGGAAAATCTTTGCATTTAAATTTAAAATGAATAAGAGGGTACCACATTTCCCCCCAATATTTTTCATGTTTTGTGTCAGAGACTGAGGTTAAGCATGGGAAAATGACCGACATGCTGAATCATGTTTACTGTTTTTTATTGCAACCTATAATCCAACATCATCATTATTGAAGTGAAGACCATGTTTCCATCTCTGCAAGATATTTTTATGATTTGGTGCTGCATCCACATGTTTGTGAACAAATAGTATCTGATGGATGATGTAAAATTGGAAAGCGGAATAGGTCTACTTTACGAGGTCATAATCACAAGTGACATAACAAATTTTGTGGCTAGGAAGCCTTTGTCAGTACTTAAATAACATTTAAAAATACAAAACAACACAGATCGGTCTACATTTTACAAATATGAAAACATCACTTAGCTGAGGCCAGGAACCATATGTTTCCAAGGGCACACACATAGATCTGAAACCTGGAGCAGAGACAGTAAACCTCATTGTCATGGGCTCCTTGGGTCAGCTGACAGGAAGTGACGTAGTAGGTAAAAGTTTCCATTTCTTTGTAGATAATGTAAGTATTATGTGAGCTGCCCTACCTCCTGAAAAATCTGATACTCATTTTGTAAGAGTCAGAATCACGTCAAGGCGAAAAAGTTCCTGCCTGGAGTGAGATTTTAACTCATGACAACATGGCATGTAGGCAATTACTCTAGCCACTGAGCCAAAAATTATTAATACATTGTAAAACTAAATAATTAACATAATGAGAATGATACTTTCTAAAGTGGAAAAGGGGTTAGTGTGCTTGCCTGCACAGATATTGGTCTAGGTTTTATCCCCTGCATTGCATAATTTTCTTGTCCTAACAAAATGGCTGTGGCGTCATTAGAGCCTCTTAAATTAAGTACCAGAAATTTTCAGAACTAAGGAAATTGTCTGGAAAGGAAATGTGAGGAAAGGAAGTAATCAGCTCACCTCATTATACTGTGTTCTGGAATGTGCGAAGACCTAACACTTCACACCCCAACAGAAATATATGCAACGAGACTTTACAAATGTTGCGTATCCTTTGCAGAATGCTACAATCAACCCCAGGTTTAAATGTTAGGCAGTTTTACATTCAGTAGTTTGCCATTACTTTCTAGACAAGTCAATGTTTAAGTCCAGCTGACTGATGTAGGGAAAGTTTTCAGAGAACTGCCATCAGCGTACAGGATGTGTAAAAGTTAGCACTCTTAAAAACAATAAGACTATCTTGAACTTGTTTGCATTTTCTAAAGTCATTTCTGTGTCTGAATCGTAGGTGGACGTTGTGAATGTTAGTGACACCTACAGGATATGGTCTCAGTTTGACCCCAGTGAAGGAACCGCAACCACAGACAGCAGTAGCTCAGATACAGTGGATACATTCACATTTCATGACCCACGGGTTCCCATGTTTGCCGACAGAATTATCACAGCTCAGGACAGCTTAGGTAAGCAGGATGTTGAGTTTGCTAAAAACACAAATCTGGCTAAATCAGATATTTTGTTGGTTTTCTTGTGCTAGTTCTGTCTTCGACAGGGGCCTTCTTATCTCATTTTTAATTTGTCATCCTTGCTGCTGCTTCTTTAGGTGCCTGGTCAAGGGGAGACATCAGTAATCATGTCTCTTGAAAACTCACTGATCCCTCTCTTGTCTCCACCTTCCGTGGTGGTGGTGGGGTTGTATGTTTCAGTGACTCAAAAGCCGTGCTGATGGTAGCGCAGCTACTGGTAGGGTCTCCCATGTCTCACAGTTCAAGGGATAGGAAACAAATGAAGGGAGACACAAACCTTCTGAAACAATGCTTATCAAAGTTAAATGTACTGAGCCACAGGCCTGACAAAATAGTACAAAACTGTTCATTTTTATGCAGTTGATGTTGCTTATGCTATATTTGTTGCCAGCCGTACAAGCTTTCCATATACATCTTTCTCTTCCTCTGCCTCTGGCTTTTTCCCACATAAGGCTAATTTCTCTATTTCACCTGTATGTTGATGCCCCCAAAATATCATTTCTATTTTCTTTAAGGCTTTGATGAGTGATTAGGTACCACCTGCCACTGTCAGTATCTGAACATATGTTTTCTTCTCTGTTATATTCTCAACATTATTCTAAAAAAATAAACACATCTCCACCACCTTCAGTTTCTTCATCATTTCATTGCTCATTGTCTGCATCCTTACGTAAACTCTTCTACAAAATAAGGAATTTGGGAAGTTATATACAAGCAATGATGTACAGACAAAATGGAACCAGAAGTAGAGGCTGACCATGTAAACGACAGAGGGAATAACAGAATCCATGGCTATCTTAGTATATGAAGCCTATAAACGGGCACTCTCCTACTGTTCATGCTTCACCTTGACACCACAAGGTACAAGAGGAATGAGATGAGATGCTCACCTTCAGTCCAGAGATTGTGGATTTCATGCTATATTTCTCTCATAACGGGTCCTAGAGTTCCCTGAAATACCTAAAACCTATGGAGGAAACATTCCAAATGTTGTTGTGATCCCTGGCAGTCTGTATGTGCTGTCCTGATTCCTGACTGTATGTGCTGTTCTGATCTCTGGCAGTCTGTATGTGCTGTCCTGATCCCTGTCAGTCTGTATGTGCCGTCCTGATCCCTGGCAGTCTGTATTTGCTGTCCTGATCCCTGGCAGTCTGTATGTGCTGTCCTGATCCCTGGCAGTCTGTATGTGCTGTCCTGATCCCTGGCAGTCTGTATGTGCTGTCCTGATCCCTAGCAGTCTGTATGTGCTGTCCTTATCATCCTAGTTACAGCCTAATATGCCTATCCATAGATGTGAAGTTGCAGTACTGGTCTTGCACACCCTACTGGCTTCTGGGCTTGGAAAGGGGAAACATAGCACTGCAAAACAGTGTCTGTGGAGATGGCATTTGTAGGGTTAGGAGAACAGTCTCTGTACTAGCCTGGCTCCAATAGATGCTAGCCCTATTGATGGTCTTGACACCAGTGCATCAGACTTCAGAGTTGAACCTGACTGTCTTCCACAATCTGACAGTCTTCCAGAGAGTTCTCAAGTAATGAATCAACCAACTGACCATCTTAAACAGGGCACCGGACAGTTTCAAAATTGTCAGAGAAAGAAAGGCAACAAGGAAGGGAATTGGCCACCTCACCTCATGGTATCACCTCATTGTATCACCTCATTGTGTGTGAAGGCCCAGCAAAGTCTGACATAGGACTAATGCCTTTACTGTTACTCAAACGTTAATATTTAGTGCATAAAAAATAAATATGACACTATATTATAATCATTAACAGAATCTAGTGGAGAAAAACTGACAGAAGACGATTATAGAACACACAGGTATCGGTGGGGGATACCAGAAGGATTATCTGATCTACCTTCAGGGAAATGTCTGCCTTTGGAGAGCAATCTGGACCATATGAATGGAGGTATGTATGTCTGCCAGCAATCTGTTTAATAAGTTTATAGTTGAGATGTGATGCTGAAAGCTTATTTAGCCATAGATCATCCTGGAAATTGTGTCAGGTCTTAGTCAGATATGACTGAGCTACCTTATGACAGTAGACGGTACTACCTGCTTTCTTTTAGCGCTGAACGTTGGGCGGCGCTTACCAAACCTGACACCCCACATTGTGCCAACGACTTCGGGTGGAAGGCGCAATTGGGAGGGTACAAGCCTTACCCTGGTGCAAGGAAATGCAACCTAAAGACAAAATGTCATGGCAGAGCAGATCAGGCCCTAAGCCTTGGTTGGCAGCTGGTCTAGGATCGAAGCTCCGACAAGTGGACAGTTAGAGCATTGCTTTGCTGATCCGGCAGCTTGTCTTGTTCCAGATGTATAGGTGTCAACTTTCCTTGGAGTGAACTAGACAGGCCGAGAGAGGGATCATGCTACATGGGCAACACATGATCTCTGTATTTTCGCCCAGGCTTTGTGCTATGGAGAGGCAATCATGCACCCACTGTGGACAAACATTTACAGTGCGAATTGGTTTTATCAGTCACATTCGCTACCGCCATGGGTAATAGTTATTATGCCTTTCTGAAGCACTAACTATCATCTGTCAAGACGGCAAGGTGCCAATGAACATCCTGGAAAAGAGGCTAAGCAAATAAATGAAGGAGACATGTGTTGTGCTGTGTTGAGTTGTGTTGTGCTGTGTTGTGTTGTGTTGAGTCAAGAACCGACAACACAGAACTTGGGACATTCCCATATGTACTTCTTCCTCATCTACAACAGCCAGTGAAGAGTCCCAGTTCTAATGGTACTGGTAGCAATCTGATTATGTGTCTACTGGCATTTCCTCAGAGTTTTGAGTGTTGACCAGATCCTCTGGTCACTCCCTGCAGCACCATTCTCTCCAAGCCGTCATGGTCTATCTGTTCTTTTGCAATATACAAATGATTCCAAAGCAACCCAAATACATTAGCTTTATCATGCACCAATACCCTACCAAGATGTGGAGACCCAGACAATCTGTCTGCCTGCTTATTTCCCACCACACCACCATGTTCTGGGGAAACAATCCAACAGATGCTATCTATTTTTGATTGTTAAATGGAAGTCTGCTACTGCTTGAAGCATGCAAGTCTTCACTTTTCTCATCATACTTTGTAAGTCTGTTAAAATCACGACATGTGTGTGCTGAGGACAGCAGAAAGCCACTGATCACCTCCGCCTCCATTCTCAGACTAGATGTTGTGGTATCATATGCCAGGCTCTCCTGTAGGAAACACTGTCCACCAAGCTTTGCCATGAAGATTAAAGGAGACCTAGGAAATACAACTCAGAGGCTTACATGGTTTGGCCATGCCATTTGTCATCATTCCTCATAGAAAATTATTCTCTGTGGAACAATTGAATACAGGCAATGAGCAATTTAAGACAGGAAACAAATAAGTAGACAAAAGAACTGACTGATAACATTAAAGAATGGATGGATTATAGAATTTCCACACCCGCTCATTTTGATGGTGATGGAGAATAATGTGTTTAAGTATTTTGGGTGCTTTGATAAAAGCAGATTGAAGATGTAGTAAAGCAGTTAAAAGTGGAATAGTCTAAACAAACGCAGCATTTCACAAGATGAAGAAGATTCTATGCAATTCTTGAAATAAGTTCTTCTTCTTCTTTCGTTCCCTTGAAATATGTCTATAACTGCAATTTTGTCTCTTGTATGAATCTAACAGTCTTTTTTAGTTCACTCAGCGGTCCATAGAGTTTATCTTCCACTGTTGTCTCTCTAGGCCAGAAGGTTCGCCTGGATATGTTGAAGTTTGGGCAATCCTGGAGTATGTGCTCTGCTGTCTGCGACGCATAACCATGTGTGCACATGGCTGAGTCACCAATCTTGAACTTTGTATACATGTAGTTGCGTAATCTATTGTGTCCTGTTCTGGTCTGTCCATAACGTGGTAGTCATCTTGAATAGGGTTTGGTGGTCTTCTGACTGATTTGATCATTCTTTTCTTTTGGTGGAATGTAACGGGCACGTCAGGCTATTCTTCTTTTGCTCCTTCCTTAGCCAATCGATCAGCTCTGTCGATCAGCTCTCTGAAATAAGTTAACTCACAAAGAAAACTAGGTACGCACATCAGAAGCTATTCCACAATCTTTGGGCACATCTTGACACAGAGGAATGCTGGAGTCTGTCGTAACAGTGAGAAAAAGAGTGTCAGGATCTAGATAGAGAGTTAAACAACAGTAAAGCTGGACGAAGCAGACTAGAAAGCAGGGCTAGACAATTCCAGGAGCCTGGTCACCATGGCCCCTGAAAATGTCCACCTAGTGCCTGAATTTTCAATCATAATAAATTTGCTGACTCCTGAGAAAAAGATGCTGGCTCCTGAATTATATTTAGATTTGTCTACCTCTGATAGAAAGTATTGCTAAATATAAGATTAAGAGAAATTGGTCAAGTGAGTTAAATAGGGAAATTTATAGAAATGAGTACAAAGACCCAAGGGGACGGACAGAAAAGATCTTATTGCATTAGCAAATGTCAATCAAATGTAGAAGTAAAGCACTGAGGAAGTTTTATCATTTGGGAATGGGATCATCACTATGAACATACTGATTTTCTGTTCCGTCTTCTCTTCATAGACTGCCGTTTCATTGATGCTATTCCATTGTCGTTTCCATCCAACAATTGTCTTCAGTATTTTTCATCATTGTGAGTCATCCTTTTGTTTATAACGATGTGTAGAAGTCATATTTGAGGGTCGGCTTGTAAAAGTTTACTAGTGAGGCACTTGCAGAGTACGCATCAGTGTGATCATCATAAACTATCATCCTCAAAAGTTCCATGTATATGCTGAATAAATTTAGTGGAGACTTGAATTGTTCAGTGAACATGTGCAGTGAAGGCGACCCTGAAGAATACTCAACATAATCAAGAAGAGGGAAAATTAGAAATGATGAAATCAGGACGACAGTGGGGTGGTAATAGCTGTGCTAGATTTAATTAGAAAACATCAATTGAAATGGTTCAGCCAAATAAATAAGCTACCAGTATACCACAACAAGCAATGATACAAAGCAAATTGAACCAGAAGAAGAGGTCGACTGTGTAAACAATGAACAGAGGGAATAACAGATCCATGGCATTCTTGATATAGGAAGCTCATAAAAAAGTACTCTCCCGCTGTTTATGCTACACCTCAACACCAAAAGTCCAAGAGGAACAAGATGAGATGATGACAGCTATGCTTAACCAACCCTCCCCTCTCCCTCAATGTCCACCTAAAAAGAAATATTCAGCTCATTGCTGGTTGTGTTTGGGTATTTTCTAATGCTGTTTGAAACTGTTTGTGCAGTGAACTTTCAGAAAGGCTGCTATATTGGTCAGGAGCTAACAGCCAGAACCTTTCATACTGGGGTTATACGTAAACGGATTGTGCCCGTGACCCAGGACAAGTAAGTGGTGCAGCAGACATGCTGCCTTTTGTTTATGTTAACTCTTAGAGTTCAGAGGTCAGTATTTGGGGCCCATATTTTCAAGTGTTCATGATGGGGAAACTTCTGCTGGATCAAGTCTAGAACTGTACAGGTGAAATTAAATTTCTTCCACTTGTGGAAATTGAACCTCCACAGATGAGGGAAGGGCTACATAAGTCATGGTCTGGGGATCTAAGGCTACATACAGCTTGTCCCTTTTGTGGAAAACAATGGCTGTAATATGTATGTTACATTTGCAGAAAATAATAGTCATAATCTGTGTATGCCGGCTTCGTGGCTTAGAGGTTATGACTTTTCTCCGTAATCTTGTATACTCTCGTCGGTAACGTGATGACGGTGAGAATCAGCAGTGGTTCGAATCGCATCGGTATCTTACGGGGTATGTGAGCCGGCCGCACAGAAAACAATGGCAAACTACTGAGTGTAATCTTGCCAAGAAATCAACATACAGCTGAAAGATGCTGGTGTTGACAGTGAGGTCCTGTAAAGGATATGCTAAAAAAAAAAAAAAAAATCTGTGTATGTGAAGCAGATATTTAGGGCTGTAATTGATATTTTGTTGTTCCCAACAATTATATGAGACACCTGAATATATTTCCATTATTCTGTTAACCACAATGCTTGCGATTCAGGAGGTTTTCAATATACTAATAATTGGGTGCATTAAAAAATGTTTTGTAATCAGAATGTTAAAAAAACTTATTGTACAGTTTATATTGACTTTTTGGGTGTGTGTTCGTATCAGCTAAAATCACCTAAATATTACACAGATTGTCTTTGAGTCTGCGGTAGCTGATTCTGAGCATTAAGACATTCAGTTGATTACCTCTAGATAGGGTGAGGCATAGATAAGTTTATTTATGGATATTTCTTAAGTCATTACTCTTTACAAATATTTTATATAGGGTGTATTTTTAATGACTGGGGCTTTTGAAAATATTGCCGTTCCAAGTTTTTTATATACCGTTTATGTTGCATGAACTCCACAAATGGTAAATACAAAACTTGGAACGGCAATATTTTCAAAAACCCCAGTCATTAAAAATACACCCTATTTTGTTAGTTTATATACTAAAATAGCAAGTTACATCATATTACCAGTTCAAATTACTACCACAGAGAAACATTAAGGGAGACCTGAACACATAATCATTATCAGCCCTACCAACTACCATAGGCTTATTACATCTCTCTATAGGTTTCGATTCTTGGTATTCTTGATTAGCTGTGGTGATGATATTCCTTCATGCCACTGTCTCAATGCATCCAGAATGATTTCTATTGTTCTGCCTCATCTCCTTGATCCTTCCAGTCGTCACGATGTTCTCCAATGCCTCTCTTCTCATCACATGATCAAAGAATGCATGTCTCTTTCTTATTTTTGTATATAATGTTCTAGTTTCTTTAGATTCTTCCAAGCACTTGTTAGTTTCTTGACAGTCTAAGGTATCTGCAAACTCAGGAACCACATCTCCGTTGCTTCTAGGCTCTCCCTAACTTGTTCATTGATTTGCTGCGATACAGCAACACAGATTCTATGTAATATTTCAGCACTCTCTTTCTTACATTCAGTGATAGTGGCTTATTACATAAAATATTTTTCTCTTTCTGAAGTGCAGCTTTCGCCGACCTATTCTGCTCTTAATCTTTGTCGTGCATCTTCCTTCTGGTATTGTAATTGATCCTAAGGAAAAACACATGGAAAGAGAATTTAAACAGAAACCTATCACTTGTCATTTAGAGTTGTGTAATCACACGCTCTATTCCATCCATCCAGTGGCTGATCCCTGACAGAACCTTACCCACTATAACCTATTGAAGAGAACTGTACGGATATTTTGCCCTGGCCATGCGGGTGTACGGGGGAATGAACAGGCTGATAGGCTAGCAGGGAATGCACCTCTTGGTGGTATCTTGCCTATGGACAAGGGGGAGGTGTCGTGCGCTTGTGGGAGAAGGTGGAGGAACGGATTGAGAACCCATATGTGGAAAGAATGAGATTGCGGGGGATCGGCAGGGGTTCTGGAAGAATCTCAAAACTGAGAGGGAAGACCAGGAGAACTTTTAATCAGATAGCGGTGGGAATGATTAGTAGTATGACTCTTTGCTGGCTGTTGGACGAGGGGACGGAGCACGTATGGGAATGTCCTGAGTGCAGTGATGTCGGTTCTTAACTCAACAACTCAACCTATTGAAATTTCTCTGTACCATAAAACATATGATACATAGGCAGGATAATTTTCTGGTCAGTTAGAGTTAATTGGTCTCATGATGGTGTGTATGGATAAGTGGTTAATCTGCCTGCCTCATGTTCCAAAGGTAATAGGATTGTTTCCAGATTCTGCCATTCAGTTCACAAGCACAATTTTCTCAGATAGTTCTGGGAGTCATTGCTGGAGCTATTAAGTTCGGGTTCTGTGCGACACTTTCAGCAGATCGCTCTGCTGAAAGAGACAGCCATATGAGATAAAGGTGGTGCATTGAAGTTATACCTCTTGTCTTTAAACCCTGTTTAGAGTTTATCACAATTGATGTTATAGGAACTATTTGAGTTAAAAACTGACATCACAGCATTCAGGACATTCCCGTGCTCCGTTCTCATCTACAACAGCCAGCGAAGAGTCCCGTAACTAATGGTATCGGTAGCAATCTGATTATGTGTCCGTCTGGCATATAATAACTATTTGAATATTCATAATCTTATTTTACAACACATTGGTGTCTTTTCTTATTGTTAGAATCATTTTTGTTTTATATTACAAAAACCGTTATTTTGTTTTAGGTGATAGAAATATTATGGTGTGATACCCAGTTTTTATTCTTATTTTCTAAAATGAACCTAACCTTATGTAATAATAACCAGTTTATATCATAGGTTATAACCAATTTAACCCCCTGTAAAGAAATAACTTATTTAATTTCCTTGCAGACTAGGACCAATTGAGCCTGACGCAACAATAACCACACAGAAAGGCAAAAATGCTGGTAAATTCCGTAGTTCACAAGAAAAGTTTGGCATTTGTCTTGTCAGACTTGAACACGTAGAAGAGAACCTAGAGGTTGTGTCACAGGATGGAGTTGTCATTTCTCTGAAGGCACATGTTCCAGCATGGTGGCCTAGCACGTCATCGTGATCGCTGAGATATTGAGCTGTAAACATCACCGTTGTGTAAGATGAATGCGATGAGACCTTACAGATGGTTGATTGCTTGTGAATCTTCTGGAAGATTGTTTGTTTACACTCTCAGTCCTATGCATTGGTGTTCAGGTTGCTTTGGGGTTTGAAAAGGATATGCATTTAGTGGAGTGAACAAACGAACTTTGTCTTCAAAGGGTCACAAATTGGGCATCAAGCAGGCCTGTTTTACATTCAGCCCTTCCAACAACTCATCTTTTGTACATCAATTATCTGTTGTACATGTTACATTTACATAGAAAAAAAAACATTGTCACATGAATACTGTGATCATAAACAATATATATTACCATGTTATGAGACATGAAGGCAGACATACACATGCATAAACACATACATGCATACTTATATACATACATACATACACACATGCACGTATGTATGCACTGGCACACACACACGAGAGAGAGATACATACATACATCATTTACACAAACATGTATACACACATTCATACATACATCATTTACACAAACATGTATACATACATACATACAGACACACACACACAGAGACATACATCATTTGCACAAACAGGGAAGATATAGAGACTTTTCTTCTGATCGGCTACCAAAGCACCATCACCACAGGGAGTGTCTTGTAGAGATTGCTGTCCCCTCTACAAGCACAAAAAACAGGTGCAAAACTGGTACCAGAACGTCACATCTGCAGAAGGGTTTATTAGGATATAACCAGATTACCCATTGGATGTTTACGAAATGAGAAAAGGTTGGTAAACTCTCTTTCGATGCTGGAGTAATGTATCGGACACCAAATCTTCTTAGACAAGGGCATATAACTCAGAGGATCTATTTAGACTTTGTCCACATTAAAATCCATTAACATTTAGAAATCAAAAAGATCTGCCCAAATAGGTCGCTGCCTAGACAAAATTTTCAAAAGTAACCACAAATTCATATTTATAGCATGTGCTGTTATGGTACATGTACATTTGTATCTTCGTTGGTGCTGCAAAATGTGTGCGCTGAGCTGAGGTTTTCTTTGTAGGAGAAGACTGGAGCATTTATAGTGTTGTCCTTGTTGCAGTGAAAGTGATCTTTAACCAAAAACAAGCCAATTATGTTGGGGCTATGTTTTATCAGTTTACATTTTCCAGTTCCAGTTGTATGATTGGCTGCAACCATAAGTACACCAGACAAGGTGTTTCCTACCCAGTTGTAATGGTGATCTCAATTATCCAGATATGAAATATATGATAACAGTTGTTGTAGAGAGGCTGGTTAAAATCGTACAGATATAGGGACATGATTGTTTGCTTAGCTGTATCATCATCATCATCATCTTCTTCCACTTCTGCCGTCAAGCGTCGTGGGGAGGAATAATTTGCGTTCCAGCGCCCGGTGGACGTACTCGTGGTCTCGTCGCAGATGATCTTTGATGTAAGGCCAGTGATGGTAGTTGCTGGTGTTGCATTCTAACGACATGGCCAAACCACTTGATCTTCTGCCTTTCAATAAATGTGGCACAAGGTGTTGATCCCACAGTCTGTCTATCTGCTTAGCTGCAGGTCACAGCTGTACAACTTGTAAAAATCAGACGTGTAAAGGAACATGATTGTTTAAAACTGGTTAAAATTATACAGATATAGGGGACATGATTGTCTGCACTGCTGTGCAAATGGTAAAAATGCAGGTCACAGTTGTACAACTGGTTAAAATCAAACATGTATAGGGATTATGATTGTATGTACAGCTGGTCAAAATACAGTTCACTGCTGCACAACTGGTCACAATCATACATATATCAAATACGTGATTGCTTGCTTAGCTGTAAGACAAGTTAAAACCAAGAAATAATGTAAGCAATTGCACATTGACTAAACCCATACAGATTTCAGAAAGATGATTGTTAACAGCCATACAATTAGTTTAACTATACGGGTGTTTTAAAACACTGGTTTTGCCAGTGATCCTCATTCAGACCACTTCTCGCTGTCAGAAAGTAGAGAAGACGAAAGATCTGCTTCTGAAATCTCATGAACAATTATCTGAGCTAATCCAAGATTTTCATATTCGTTAATGATGATGTGCTCATTTTGTTGATCTATGTAGATCCGCCAGCTTGTTGTATTCTGTTGAACACTGCGCAAATGTGTGTAGAATATATGTTATAGAAATGTACAGATGTATGTAATGTGTGCATTATGGAGGTATACAAACCTGTGCCGATTTGTTCTATAGGATGCCAGCAGTGACTGAATGAAGTACTACCACTGATGTAAGATTAATCTGAGCATGTAATGAAATACTCTGCATTGGTACCAGTTGTGTAAGGTTAATGAAAATTTGTTTCATGAATATATTACTCCAGTCGTGTACACATGATGTGAATTTATGTAATGAAATACCGTTATTGATTGCATGAAACATCAGCAGTGATGCTAGAATAATGTTAAGTTGAATCTTCAAGCCTCCTGGAAGGTTAACCCGGTCAACAAATGCCCGCAGAAGTTGGATGTGTCAGCCTAACGGCGCAAGAATGCAGCTCTGCTGTAAACAGGTTCAACACAATCACGTCCGAAAAAAAATCTCTGGATGAGCCCAGAAGAAGAATCTTCAAGCTACCGATGTGAAAGGGTGTGACTTTACTTCATGAAGTATTACCATCTATGTTAGTTAGTCGGCATATCATCCTCACTGCACATCAAACTATCCAGGCAATAAATGCTCAGATCCTCTCCTCAGTATCTTCCTCAGCATGCAGCGAGTTCTATGTTGGTTGACCATAGAACAAGTTCTGTGTTGGTTGACTATTCTTCTTTGGCTCCTTGTAGATCGTATTTGTCTGGCTTCACCCCATTTGCTTGATGTTCCTGGAATCTAATCATGGTTACAACTTCACAGTCATCACTTGATCTGTTTAATTACACTGTTTCTCTGAGAGTATTCAGTATATCCACCCGGTCCATTGCACTTCTGCTTGTCACAGTAGACTTGCCTGTAAGCCTATCAGCTAGGGGTGTCTAATTGGTCATGCGTCAAAGTACGCTTGTTCCTGCAGTGAGGCGGCGCTGTCATTTGGAGGCGACAGGTTCAAATTCCGGTCGGTAACTATAGCTTTCAAGTGTTGTCTAGTGCGTCCTCTAGTCTCTAATTCTTTCCCCCACTTCATTGAGCGCCAAACAAATTGTGTGTATTTATTTATGAACTCATTCATTTCCTCTTACAGCCATGTGGCCTGGCATAAACATGAAGCTGATTTGTATCAGTCCTGACTTCCTCAAAGGACCCACACAATGTCTTCAAGCCCAGCCCATTTCTATCTTCCTGAGCATACTCATTGAGTCAGTGGGGAAAGCATGCCTGGGTGAAAGTCTGTGTCTCCAGCTGTAGTTACTCCCATGACCTCCATAGTCAGGCTGCTTGTTGTCTGCTACCATGTTCTAGAATGAATTACCTTCAGTGATGTGAAGACAGATGTGTAACATTTAATATCTGTGTGGGCATTTAAGACACTGTGAGCAGGAAAGACAGGAAGAAGGGGAACTGAAGAAGAATCTAGATTCTTTCTAGTGATCTTGGTGAGAGCGGCATTCTGGATAGGACTTGCCATGTGATTATGATAAGATTAACCCCGAGACGTAACAGTTAAAATATAACATGTAACACCACCAGTGACTGGGGCGGTGAAAACGTTAAGTGTTCTAGCCCTCTCATTTCTCTTGTTCAGCCTATTGATATTACTACGTGTGTATTACCAGGTGTTCTCATGCCTGTACTGTATGTCAATGTACTATTTAATAATCACAAAGAACAGTACACAACCAGAGCATCGTTATAGTTGTTTTTCACTTCTTAAAATAAAAGAATAACCTGTGTGTGATAAGCATCATCATCATCATGTGCCATGCCAGTTAGCATGGACAGCCATGTTCATCATATCACATGATCACCAGTCTTGTATCAAATCTGTGTTTTTGTCACACTTATATCATGTTACCAAACCATCTCAGTATTCACATCTATGCCCCACCCTTCTTTTTACTCTTTTTCCCATCAACTTTGCCTGCTGTCATTAAGTTTTCACGTTTATTTCTCCTCATGTGCCCAAATAATCTTTACTGTTCACATCTCACTTCTGTTATCAATTTGACTTGTCACATCTCACTTCTGTTATCAATTTAACTATTTACATCTCACTTCTGTTATCAATTTGACTGGTCAAATCTCACTTCTGTTATCAATTTGACTGCTCACATCTCACTTCTGTTATCAATTTGACTGCTCACATCTCACTTCTGTTATCAATTTGACTATTTACATCTCACTTCTGTTATCAATTTGACTGCTCACATCTCACTTCTGTTATCAATTTAACTATTTACATCTCACTTCTGTTATCAATTTGACTGCTCACATCTCACTTCTGTTATCAATTTAACTATTTACATCTCACTTCTGTTATCAATTTGACTGTTCACATCTCACTTCTGTTATCAATTTGACTATTTACATCTCACTTCTGTTATCAATTTGACTGCTCACATCTCACTTCTGTTATCAATTTAACTATTTACATCTCACTTCTGTTATCAATTTGACTGCTCACATCTCACTTCTGTTATCAATTTAACTATTTACATCTCACTTCTGTTATCAATTTGACTGTTCACATCTCACTTCTGTTATCAATTTGACTATTTACATCTCACTTCTGTTATCAATTTGACTGCTCACATCTCACTTCTGTTATCAATTTGACTGGTCACATCTCACTTCTGTTATCAATTTAACTATTTACATCTCACTTCTGTTATCAATTTGACTGCTCACATCTCACTTCTGTTATCAATTTGACTGGTCACATCTCACTTCTGTTATCAATTTGACTATTTACATCTCACTTCTGTTATCAATTTGACTGCTCACATCTCACTTCTGTTATCAATTTAACTATTTACATCTCACTTCTGTTATCAATTTGACTGCTCACATCTCACTTCTGTTATCAATTTAACTATTTACATCTCACTTCTGTTATCAATTTGACTGTTCACATCTCACTTCTGTTATCAATTTGACTATTTACATCTCACTTCTGTTATCAATTTGACTGCTCACATCTCACTTCTGTTATCAATTTAACTATTTACATCTCACTTCTGTTATCAATTTGACTGGTCACATCTCACTTCTGTTATCAATTTGACTGCTCACATCTCACTTCTGTTATCAATTTGACTATTTACATCTCACTTCTGTTATCAATTTGACTGCTCACATCTCACTTCTGTTATCTTCTTCTTCTTCTTCTTTCGTTCGCTTGAAATATATCTATAACTGCAGTGCTGTCTCTTGTATGAATTGAACTGTCTTTTTCAGTTCACACAGCGGTCCATAGAGTTTATCTTCCACTGTCGTCTCTCTAGGCCAGAAGGTTTGCCTAGATATGATATATTTTGGGCAGTCTTGGAGTATGTGCTCTGCTGTCTGCGACGCCAGTCCACATGTACACATGGCTGTTTCACCAATCTTGAATTTTGTATACATGTGGTTGCGTAATCTATTGTGCCCTGTTCTGAGGCGCAGAATAATGACTTGTTCTGGTCTATACATAACGTGGTAGTCATCTTGAGCAGGTTTTGGTGGCTTTCTGACTGATTTGATCATTCTTTTCTTTTGGTGGTATGTTACAGGCACATCTGGCTGTTCTTCTTTGGCTCCTTCCTTAGCCAATTGATCAGCTCTGTCGTTCCCGGGTACTCCACAGTGGGATGGTATCCACTGTATGGTGACCTTATGCTGACTGCTAAGTTCAGAAAGTAGTGTCCTTAGTACTGGCAATTTCCCAGACAGGAGCACCTCGAGTACTGATTTTGCATCTGTCAATAGCACCACAGGTTGTGTACCATTGCTGGTATTTAGTAATTTCTCTGTTGCTATCTTGATTGCCTCAATTTCAGCATCATAATTATGGCAGTACTTTCCTGTCGGTACTCTAGCTGTGTCCCTGGTATTATTTGGGTATTCTATGTACACTCCCGCTCCTCCATTTCGAACAGCATTTTGTGCTGACCCATCTGTGTAGACTCGGATCCAGAGGTCCTGTGGGTATTCTTCATCAAGGAAGCTGAGAGTGGCTGTTCTGCGCTGCACACTGTTCTGATCTTCCTTGTCAAATATTCCTCTCACTTTTGTCTGGATTTGTAATGATAGTCTATGCTCATCTTTCCATGGAGTTCGCTCTGGAATAGTTGTTAGGGGGATACCAACTGTGGGCAGATCGGTGGTTTCTCTGCAGAGTCGTTTGGCCTGGTGGATAAAACTACTTTTCAACCGCCCCATAGCTAGGTTTTCAAATCTGTTCTTCATAGGGTGGCCTGGCAAGCTGAGGAACTTTTCTGCTTGTATTAGCGTTTTCGTATCTCTGCGCTCACTCAGTGCTTGTGTCCTCCCCATCTTCTCCATTTCCACTATAGGGGTTGATCTCATCCCTCCTGTGGTGACTCTAAGTGCTTGATTTTGCACTTTGTCCAGCTCTTGTAGTGTGGTTTTTGCTGCCGAACACCATGCAGTTGACCCGTATTCCAGGTGTGGTCGTATGCTCTGTTGATAAACTTTGCTAAGTATTTTCCCACTGGCTCCCCATGTGGTTCCACTTAGCTTTCTCAGGATGGCTATTTTCCTTCTGGCTTTTGCTACTGCTTTGTTGGTGTGCTTTCTCCATGTCAGCCTGCCATCAAATGTTACTCCAAGGTATGTTGGTTCTTTATCTTCTCGTAGGGGTGTTCCATTTATCTGGATGGTCCCTGCCTTTTGTTTTGGAGAGAGGGTAAATAGGGTGGTGCTGCACTTGTCAGTGTTTATACTGACACACCATCTATTTGCCCATGCAACAAATGTATCTACAGCTCTTTGTAGTAATCTGGTGGCCACTGATGCATGTTCATTTGTGCTCCATAGAACCAGGTCATCGGCATACATTGCGGCTTTAATTCCATGCGGTAGATTAGCAACGAGATCATTGATGAAGATTAGAAAGAGTGTGGGGGACAATACTCCGCCCTGGGGAACTCCGTGACGCAGTAGTACTTTCTTGCTCTTTAGTCCGTCTATCTGTACTCGGGCTCTTCTGTTGTGCAAGTATGCTTTCACCCATTTGTACATTCTTCCATTGACTTTGCAGTTTCTCAGTTTATTCATCAGACCTTCTTTCCAGACTTTGTCAAAGGCTTTCTTCAAATCTATCCATGCCGCAAGCACCAGCTTCTTCTCTTGGAATGCATCCTCAATTTCTTGAGAGACGTAGGTTGTCTGATCTTCCGTAGAGTAGCACTGCCTAAAGCCAGCCTGCTGTGGCACAAGGATGTTTTTACTTTCAATGTACCACTGCAGTCTGTGATTGATGATGCGCTCCAGTGTTTTGCAGAGACAGCTGGTGAGGCTAATTGGTCTGTAGCTAGAGGCAATGGAACTATCTTTCCCTGATTTTAGGAGGGGTATCATGATTGCTTCTCTCCAGGCTTGTGGAACACTGCCTAAGGTCCAACTGTTATTGAAGATCTGCAACAGCTTTGCTTTGGCCTCTGTTCCTAGGTTCCTGATCATTTCATTGGAGATACCATCAGCTCCTGGTGACTTTCTCATTTTCAGTTTTGATATGGCTAGCTCCAGTTCGCTGATTGTGATGGGTGCCTCCAGAACCTCATGTACTATTTCCTTCTGTCCTGTATGTTGCCGTTTCTCTTGAATCTCTTGTTGTTTCTCTGGACTGATTTTGATATTGTTATCTTGTGCGAATGAGTCCGCAAAATGGTCAGCTGCTTGCTTTCTTGTTAAGATGTTTCCATCTTTATGTAGTGCAATTTTTGAGTTTCTCCCTGTGCCCTCATCGTTAAGTTGTTTTATTAGCTTCCACAATTTCCTTGTGTCTCTTTCAAAGTTCAGAGACTCTGTTTTTTCCTGCCAGCTTTTCCGTCTAGCCTGCAGCTTGGCCCTTTGAAATTTGGCTTTTGCATGCTGGAATTTATTGTGGTGCTCTTGGCTGGGTGTGGCCTCTGCTTGCTTTCTACATACTTCCACATCATTATGCAACTGTTCCAGTTCACTACTCCAGTAGGGTTTATATTGTTTACGGGCTCCTCTTGGTACTGTTTCTCGCGCTGCCTGTAGTATGCATTTCCCAAATTCTTCAACTACTTTATTTATGTCTTTCTCAGTGTTCAGGTTTCTAATCAGTATGCTGGTGCGATGCTTGTACACTGCCCAGTCTGCTTTCTTGTAGTTCCACCTCGAGAGGGTGCTGCTTTCACTTACAAGCTCATTTTCTACAGTTAGAAAGACTGGTCGATGGTCACTGCCACCTAGTTGTTTCCCAACAATTCGTGTAATGTTCCGCTCCAGGTCTGGTGAATGAAAAGCCAGGTCAGGTGTAGTTGTAGAGTGCCATGATCTCGAGTAGAAAGTATGTGGGTCGGACGGCTTGTTAACCAAGATGAATCTATTCTCATCCTGCCAGTCTTCCAGTCTCTCTCCTCTCTGGTCCATGTGATCATAGCCCCAACTCTGCGAGTGGCTGTTGAAATCGCCGCACACAATCATTTTTTCTGTTAATGGTAGTGTGTCCAGTGCCTGTGGGCGGTCACTTGGACAGTAGTAATTGATCAGATGTAGGTCTGTATAGCCTGTTTTAAGTTTAAGTGTCTGATATTCAGCCCCTTCCATATAGACTTCGATTTGGGAAGCAGTGATGTTATTTTTAACAAGGGTAAGTATCCCACCTTTTCGCCTGTCCTTTCGGTCAGATCGGTAACACTGGTAGCCTCTGATTTTGAAGGCTATATTTTCGTTGAGGTGAGTTTCTTGCAAGCAACATATGCTTACTTTTTCTTTGTCCAGGATGTTTTCTAATTCTACTTTTTTGTTGCTGACTCCCTCCGCATTCCAGTGCATTATTTTAAGTCTTAGTTTAGTATGGCCAGCTGTTCTATTCTCATGTCCCCTGGCTCCACAGGACATCTGAGAAGGACCTCCAGTAGTTGGGGTTGGACCCTTTCGAGACATAGGGCCCGGCACTGCACCTGCCTGGGGGTCCAAAGCAGGGCGAGCACCATAACGTTTAGCAGCAGTCGACATATTCCATTTTGCGTAATTGCGTGGCATCCTGATTTCTGTGGTGCGCCTCCTGGCTGGTTGCCTCCGTCTTCAGCACCTTTCGTTTGCTAGAGCAGACTGTGGTCTCACTCGAGTTTAGATGTGTACACACGCACACACGTGTCTGCACATGCATGTATGTGTATACACATCTAGAGCACACTGGTTATTTTCCGGCGCCAGATACTCGCCGTCGCCCCTTCTCCTGTTAGTTAAAACAGTTCCGCCACGTGAAGGCCAGGAGTTGGACTTTTGCTGCAGAGGTTATGTATTCACGAGCCATTGGGGTATTTGAGCAATGTTGGGCGCTCACCCCAACACTGCGCCCCGGCTTCATACAGCAATTTGGAACCACTTCTGTTATCAATTTGACTGGTCACATCTCACTTCTGTTATCAATTTGACTGATCACATCTCACTTCTGTTATCAATTTGACTGCTCACATCTCACTTCTGTTATCAATTTGACTGCTCACATCTCACTTCTGTTATCAATTTAACTATTTACATCTCACTTCTGTTATCAATTTGACTGCTCACATCTCACTTCTGTTATCAATTTGACTGGTCACATCTCACTTCTGTTATCAATTTGACTGGTCACATCTCACTTCTGTTATCAATTTAACTATTTACATCTCACTTCTGTTATCAATTTGACTGTTCACATCTCACTTCTGTTATCAATTTGACTGCTCACATCTCACTTCTGTTATCAATTTGACTGCTCACATCTCACTTCTGTTATCAATTTGACTGCTCACATCTCACTTCTGTTATCAATTTGACTGGTCACATCTCACTTCTGTTATCAATTTGACTGCTCACATCTCACTTCTGTTATCAATTTGACTTCTCACATCTCACTTCTGTTATCAATTTGACTGGTCACATCTCACTTCTGTTATCAATTTGACTGCTCACATCTCACTTCTGTTATCAATTTGACTGCTCACATCTCACTTCTGTTATCAATTTAACTATTTACATCTCACTTCTGTTATCAATTTGACTGGTCACATCTCACTTCTGTTATCAATTTGACTGCTCACATCTCACTTCTGTTATCAATTTAACTATTTACATCTCACTTCTGTTATCAATTTGACTGGTCACATCTCACTTCTGTTATCAATTTGACTGCTCACATCTCACTTCTGTTATCAATTTGACTGGTCACATCTCACTTCTGTTATCAATTTGACTGGTCACATCTCACTTCTGTTATCAATTTAACTATTTACATCTCACTTCTGTTATCAATTTGACTGTTCACATCTCACTTCTGTTATCAATTTGACTGCTCACATCTCACTTCTGTTATCAATTTGACTGGTCACATCTCACTTCTGTTATCAATTTGACTGGTCACATCTCACTTCTGTTATCAATTTAACTATTTACATCTCACTTCTGTTATCAATTTGACTGGTCACATCTCACTTCTGTTATCAATTTGACTGTTCACATCTCACTTCTGTTATCAATTTGACTGCTCACATCTCACTTCTGTTATCAATTTAACTATTTACATCTCACTTCTGTTATCAATTTGACTGTTCACATCTCACTTCTGTTATCAATTTGACTGCTCACATCTCACTTCTGTTATCAATTTGACTGCTCACATCTCACTTCTGTTATCAATTTGACTGCTCACATCTCACTTCTGTATCAATTTGACTGGTCACATCTCACTTCTGTTATCAATTTGACTGCTCACATCTCACTTCTGTTATCAATTTGACTGGTCAAATCTCACTTCTGTTATCAATTTGACTGTTCACATCTCACTTCTGTTATCAATTTGACTGTTCACATCTCACTTCTGTTATCAATTTGACTGCTCACATCTCACTTCTGTTATCAATTTGACTGTTCACATCTCACTTCTGTAATGAATGTGTGATTTTCGTTTGTTTCTTGAGGAACTCTCATTTGTTTGTCAGTCCGGTATTCTTCACATCCTCTCCAGAAACTACCTTTGTTTTAATTACTTTGTTATATATATCCTAACAACACAAAGTGCTCAGACAACATACCTCCCTGCAGATTCTTAGAAGTCTACAGATAATGACAAAAAATAACAGTTGTTTCCAACCACATGAAGTACCTCCCAGAAGCCATCCTGTGCCCCAGATAAGATAGACTAATCCAGGAAAGAGTGCTAGTATGCTGTCCACAAGGACAGAACTAGTCCTGCAAATGATACCGGCTCAGCGCTGTATCCCTGGAAATGGAAAAAAACATTTGTGGAACTGCACTAAAGCTGTGGAAATGTAGACAAAATAAAATAGCACGAAGTAATGCAGCTTTACAGAACACAATTACGGAAAACATCTGCAAAAATAAAATTGTTGCATATCCTTTACAGGATGTAGCAGTCAACCCCAGCATTTTTTGGGCTGTTTGTGATTCCTGGGCAAGTTTTACCACTTTGCCACGGACCTTCTCCGTGGCGAAGAGGTTATGAACGCAGTTCGTAATCTCACATAGCCATGTTCAAAACACCGCTATGGGCAGCAGATCGCCTTACGTTGGTTTTTTATTAAATGGTATGGGTGCTGGTTGTTCAGAAAGCAATGGCAAACTACTGAGCGTAAACTTGCCCAGGAATCACAAACAGCCCAACAAATGCTGGGGTTGACTACGACATCCTCTAATGGATATGCAATTAACACCAGAAAACAAAAACATAACACACAACATATAAACACACAAGGGACACACTACAGTGACTACATTTAATGCATAATAACAGAATAAAAAGAATGGAAAGATGAAAAATAAAATTAGATCAGTGAAAAGAATACTCAAATCGTACAGCCCGGGAATCGGAGAAAAGAAGCACATTCTTTTTTTTTTTTCATTTTCCTCATTTGTTTTATTCTACATCATCGTCACATCGAAGATCAGCTGTAATATGCTGCCCATTTCATTGTGTCTTCATTAGCTAGGTCTATCATCCACGTGATGCCACAACTATGTAATATGGACAGAATTCGTATCTCACCATTGAAATAGCACCATAAGTCTCAGAATTGTATATTGAACTAGCATATGTAAATAACATTCACAGGGCCGTAATGCTGTCTCCAGTTTAATAACGAACATTTAAACAAGAGATATGATTGGTCGGTTCCAATGTTGTACACGTATTACACATAAATATCAGTTGGGGAACCCATTGAGGCCACTATGGCAGTTCATAAAATAAACATACATGTATTGTTTGGTGCTTCATAGAAGTAGAGAACACATTAGACAACATAAAAATTGAAAGCTATATTTGCTGATCGGGATTGGAACTCGCCACCTCCAAATGACGATGGCACCTTACAGCAGGAACAAGCGCAGCACTTCGACGCAAGCCCAACCAGACACCCCTGGAAAGGTGTCTTCATATTTGTCTATATCAACCTGAATATTGTGTTTTTGGCGTCCGTGTTTAAATTCACTACGGGAATACAATGGTTTGAATGTTTTCTTTCAGTCCATTGCTTGATGTTGTCCACGCACTTGTAACATTGCCTTTGCCTTATACACTTTCCCTCCACTTTTCTCTCCTTCCTGTAACAAAAAGCTGCTTCTATTTATGTGACCGAAGCACCTAACTTGTCTGACCTGGGTCTCATTATTACGTAACGAGTGTCATTGTAGATAAAAAGAAATGGAAACAGATTACAGGCTAATGAACGTGGAGGAGATGGATGAACAAAACTGAAGTTCAGACCGCCTTGTCAGATTAACTTATTCAATGCCCAAAAAGCAAAACGCACTGTCATTTTCTTCTTATACAACCTAGACATATTCAGTTTCTTTAAAAATGAATGTACACAAAATGTAGCTAGAAGGTTCCACGAAAGGACAAGGGGCGAGAAATATATATATATATACACACACACACACACACGCACGCGTAAGGGAACTTTTTAACGTCTTTATCAAGGAACAAAAGAGCAAGAATATTTAACTAGAACATTCGTATTCGTTTATCACAATCACACATACGTAATTCGCATGTGTCAACGAATACCGTAAACACAACCCTAATATCAAGTTCCTTAACTCTTTCAGTTGTGTGTTGTTTTTGTTTGTCCATCAAGAATGATCACTTCATCCAGTGGGGTTGAAAGTATGGAGCCGTGAGTTCTAAGATGGTGGTGGATGAAGAATGACTTGCGCGATGAATTGGATTAAAGTGAGGAAGAGTTGCGCAATTCGTCGACCATACTCTCTCGCCTGAGTCCACCTGAATCCAGTGACAAGATAAGTCGAGGCTACTGGAGACGAATACAGGTGCAGTGGATGACCAGGGCGCTCTACGTGCCTTGCCGTGCTCATCGCGTTCCACAAAGCTTTTGTTAGTTAGTTAGTCGAGGTTCCAACTTCACGGCAACGGGTCTTCCTCATTTTGCTCCGTTCCTGTGCCAGTGAATATCACACAAAATGCTCCCCACTGTCCAATGTGACAAGTGGAACAGACGGGAGTCTCGGCAATCCAACTGCCCGCCCAGGTACACTATGCATAATGCCGCCGCCAGAATGCCAACACATGAGTCATCCACAAAAACCACAGTTCATCGTCGATGGAATCGGCAGTCACCAGAAAGACATCATTGACCCGGGTTTTTCATATGGCCCTGTCTCTATCCACAGGGCGACCCGCCGAAAGGGCTGCACAAAGCACGAACTCCGTAGCTCCAGCGCCGACTCCCAGGAGTCTCCTGAAAAATACACTCGTGAAAGTCAATTCAGCAACAGCCGATAGCCATTGTTCCGAACATGCAGGTCACTGTACAAACAAAAGCGGACATGTAAAAGCATTCCACGTGAATATCACAGCTCACAGAGTCGCGCCACGCACTCACTCAGTAGCAGGGCGACGGAACCATATACTACCATTCCAACATGAGGAAAATGCGAAATGCAAACCACAGCCACAAAGATAAATACTCAAGAGGCCGTAGCGGTTCAATGCCTAACCGCCATGCAGGTAAACGCCGTCTTGCCCGTTGAATCATCAATGTTTTCTTCCCAGCAGTCTGCCGAATCCTGCCTTCACATGCTGGGTAGGCATACCCTAGTTCACCGATTGGTTTCAGGCCGAATCGGTTACCTGCGCTTGGTTTAGCCAGCCTGTCACAGCTGTGGCCAGGTGGGTGGCCGCTGTCGCATGCTGACAGCTACTAGGAGCCACAGGCGTGAGCTGGATGTCAGGCTTGGAACAGTGGGGAATGGCCCATGAAAAGTGCACGTCAGTCACCCTTACCAAAGGTATTACCAATCAGTTGTAAACAACCTTTAACATGCAATGGGTTCTTCTCTCCCCCACCCCCTGCAGCATGTATAGTTTGTAGTCATTAGAGCGAACTGTGCTGGTCATGTCACGGGCAGTCTGACGCGGGTTTAACGTCTGGGCTTGTCGCTTGTCAAAGTGAGGGAAAGATTGCCCACCAATTGCTTATTGTTCTCAGGTCTATAAAGGGCTATCACGTTACAGACCCATAGCAAGAAACTCCTTCGGGACAATTAAAATCAAACCAATAAGAGCGTATTACCGCAGTGTTGATCACTCAATTCTGCTTTGTCAAACTTGTCTGTTTCCCAGAAACCCCACACGAAACCGAAGTTAGTGTTAGTCAGCATCGCATTTAAACCTGGCACATATGACCCACATATGAAAAACACCAGCATTTCTTCATCCCTTAATAACTTCTTTAGCTTGTAAGTCAAACACATCGCCCATAGTGTCCGTAAAGTCTGGACACATGGATAAAAATACATTTTATTCAGCTAACCTCTTCAATATGATATCCATCATTTGCAGTGCAAATGTTGATGCGTTTCACAAAATGTTCGTGAACTCGATGCAATAAATCCACATTGCTTTCAATGTTGGTACATTCACTCCTTATTCATTGAGTCAAGTGTATTGGATCTGTGATTTTTGTTGAGTACACTTTCTCCTTTAGCATGCCCCAGAACAAGAAATCAAGAGTACTAAGGTCTGGTGAACGAAGAAAACAACTCCACATGACCACGTCTTCCAATCCAATTAATAATTTTGAATTTTGTATTTCATTTGAATTAAATGATCCAATTATCCTATGTTCCAGACTTTACTGACACCCTGCACATTCTAGCGTACTTTAGCCTATATTGATATAATACACACTTGTATTTTGCATTGCTATTTTGGGGTGACTGGCCTAGAGACCCAGGTTCCGTTTTCAGATTATAATTAGTATGTGTTATCGGAAACACAACAGGCATTTAATTATTTTAGTCTGTGTGTCACGTTGTTAATATCGCGTTGAATATGACGTATTGTGCTGCAATTTTGAGCATATCGCGTCCGAGTCCGATATATTATAGCACGTGATCTGCCGCAAATACGCGTGACCATGCGTTGTTACGGATGACTTAGTAACATATCACTTCTGTGTGTTGAATGAACACACCATGTTTTAAACTTCCGGTAAGTAGAGTTTATCGTAAATGTGTAACGTTTTATTTATTAACTGTATATTCACTTTAGGTAAGCTAAGTTTGTCAATGGTAGCTTCTAGTATATTTTGATGTAGAATAGTTCTCTCCGAAGCTACTCTATTTTACTTGCCAAATCAACACATGGTAATTGCAGCGATGTCATAGCGATGCAAGAGTGTGTGGTGTGTGTCTCTCTCTCTCTACATCCAACTGTAGAAGAGGACAGAGGGGAAATGCCACAAAGTGCCTCTATCACCAGGGTAGAAGAGGAAAGAGGGGAAATGCAACATAGTGCGTCTATCACCAGGGTAGAAGAGGAAAGAGGGGTAATGCCACATAGTGCCTCTATCACCAGGGTAGAAGAGGAGAGTGACTCCTCTCCTACAAAGATGTGAGGTTCTCTACACTCTGGGGTTGAAAGGAAAGACTAAACAAGACTGGCTGGCATCTCGACACACCAAGGTAGAAGAGGAAAGTCTATGTAAAAATGGGAAGCACCACTACCAGAGTAGAAGAGGAAATACCAAACAAGACAGGTAATAACCCCAGAGTAGGTGAAGAGAGGCTACTAAAGACGATGTGGTACCCTAGGTATAAGAGGAACGATTAAAGACAACTGTGAGGTACCTCTACACTCCATAGTAGGAGAGGAAAGACTAAACAAGACGTAGGTGTCTCCACACCCCATGATAGAATAGGAAAGAATGAAATAGTCAGTTAGGTACCCTAGGGTGGAAAGGGAACGATTAAATAAAACTGTTGGCTACCTCGATACACCAGAGTAGAAGTGGAAAGATTGAAAACGACGGTGAGGTACCTCTACATCCCAGAGCAGAAGAGGAAAGATTAAATAGGATAGGTAATTTTACACCCCAGGGTAGAAGAGGAAAGATTAAATAAGACAGGTAATTTTACACCCCAGGGTAGAAGAGGAAATATTAAATAAGACATGTAGTTTTACAACCCAGGGTAGAAGAGGAAAGATTAAATAATACTGGTAATTTTACACCCCATGGATAAGGGGAAAGATTAAATAAGACAGGTAATTTTACACCCCAGGGAACAAGAGGAAAGATTAAATAAGACATGTAATTTTACACCCCAGGGTAGAAGAGGAAAGATTAAATAATACTGGTAATTTTACACCCCATGGATAAGGGGAAAGATTAAATAAGACAGGTAATTTTACACCCCAGGGAACAAGAGGAAAGATTAAATAAGACATGTAATTTTACACCCCAGGGTAGAAGAGGAAAGATTAAATAAGACATGTAATTTTACACCCCAGGGTAGAAGAGGAAAGATTAAATAAGACATGTAATTTTACAACCCAGGGTAGAAGAGGAAAGATTAAATAATACTGGTAATTTTACACCCCATGGATAAGGGGAAAGATTAAATAAGACAGGTAATTTTACACCCCAGGGTAGAAGAGAAAACAGTGACAAAGACACCCAGGTACCTCTACACCCCAGGGTAGAAGAGGAAAGACTAAACAAGACTTTGAGGTAACCTAGGGTAGAAGAAGAACGATTAATGAAAACTGTAAGGTATATCTATACCTCAGGATGGAAAAGAAAAGACTAAAAATGACGGTGAGGTACTTCTACACCCCAAGTTAGAAGAGGAAAGATTAAACAAGACTTAGTTATCTCGACACACCAGGCTAGAAGTGGACAGACTCAAAACGATGGTGAGGTGCCTTTACATCCCAAGGGTAGAAGAGGAAATATTAAACAAGACTTGGGTATTTTTACACCCTAGGACGTAAGAGGATAAATTGAAAATGACCGTTAGATACCTCTACACCCCAGGGTAGAAGAGGAAAGACTACACAAGACTGTAATGTACCTATACATTCTAAAGTAGAAGCGGAAAGAATAAATAAGACTGTAATATACCTATACATTCTAAGGTAGAAGCGGAAAGAATAAACAAGACCGTAATGTACCTATACATTCTAAGGTACATTCTGTTTTCTCTTCTACCCTGGGATGTAAAACTACCTGTCTAAGGTAGAAGCGGAAAGAATAAACAAAGCTGTGAGGTACCTCTACATCTCAGGGTAGAAGAGGAAAAAGAAAACAAGAATTTAATTCTCTTCAGCACCCCAGGGTAGATGAATGTTGCTGTGGGACTGGTACAGCTAAACATTTGTTGCAGGGATGTCCAACATGTGCAAAATAGAGAAAATTATTCACTCAGTTTAAAGATAAACTATGTGGAGATGTCAACAAGCTCAATGTTACTGCTGATTTCCTTGAATTTATTTAGGAGAAAGAGAGAAAGAAGAAGAAGAGTTATTGAAGGACTGTGAAGGAGTCTCTCCAGCTGCGTGCGATGAAAGTGACGTCCCGAGAAAATTTGTAACATAATGATGACGTCTGGCCGAGAGCATTCCGTTTGGGAACTACTAATCTACCACCCGTGTGTTGGGAAATTGTGTGTCAGGCCAACATATAAACACACGCCTTAGTCTCGCGTGTCTGCTTTCTGGGATAACACAGTGCTTTGTTATCACTTTACATAACTAGGTTAAGCCGAGCTGACTTGATTAGGGGCATCGCTTTTGGTCACGTGCAGATAATATAAACAATCCTTATGTGTATGACATTTGACCTCATGATCATCAAGTGCCATACCAGCTGGGGAGCAGTGCGTGTCTCTCCACAGAAATCGGTCTTTGGTTTTCCGGATCAACTCTGCTGATGATATTCCTCCATACACCGTCTCAATCCATACATCATCATTTCTCTTGGTCTGCCTCTGCCTCTCTTCCCCTCGATCTTCCCGGTTGTCACGATGTTCTCATATGCCTCTCTTCTCATCACATGACTAAAGAAAGCTGTTTGTCTCCTTCTTACTGTTCTAGTTTCATTAGCCTCTTTCATGCAATCATTGTTAGTTACTTTGGCAGTCCAATGAGATATTTGACCTACTCACGTTAATATACATTTCTGAGGCCTGCATTGTCATTGATATGACAGGGTGCGAATTCTGCCATATCCTATAGCTGTGGGTTTAGGGGACACGATAGACGTGGGTAAGTCAGTGAAAAATAAACGTAACCTATCACTAGGAACCAACCAAGCTCTCTTATGGTCACCGGTAGGGAAAAGAAAACGGGGAAGACCAAGAGAACCATCATCAGAGAAGGCTCATTCAACGGCCAAGTGAACATCCAGGATCTAAAACAGGTAGCAGCGAACCGCCAGACAGGGAGAGCCATGACTTCTGTCCTATGCTCCGCCTTAGGCTCAAGAGGAAGGACTAACTAACTAATCACTAGGAAACTCCACGGAAGTAAAATAAAAACATGCACAGGCGAAAGCTTCGACACAAATCAGTCAGTCAGTCAGTCAGTCAGTCAGTCAGTCAGTCAGTCAGTCAGTCAGTCAGTCAGTCAGTCAGTCAGTCAGTCGAGGTTCCAACGTCCCCATTATGCTTCATTCCTGTGCCAGTGAATAATACACAAAATTCTCCACACTGTCCAATGTGAAAAGTGGAATAGACAGGAGTCTCGGCAATCCAACAGCCCGCACAAGTACACTGTGCATAGTCCTGCCGCCAGAATGCCAACACAAAATTCATCCACGACAACCACAGTTTATCGTCAATGTACTCAACAGTTACCAGAAAGACCTCACTGACCAAGGTTTTCTCACATGGCTCGGTCTTTTACCGCAGGGCGACCCGCCGAAAGTGTCGCATAAAGCACGAACTCCGTAGCTTCAGCGCCAATTCCCAGGAGTCTCCTGAAAAATGCACTCGTGAACCAAAAAGGCAAATCAGTCAATTCAGCAATACCGGTAACCACTGTTCCGAACAAGCAGGTCACCGTACAGGACAGATGTAAAAGCATTCCACGTGAATTTTACAGCTCACAGTGTCGCCCACGAACTCACTCAGTTGAGTTGAGTTAAGAACCGACATCACTGCACTCAGGACATTCCCATACGTGCTCCGTCCCATCGTTCAACAGCCAGCGAAGAGTTATACTACTAATCGCTCCCACCGCTATATGATTAAACGTTCTCCTGGTCTTCCCTCTCAGTTTTGAGATTCTTCCAGAACCCCTGCCGATCCCCCGCAATCTCATTCTTTCCACATATGGGTTTTCAATCTGTTTCTACGCCTTCTCCACCTGGTCCCACAAGCGCACGACCACCTCCTCCTTGTCCATAGGCAAAATTCCACAAAGAGGTGCCTTCCCTGCTATAAAATAGTATATCAGCCTGTTCATTCCCCCGTACACCCGCATGGCCAGGGCAAAATATCCTTACAATTCTCACAATCTGTGGCCTCTGAAGCGACGAGAGCCATTCCACACGAAACATTCCTTTCTCCACCTTACTAAGCAATGAACGAGGAAAACAAAACAATAAAAAGCCAGAATATTTTAATGGGGATCCCAAGGTAATCCGAGCCTGCTCCGTGGCGAAGGGTTTACGGACAAAGTTCGTAATCGCGCATACCGCGTTCGAAACAGCTGCGTTGTTTTGGTGAACTGTTATGGGTGCCGGTCGTTCAGAAAGCAATGGTAAACTACTGAACGTAAACTTGCCCAGGAATCAAGAAATGCCAAAAATTGCTGGGGTTGAGTGCTACATCCGTAAAGGATATGTAACTAACTAAGGTAATCCGATCAGTACAAAAACTAAGCTAGTTCAGTAGAGCTTTGAACTCAAGCGTAGTCCATCATGTACACTGGATTGATTTTTGCATATGGATTAGCTTTCCCTATTAACAGTGTCCCTCGTGCTTTACCCAACGTGCGTAAGCCCATAATAGCCATAGATATGTTGTCGGTGGGTAAAGTAAGCCCATAGCAGATACTTTTTTCCGGTGAAGGTAAGCCCATAGTAGATATTTTGCCGTTGTGTAAAGGTAAGCCCATAGTAGATATTTTGCCGTTGTGTAAAGGTAAGCCCATAGTAGATATGTTGCCGTTCTGTAAAGGTAAGCCCATAGTAGATATGTTGCCGTTGTGTAAAGGTAAGCCCCCATAGTAGATATGTTGCCGTTGGGTAAAGGTAAGCCCATAGTAGATATGTTGCCGTTGTGTAAAGGTAAGCCCATAGTAGATATGTTGCCGTTGTGTAAAGGTAAGCCCATAGTAGATATGTTGTCGTTGTGTAAAGGTAAACCCATAGTAGATATGTTGTCGTTGTGTAAAGGTAAACCCATAGTAGATATGTTGTCGTTGTGTAAAGGTAAGCCCATAGTAGATATGTTGTCGTTGGGTAAAGGTAAGCCCATAGTAGATATGTTGTCGTTGGGTAAAGGTAAGCCCATAGTATATACTTTGTCAGGTAAAAGTAAGCCCATAGTAGATATTTGGTCTTTGTGTAAAAATAAGCTCATAGTAGATATGTCGTCGGTGGGTAAATGTAAGCCCATAGTAAATATTTTGTTGTTGGATAAAGGTAAGCCCATAGTAGATATTTTGTCGTTTGGTAAAGGTAAACCCATATTAGATATTTTGTCGATTGGTAAAGGTAAGCCCATAGTAGATATTTTGTCGTTGGGTAAAGGTACGCCCGTAGCAGATACTACCGTTGGGGTGTGAAATGTTAACCTCCATGAATTCTATGCCATCACATAATGAGATGGGGTGCCAGTTCCCTACCTCGCCATCTTTCCTTCTCAAACAATCCATAGACATTGTTAACACTACTTTAACAGTGAAATTATTTTTTTTTTTCCTGGTGTTCTCCCTCGCAAAGAGGTTAACGAGTTTTTCTGTAATCCCGTGTATCCACGTGAGGAACACAGCTGCTCGAGATTCGGCAGCGGATCGCGTCGCGTTGGTTATTTACGGGGTATGTGAGCCGGTCGCTCAGAAAGCAATGGCAAACTACTGAGCGTTATCTTGCCAAGAACATCAACATCGACTGAAGAATGTTGGTGTTTATTGCAACGTCCTGTAAGGAATATGCAACTTAAAATTTAAAAAAAAAAAAAGATCGACAAGCAGGCAGGCAATGCAGACAGACAGACATAATCGTACATAATGTAAACGACCGCAGACTGTATCCTGGTATTTAAAAGTGAAATTAATTTGTGTAATTCGGCAAGCAGGCAGACAAATCAGACAGGCTCGTAGATAATGTGTACTGGTCTCTGCATGTTTATCCCCGCTATTAACTGCACTTTACATTGACCGCATCTGTAGATATTTGATAGTACGCTGGTACTGACGATTTATTATTTTGTTAGATTTATGGTGAATTTACGGTGATTTAATAAGCCGGCATAGTTGTGTGTGAGAGAGAGAGAGTGTGTGTGTGTGTGTGTGAGAGAGAGAGAGAGAGAGAGAGAGAGAGAGAGAGAGAGAGAGAGAGAGAACATGCATATGACATAGATTGAATGCGTGTTTGAGAGAGAGAGAGAGAGAGAGAGAGAGAGAAAGATAGAGAGAGAGAGAGAGAGAGAGAGAGAGAGAGAGAGAGAGAGAGAGAGAGAGAGAGAGAGAGAGAGAGAGAGAGAGAGCAGACAGTGAATGTGAAAGAGAGAATGTGTGAAAGAATGTGTATATTAAAGAGACTGCTTGTGGAAAAGACAAATTGTGTATATATATATATATAAACGAGTCCATGCACCCGAAAGTTAGATGTACTGTATGTGTATATATGTGTGTTTAAAACAGAGAATGTGTGTTTGTAAAGAGTGTGTGTATATAAAATAGAGAGATGGGGACGGAGGAAGAGAGAGAGAGAGAGAGAGAGAGAGAGAGAGAGAGAGAGAGAGAGAGAGAGAGAGAGAGAGAGTTTGAAATAGAAAGACTGTATGAAAGATTATGTGTCAGAAAGAGTTTAAGTGTCAGGAAGAATGAGAATGCGCGTGTGTGTAAGAGAGAGAGAGAGAGAGAGAGAGAGAGAGAGAGAGAGAGAGGGGGGGAGAGAGAGAGAGAGTGCTTGTGTGCGTAAAAGAGAGAGAGAGAGAGAGAGAGAGAGAGAGAGGGTGTGTGCGTGTGTAGGTGAAATAGAGAATATGTAAGTCTGTGTGTAAGGAGAGAATGTGTGTGGGCTGTGTGGGAAAGTAAGAGAGAGAAAGTTGTGTGGATAAGAGAGAGATAGGGGGGAGGGGGGGTGTGAGTGTGTGGATGAAAGAAGGCTGAGAGAGAATATGTGTGGGAGTCTGAGTTTGAGAGAATGTTTGAGTGTGTGAGAAAAGTGCGTGTATATCAGAGTGAGAGTATGTGTGTGAGGGAAGAAGTGTGTAAAACAGTATGAGAAAGTTTGTACGTGTGTGCGTCTGTGTGTCAAAAGATGCGTGCGAAAGAGAGTGAGAGAATGCATGTGAGAACTGATCACCCTGTATGGACAGACAGTGGTCATATGTACACGACAGTCGTACCTTACTATACCGCTTGTATAGTACAGTGAACGGGCTCGCTAGCAAAGCTGATAACAAACTGGCCGATAACGTCGTTAGCATGGTCGCGGGTAGCACGTGGGTTTGACTTCTGGACTCTTCGCCTGTGAAAGTGAGAAACATATTAGCCACCTATTCCCCGTACATTCAGGCCTACAACATATGATGGAGCTATCACATCATGGATCCATAGCAGAAAAGTGCTTGGGAACACATTTTTTATAAATAGTACAGTGGTTATCTGTTGATGATGTCTGTTTTTGATATTATTTGTTGTAGATGTTATCTGTTGTAGATGTTATCTGTTGTTGATGTTGTATGTTGTTGATATTGTATGTTGTTGATGTTGTCTGTTGATGATGTTGTCTTTTATTGATGTTGTCTGTTGTAGATGTTATTTGTTGTAGATGTTATCTTTTGTTGATGTGATCAGCTGTTGATGTTGTCTGTTGTTGATGTTTTCTGTTGCTGATGTTGTCTGTTGTTGTGTTCTCTGTTGCTGATGATGTCTGTTGTTGATATTGTCTGTTGTTGATGTTGTTTATTGTTATTGTCTGTTGTTGATGTTGTCTGTTGTTGATATTGTCTGTTGTTGATGTTGTCTGTTGTTGATGTTCTCTGTTGATGTTGTGCTGTTGTTTATGTTGTGCTGTTTGGTTGATGTTATGCTGTTTAGATGTCAGAATAACGTCAGTTATCTATAACTTTATTTCAAGGGTGTGGCTCCAGTTATGTGCCTTTGAAAGATGTCCGGCTTGCAAGAGAGTACCGGTCTACTGTCCCGGACATCGAGTGTTCAGGTAAATTATTAATGTGGTTTTTCTCTTACATTTACACAAATAGGAGGTAGTATTAATGGTGATGGTTGTAGTGGTGGTATTGGTGGTATTGTTGGTGGTAGTAATAGTGGTGGTGGTAGTAGTAGTTATGGTAGTGGTAGTAGTAGTAGTAGTGATGGTGGTGGTGGTAGTGGTAGTAGTAGTAGTAGTGATGGTGGTGATGATGGTAGTAGTAGTAGTAGTAGTAGTAGTAGTAGTAGTAGTAGTAGTAGTAGTAGTAGTAGAAGTCGTGGTGGTGGTGGTAGTAGAAGAAGTGCTGGTGGTAGTGCTGGAGGTGGTAGTAGTAGTAGTAGTAGTAGTAGTAGTAGTAGTAGTAGTAGTAGTAGTAGTAGTTGATGTTGTTGTGCTAGAGTTAGTAGTAGTGGTGGTGGTTGTAGTAGTAGTAATAATAATAACAGTAGTAGTAGTAGTAGTAGTAGTAGTAGTAGTAGTAGTAGTAGTAGTAGTAGTAGTAGTAGTTGATGTTGTTGTGCTAGAGTTAGTAGTAGTGGTGGGGTTGGTGGTTGTAGTAGTAGTAATAATAATAACAGTAGTAGTAGTAGTAGTAGTAGTAGTAGTAGTAGTAGTAGTAGTAGTAGTAGTAGTAGTAGTAGTAGTAGTAGTAGTAGTGTCGTGTCTTCCTTTAAAGTGTCGTCCCGGGAGTGAGGGGAGTCAACACCCACATTATAATTTTTTTTCCCTTTATCAATATCTTGGAGAATCCACCAGCTTTCGTCCAACACACTCCATCAGCCCATGGACACCTTTTCCTATCACTCTCTCACTGTCGTACTATGCCCCCTCTCATACTTCCCCAACGCAACATATTCAACAACTCTTGCTTCTAAAAATTAATACAGATTAATTTATTAAAAGAAAAGTGTAATGTACGTGAGACGTGTATGCGAAGAAAATGTGTGATGTGTTCTATAATGTGTGTAGGATCGGACTCTCAGATAATAGCATAGTCAGTTCATCCTTGCAAGGACACACCACAGCACGTTAAGTCAGAACAAGTCCATCTCACCCGGTACTGTATCTCTCCTGCCGGACACCGACTGTCATCTGTAGCTACCTGGTAATCCATCTTCCTGATCATCCGAAATAGATACTGTTTGTAAATTACAGCTGATCATGGACCGGTTGCCCAATGCACATAATTTCCTATCGTTCTTAAAGAATGCACAAATCCTTTGTAGTGAGTATTTAGGTATCACTGTTATTGTTAGTATACTTGAACCTAACTAGTGTCTATCTAGGTTCAGGTATCATGTCTTTTGAACTATTCCACTAGAATATATCACACCATGTGACTATTATATTTTAATGTTCTTGTTTAGGTACCAATGTTCTTATGCTGTGTGTTGCATCAACAATCATCACCCATCTTAGGTGAACCTTAACACGCAGGAATCGTTATATTGGTTGGCTCTTCTGAGTCATGTTATGGTGAACCCTCCTGATTATGAGTCCATCGTAAACATAATACCATCTTTCTTCTCGGACGTTATTCCTTTTTAGTAAGAAACATTTTAGTGTCCAACTGGTGTTATGTCTAATTGAAGTTGCACTTCATCCAACCCAGTGTTGAACTTCCTCGTAACTGGTATGGAACCTTATGCAAAACCGCCTCATTCCGGGATGGCTGCTACACTTTGCCATAACGACACATGCTAGTTAATTTTAAATTAATCTAACACTGTAGAGCTCTCCCACAAACACGTCCATCCTAATCCACGGTTTTGGTCAACACTAATTGTCCCCAAATCAGGTGTTATT
The DNA here is from genome assembly GCA_963921405.1 of Cepaea hortensis. NCBI lineage: Eukaryota > Metazoa > Mollusca > Gastropoda > Stylommatophora > Helicidae > Cepaea > Cepaea hortensis. The sequence continues at coordinate 100,713,638 of OY992886.1, forward strand.
TTGGGCAGATCATCCCTTGTCAGGAATCTATCTTCCCTGGCTCAATCAATGTCAGAGTTGCCATCACTTGTTTTGACTCCCACAACAAGCTAGCGAGTTCCTGTATGCTCCCAACAACGGGTTTCCACAACAAACCGCCAATCTTCTGTCGAGTGGTGACAACCCCAGCCGCCATTTCGCTTGATGTCCAGAACTCTAAATGACAGACGGACTGTTTTCTCCCGAGCTGGCCACTTCCGCTTTCAATCCGACCTGTTTATGAACTGTCAAAGTGGTGTATAGATTCATCTCACTCACTTCCCCTACACATCTGCAGCTGTTATTTTTGCCCGACCCGGGATGGTCTGATATCTGATTGTAACCAGGATCTGACGGGTTCTATCTGTATTTTGTACAACTGTTGTGGCCTAGAAAATATGCGCTAAGCAAACTTTCCGTATTATCATGATCTGGTTAACTCATGGCGTTTTCGTGACAAGTAGTAGTAGTAGTAGTAGTAGTAGTAGTAGTAGTAGTAGTAGTAGTAGTAGTAGTAGTAGTAGTAGTAGTAGTAGTAGTAGTAGTAGTAGTTGTTGTTGTTGTTGTTGTTGTTGTTGAGGACGTCGTCGTCATCGCTCTCGTCGTAGTAGTAGCAGCGGCAGCAGCAGCAGCAGCAGCAGCAGCAGCAGTAGTAGTAGTAGTAGTAGTAGTAGTAGTAGTAGTAGTAGTAGTAGTAGTAGTAGTAGTAGTACTTGTTGTTGTTGTTGTGATGGTGGTGGCGGAACTGTCGAAGGTGGTGCTGACAATGGTGGTGACAGTTGTTGGTTCTGAGGTATCTGTAGTGGCAGGTGTTGTACAATCAGCTGTAAAAGCAGTAGTGACATCAGTGGCTGTAGCAAGTGCGGTGGTTGTTGTAGTTGCGTCCCACGTTGTTGAGCAGCATCCGTATAATCATGAAGTTTGGTTTTCAGGCGGGCACGGGTCTTCTTGGGCACCATGCTCCTGGTCTTACAGTTTTCACAACAGCGGTCTTTGCCGTGGGAGAGATGGCTGGGTCTGGGGTTCTGGCCTTGTCTGCTGCTCTTAAAGGCACAGGTAAGAAACTACATTGTACCAGTAAGTGTAGGTAGCAAGATTGTACCGGTTGAGGTAGGTACACTTTTAATGGGACAGGTAACTACACAATATTACTTCCGATAAATTCACATGAATGGTTGCGGTGCACACACATTAATGGCTCTGGCAACTTACAAATTTCTTGCTCCGTGGCGAAGAGTTATGGATGCAGTTCGTAAACCCGCATACCCGCTTTCGAAACAGCTGTGGGCGATTTGGCAGCAGACCGCATTACATTTGTTTTATGAAATGGTATTGATGGCAGTCGTTCAGAAAGCAATGGCAAACTATGCGAACAGCCAATAAATGCTGGTGTTGACTTCTGCGTCCTGTAAAGGATATGCAAGTATTTTTTTTTACTTATAAATTAATGGCTCCTGTAAATATACATTAATGGCTCCGTAAATACACGTTAATGGTTCTAGTAAATATCCACCAATTGCTCCGGTAAATATACATTAATAGGTACTGTAAATATAAATTAATAACTCAGGTAAATTGCTCCATATTCCAATAGAAACGTATTTTTTCCCCCAATAGGATATGCGAAATAATGCGAAAAAGAAAAAAAAAACATCGTCAGCCTTACCGTATACGAGAGCTATTCCAAAATCAACCGCCGATTGGCTGGTAAGATTGTAAACAAATTTACAATAACATCTAAATGTATGCAAAAGTTACATACACATAGTCACCACCTAAATCCAGACACTAGTCGTGCCGTGGCACAAGTCTTTGTAACTTCTCGTCAAGGGACAGTGCTCCAGGGTAGATAGCCACTTTTTTACTCTATCCATGAGCTCCTCGGCGTTGTCAAAGGGCAGCCAGCGAAACCTTAATCTTACCGAAGAAATTATGATCGCTTGGTGATAATTCCGAGCTGTAAGGATTAAGGGAGGTGGTTGATATTTTTCCACTCAAACTGCTCGAGTAAAGCATTTGTGTGAGCAGCAGTGTGGGCCGCGCATTTTCGTGCTGGATAATGACGCCATTGGTGGGCATTCAGCGTCTTTTGTTTTGGATCCACCGACGAAGCTTCTTCAGTATTGTGTTCCCTAGTGCCATGAATTCCGTCAACAACAACAATGCCCTTGCGGGCCCGGAACACTGTAACCATCGTTTTTCGTTGCACACATGAATGTTGTCCTTGTCCACCCTCATCATGCACTTCTCTGCGCCCATCTCTGAATTTCCTGCACCAATCCCTCACACAACTGTTACTCATAACTCTATCACCGTATACAACACCCAATCGACGATGAATCTCGGACATATTTTGATCTTCTGCTTGAAGAAAACGAATCACACCACGTAATTCACAGCTGGCGAGAAAGGTAATAACACGATTTGCGAACGACTGAACAAATACGACTGTTGGTTGATGTTTAGTGAGCTAAAAGACTGCTGAATGATGCAAGCAATGAACGGTGTCGCTATGGCAACCGATTCATTTTATCAGCTTATCGGCGATTGATTTTGGAATAGCCCTCGTGTGATGTGTTAACATGTACAGAAAAAAAAAATTTAGTTTTGTTTAGTTTAGTCGACGGATCAACATCTCGGCATACGGTTGTAACCCAAGAGTGCTCCGTTCTACTCCTAACTCGAAACCTGAGTCAGGAGAATCTCAGCTCAGTGCACGTTCTCCGTAGCACCGGCGAGGATTCTGAAATACTTTGGGTAGATTTTTATCTCGAAATTTTGCCCGGGCAGCGCCGTTAGGCTACTCGTTTTCGATTTTCATCTGCCAAAGGATGTTTTACATGCGCAACAATACACACGGGCGTCCGATCTTACTACCCAGAGACGAGGAGAAATTTTATTACTGGACGTCCACGTGAAAAAATCCCGGCCCTCACCGCGGCTTGAGGTGTGTGTGTGTGGGGGGGGGGGGTCACGGTTCGCCATCTCACACGATCACCAGAGTCGTGGATCCGCTCTATGTTCTTATCTCGCCTATACCATGTGGCCAAGCCAAATAGATATTTACCTATCTCCTGTACCCTTAGCCGACTATGTGGCGAGGGAGTTATGGTAATCCCGCATACTGCGTTCGAAACACAGCTGCGGGCAATTTGGAAGCAGACCGCCTTGCGTTGCTTGCCATACAAAGTTATGAGTGCCGGTCGTTCAGAAAGCAATGACAAACTACTGAACATAAACTTCCTAAACCAAGAAATCACAAACAGCGAACAAAACGCTGCGGTTGACTGCCACGACCTGTAATGAATTTGCAACTAACGTTTAACTTTCCCCTAGATCTTTTCCCCTCAATGTTGCCAGTTGTGACCAAGTTCTCCAGTTTATTTCTTCTCATAACATGCCCAACTAGTCTTGACCGTCAACGTCTGAATTAATAAGTGAAGCAAGTAAGTATAGGGCCCTTTTACAATGCTTGAGGTGTGATGTTATCCCCCCTTTGTTGTTTCTTGTAAATCAAATAGCACTCGATGGCTGATGTGGTTAACAGCGCACATACCACATACCGCCTTTGCTTCGCATAGCATGAGAACATTTCCTGTACCCGTTTTAGTTGAGCCGGTCTCCCTGGACTAGACGTTAACGTCTTTCTCCGTAATCCCGTATATTCTCGTGTGTAACGTAACCTGCGCGAGAATCGGTAGCGGTTCTCGCCGCGTTGGTAACTTACGTGGTATGTGAGCCAGTCGCTCAGAAAGCAATGGCAAACTACTGAGCGTAACTTTGTCTAGTACATCAACAGCAGCTGAAAAAAATGCTGATGTTGACCGCAACGTCCTGTAAGAGATATGCAAAAAATAAAAAATTAGGTGGTGGTCGATCGGGGGGGGGGGGGGGGGGCCGCACTGTCAAGGTTAACACACACACACACACACACACAGAGAGAGAGAGAGAGAGAGAGAGAGAGAGAGAGAGAGAGAGAGAGACAGACAGACAGACAGACAGACAGACAGAGCTTAAGTAATCCCCACGAAGGAGATCCGAATGCATGACCACCAGGCCTGCAGGCTAGCGTGCTAGTTGTGCACTAGTAATTAGCCTATGACCCCTCATATCTGCGTTCATCAGTGATTTCTCTATAAAGACTTTGTAACCGCAAGATCCACTTTGTTACTGTGTTCATAATTTGTCCCACATCAGTTTCGTGCAATGGACCTGTGATGTAATAGTGCCAACACATGTTGTAATTTTGAACCCATATGTGGAAAGAATGAGAATGTGTGGGGTTCTCAATTACCTTCTGCATTCAACCCGCCCCTTGCACAGACTAAGTTATTTTCTAACATTCTCAATACCCATGACTGAAATTGCTTCATTTTATTTTTGTGAGAGTAAAGACGAATAGGTAACCAATCTTTCCCTCACTCTAGCAAGTGACGAGCAGGCATCTAACCCCCGTCAGACCGTACTCATAATTTTACTAGCGGAGTTTGCTATCAAATTCGCTAGCGAGACATATTTTAAAAATGACCTTTTATATATATATTTCATTTACTGATTACATCGTCATTCTCCACAGCTTTTCGCTAGTTGACCATTCGTAGGCTCCTCTATCCCTCGAGATGGAGTGTATTGAAAAAGAAATACCTAAAACTCGCAACAAAAACATTACCAATCTGAACCAAATCCGAGCCCGTGCGTATCTGCTGTTCTGAATCATCACAGCGCATACATGCCTTTAAAAATAAATGTTATATACAAGTTCTAAGACTATCTGGAATATAGAAAAACAAAACAAATGCATCCATACAAGAGCTGAATATTGAAGAAGGATGGCAACTAAAGACGATAAAACAAAGAAAATTGAAATATTTTGGTCACTTGAAACGTCATGAATAATGGAGGGGTATATGCCTGGGAAGAGGGAGGCCACAGAGAAGATGTGTGCAGGGTGTGGCAGATAATCTCCAGATGGGTGTATCGAACGCAGGGTATCTTACTTATGACTGAGAAGTTTTCTGGAAGATTGTTATGAGAGCGAAGTTTTGCAGAGGACATGCTACTGAACGAATGAATCATCACACGGCGACATCCTCAGATCCCTTTCTGCAGATGCCAAGTTCCAGTGGCTTGTGTTTAGGATTACAAAAGGATTACAATTTTTTTTTTAATTACTTTGCAAAAAAAGCCAATGGTTTTCAATTACCCCTTGCCCCTCACTGTATACAACTATTACGTATCCACGTTGTAGGCTACATCGGTATTTTGCTGAATGTCGCCTGCGCCCTGGTGTCTGCGTATACCGGCATGCTGTTGGGCAAATGTTGGACGATGGTGATGCAAAGATGCGACGATTATAGACAGCACTTCCGGTATCCCTATCCTGCCATCGGCCAGGTGGCTTTTGGGAAATTTGGACGGTAAGGATCTTTTTGTTCTCCTCGTGTGTGTGTGTGTGTGTGTGTGTGCGTGAGTGCGCGCGCGCGCGTGTATGTGTGTGTGTGTGTTCACTTTATTATATATTAACATAATGATATGGAGGTTCAATGCATTGAAAACTAATGACACAAAACCAGCTAACAAGTGAAAGTAAAACTGTTCAGAAAACACATATTTCTTGTGGAAAACAGTGGAAAGTAAATATATCAGCCGCGTTAAAAGGCATAAGACTCTCATGAAAACCATACTGGAGGGTGAGATCGAAGGCAAGCGAGCAAGAGGTAGATAAGGCTACGAATAGTAAGATAACATCAAGAGATTGTCGAACAGTGACAGAATGTACAACTAAGGCGAGAGACAGTTTTGAGATCCATTGCATCCAACCTTCATTGTGGAGACGGCACCTAATTGATTGAGAGTGAGGAGTATCGGGATGAATAAGACAAACTCATTCTGTCAAAATGCGTCGTCAAACACCGACGTTACAGTACTCGAGACATACTCATATGTCCTTTGTTTCCCTCAGAAATTGTCAAAGAGTATGGATGAGCATTTACAGTTCCAGGCGCCAGTTGGTTACGCATGACTCTGCTACGGCATCTACCACGACCATGTCCTGCAAGTGCCGAATTGGATTCCTGATTCCACCAATCGCAGCCACATGTAGTCATTGGTTTGTGATTTCCCTTGCAGCAGGCCATCATGTATAGACAGTTTCATGTCTCCTAGGATCAATCTCAGTGCCCCCTCCCAAGAGGTGCTCTGAAGACCATACAATCAGCCATTTGTTTTCACATAGAAGGCACCCATTTGGTCACAATTCTTGAATAAGGGGAGCTTTCAACCCGCCCCTTGCACAGACTAAGTTATTTTCTAACATTCTCAATATCCATGACTGAAATTGCTTCATTTTATTTTTGTTTCCAATTTGCTGCTTCCCTTTAGGTTGTTGGTGTCGTGTAGCATCAACGTGACCCTGTTTGGTGTGGCCGTTGTGTTCCTCCTGCTCGCTTCTGAGAATCTTCAATCATTGGTCAGGAATGCTGGGAAGGACATATCGTTCTGTTTTTGGTTAATCATTGTGGCGGGAGCGCTTTGTCCAATCAGCTGGCTTGGCACTCCGAAGGACTTTTGGTAAGTCTGAAATGGGTTTAAAGGCGAGATGATCGACTTAATTGCACCGGGTTTTATCCCACATGGCTCGGGTTCTCTCCACAGGGCGAACTGCCGACAGCGTCGCACAAAGCACGAACTCCGTAGTTCTAGCGACGACCCTCAAGAACGTCTGAGAAAATTGCACTAGTTAACCGAATCACGGAGTCGGGAATCGAACCTACAATCTTTGGATCGCGAGGCAGGCGGGTTAACCACTTCACCACAGACCTCACGTACAGTTGGAAGTGCATACATCTGCCTACTGTTGAAAGCGCATACGTCTGCCTACCTTTGTAATTGCATACATCTGCCTACTCGGTTCTGTTGCCACACACTGGAAGCTATTACATCTGTACATATAATTAAAACACTTTATTATATGTTTACATATAACTAGAACACTTTATTATATGTTTACATACAACTATAACACTTTATTATATGTTTACATATAACTATAACACTTTATTATATGTTTACATATAACTAGAACACTTTATTTACATATAACTAGAACACTTTATTATATGTTTACATATAACTAGAACACTTTATTTACATATAACTAGAACACTTTATTATATGTTTACATATAACTAGAACACTTTATTTACATATAACTAGAACACTTTATTATATGTTTACATATAACTAGAACACTTTATTTACATATAACTAGAACACTTTATTATATGTTTACATATAACTAGAACACTTTATTATATGTTTACATGTAACTAGAACACTTTATTATATGTTTACATGTAACTAGAACACTTTATTTACATATAACTAGAACACTTTATTATATGTTTACATATAACTAGAACACTTTATTTACATATAACTAGAACACTTTATTATATGTTTACATATAACTAGAACACTTTATTATATGTTTACATACAACTATAACACTTTATTATATGTTTACATATAACTATAACACTTTATTATATGTTTACATATAACTAGAACACTTTATTTACATATAACTAGAACACTTTATTATATGTTTACATATAACTAGAACACTTTATTTACATATAACTAGAACACTTTATTATATGTTTACATATAACTAGAACACTTTATTTACATATAACTAGAACACTTTATTATATGTTTACATATAACTAGAACACTTTATTTACATATAACTAGAACACTTTATTATATGTTTACATATAACTAGAACACTTTATTATATGTTTACATGTAACTAGAACACTTTATTATATGTTTACATGTAACTAGAACACTTTATTTACATATAACTAGAACACTTTATTATATGTTTACATATAACTAGAACACTTTATTTACATATAACTAGAACACTTTATTATATGTTTACATATAGAAAGAACACTTTATTATATGTTTACATATAACTAGAACACTTTATTATATGTTTACATATAACTAGAACACTTTATTTACATATAACTAGAACACTTTATTATATGTTTACATATAACTAGAACACTTTGTTATATGTTTACATATAACTAGAACACTTTATTATATGTTTACATATAACTAGAACACTTTATTATATGTTTACATATAACTAGAACACTTTATTATATGTTTACATATAACTAGAACACTTTATTATATGTTTACATATAACTAGAACACTTTATTATATGTTTACATGTAACTAGAACACTTTATTATATGTTTACATATAACTAGAACACTTTATTATATGTTTACATATAACTAGAACACTTTATTTACATATAACTAGAACACTTTATTATATGTTTACATATAACTAGGACACTTTATTATATGTTTACATATAACTAGAACACTTTATTTACATATAACTAGAACATTTTATTATATGTTTACATATAACTAGAACACTTTATTATATGTTTACATATAACTAGAACACTTTATTATATGTTTACATATAACTAGAACACTTTATTTACATATAACTAGAACACTTTATTATATGTTTACATATAACTAGAACACTTTATTTACATATAACTAGAACACTTTATTATATGTTTACATATAGAAAGAACACTTTATTATATGTTTACATATAACTAGAACACGTTATTATAAGTTTACATATAACTAGAACACTTTATTTACATATAACTAGAACACTTTATTATATGTTTACATATAACTAGAACACTTTGTTATATGTTTACATATAACTAGAACACTTTATTATATGTTTACATATAACTAGAACACTTTATTATATGTTTACATATAACTAGAACACTTTATTATATGTTTACATATAACTAGAACACTTTATTATATGTTTACATATAACTAGAACACTTTATTATATGTTTACATGTAACTAGAACACTTTATTATATGTTTACATATAACTAGAACACTTTATTATATGTTTACATATAACTAGAACACTTTATTTACATATAACTAGAACACTTTATTATATGTTTACATATAACTAGGACACTTTATTATATGTTTACATATAACTATAACACTTTATTTACATATAACTAGAACATTTTATTATATGTTTACATATAACTAGAACACTTTATTATATGTTTACATATAACTTGAACACTTTATTTACATATAACTAGAACACTTTATTATATGTTTACATATAACTAGAACACTTTATTATATGTTTACATATAACTAGAACACTTTATTATATGTTTACATGTAACTAGAACACTTTATTATATGTTTACATATAACTAGAACACTTTATTATCATATAACTAGAACACTTTATTATATGTTTACATGTAACTAGAGAACTTTATTATATGTTTACATGTAACTAGAACACTTTATTATATGTTTACATGTAACTAGAACACTTTATTATATGTTTACATATAGATAGAACACTTTATTATATGTTTACATATAACTAGAACACTTTATTATATGTTTACATACAACTATAACACTTTATTTACATATAACTAGAACACTTTATTTACATGTAACTAGAACACTTTATTATATGTTTACATACAACTATAACACTTTATTTACATATAACTAGAACACTTTATTATATGTTTACATATAACTAGAACACTTTATTATATGTTTACATATAACTAGAACACTTTATTTACATATAACTAGAACACTTTATTTACATATAACTAGAACACTTTATTTACATATAACTAGAACACTTTATTTACATATAACTAGAACACTTTATTTACATATAACTAGAACACTTTATTATATATTTACATATAACTAGAACACTTTATTATATGTTTACATATAAGTAGAACACTTTATTTACATATAACTAGAACACTTTATTATATGTTTACATATAACTAGAACACTTTATTTACATATAACTAGAACACTTTATTATATGTTTACATATAACTAGAACACTTTATTATATGTTTACATATAACTAGAACACTTTATTATTTGTTTACATATAACTAGAACACTTTATTATATGTTTACATATAACTAGAACACTTTATTTACATATAACTAGAACACTTTATTGTATATTTATATATAACTAGAACACTTTATTATATGTTTACATATAACTAGAACACTTTATTATATGTTTACATATAGATAGAACACTTTATTATATGTTTACATATAACTAGAACACTTTATTATATGTTTACATATAACTAAAACACTGTATTATATGTTTACATATAACTAGAACACTTTATTTACATATAACTAGAACACTTTATTATATGTTTACATATAACTAGAACACTTTATTATATATTTACATATAACTGGAACACTTTATTTACATATAACTAGAACACTTTATTATATGTTTACATATAACTAGAACACTTTATTATATGTTTACATATATCTAGAACACTTTATTTACTTATAACTAGAACACTTTATTATATGTTTACATATAGATAGAACACTTTATTATATGTTTACATATAGATAGAACACTTTATTATATGTTTACATATAACTAGAACACTTTATTATATGTTTACATATAGATAGAACACTTTATTATATGTTTACATATAACTAGAACACTTTATTATATTTAAATATTGAGCACAACCCACTACTGGCAACGCCGATTGCATTCCGGCACGAACCTAAGGCCTATCCACGTCATGGAAGCACTATACTCGAGTTTCGCCCTCGTTTGAGCTCATCAGTAGTGCATATCCCTGACCGGATCCGGAAACAAGCCCCGGATCACGCGTGTGAAGCGGGTGTGTAACCACGCGGCACACACTGGACACGCCAAATTATCACACCGGAATACCACAACGCTACCCATTGTAGGCTTTGCTCAAGACGTGGATAGGCCTTAGGTGCGTGCCGGAATGCAATCGGCGTTGCCAGTAGTGGGTTGTGCTCAATATTTAAATTTCAAATCCCGAAACAACCAAATAATCAACTTTATTATATGTTTACATATAACTAGAACACTTTATTTACATATAACTAGAACACTTTATTGTATATTTACATATAACTAGAACACATCATTATATGTTTACATATAACTAGAACACTTTATTATATGTTTACATATAACTAGAACACTTTATTTACATATAACTAGAACACTTTATTTACATATAACTGGAACACTTTATTTATATATAACTAGAACACTTTATTTACATATAACTAGAACACTTTATTTACATATAACTAGAACACTTTATTATATGTTTACATATAACTAGAACACTTTATTATATGTTTACATATAACTAGAACACTTTATTTACATATAACTAGAACACTTTATTGTATATTTACATATAACTAGAACACTTTATTATATGTTTACATATAACTAGAACACTTTATTATATGTTTACATATAACTAGAACACTTTATTTACATATAACTAGAACACTTTATTTACATATAAATAGAACACTTTATTTATATATAACTAGAACACTTTATTTACATATAACTATAACACTTTATTTACATATAACTAGAACACTTTATTATATGTTTACATATAACTAGAACACTTTATTTACATATAACTAGAACACTTTATTATATGTTTACATATAACTAGAACACTTTATTTACATATAACTAGAACACGTAATTGTATATTTACATATAACTAGAACACTTTATTATATGTTTACATGTAACTAGAACACTTTATTATATGTTTACATATAGATAGAACACTTTATTTACATATAACTAGAACACTTTATTTACATATAACTAGAACACTTTATTTATATATAACTAGTACACTTTATTTTCATATAACTAGAACACTTTATTTACATATAACTAGAACACTTTATTATATGTTTACATATAACTAGAACACTTTATTTACATATAACTAGAACACTTTATTGTATATTTACATATAACTAGAACACTTTATTATATGTTTACATATAACTAGAACACTTTATTATATGTTTACATATACCTAGAACACTTTATTTACTTATAACTAGAACACTTTATTATATGTTTACATATAGATAGAACACTTTATTATATGTTTACATATAACTAGAACACTTTATTATATGTTTACATATAGATAGAACACTTTATTATATGTTTACATATAGATAGAACACTTTAGTATATGTTTACATATAACTAGAACACTTTATTATATGTTTACATATAGATAGAACACTTTATTATATGTTTACATATAGATAGAACACTTTATTATATGTTTACATATAACTAGAACACTTTATTATATGTTTACATATAGATAGAACACTTTATTATATGTTTACATATAACTAGAACACTTTATTATATTTAAATATTGAGCACAACCCACTACTGGCAACGCCGATTGCATTCCGGCACGAACCTAAGGCCTATCCACGTCATGGAAGCACTATACTCGAGTTTCGCCCTCGTTTGAGCTCATCAGTAGTGCATATCCCTGACCGGATCCGGAAACAAGCCCCGGATCACGCGTGTGAAGCGGGTGTGTAACCACGCGGCACACACTGGACACGCCAAATTATCACACCGGAATACCACAACGCTACCCATTGTAGGCTTTGCTCAAGACGTGGATAGGCCTTAGGTTCGTGCCGGAATGCAATCGGCGTTGCCAGTAGTGGGTTGTGCTCAATATTTAAATTTCAAATCCCGAAACAACCAAATAATCAACTTTATTATATGTTTACATATAACTAGAACACTTTATTTACATATAACTAGAACACTTTATTGTATATTTACATATAACTAGAACACTTTATTATATGTTTACATGTAACTAGAACACTTTATTATATGTTTACATATAGATAGAACACTTTATTATATGTTTACATATAACTAGAACACTTTATTATATGTTTACATATAACTAGAACACTTTATTATATGTTTACATATAACTAGAACACTTTATTATACATTATATTCTTGGTATATTTCGCAATCAGTATCGTCTCCGATGTGTTTTAGCGAAGTCTATTAAAGAATTTTACTTTTAATGGTATGTCTATCTTGCCACTGTTTTATATTATAGGTCGTTAAGAAAGCAATTGCAAACTACTGAACATAAACTTGTCAATAAATCACAGTAAAAATTATGGGATTGACTGCGATGTCCTGCAAAGAATACGCAACTGATTGTAACCGAGGCTGATATATTCAACGCAGTACGGACTCGGTTGGCGGATGCTGACTGTAGCTTACTCGATTGCACGAACTGGGGTGAAGCCTGGTCATTGACGTCAATTCCGCCTTAGAGGGAAAGAGAGGAGATGACATAACCAACTCCTTGAGGGAACAACGAGAGGAGACTATGGGATGACTGCTGGATGGGATGACTGCTGGATGGGATGACTGCTGGATGGGATGACTGCTGAATGGGATGACTGAACTTGCATGGGAATATCCAATGTACAGTGACGTCGTTTGACATGACATAACATAACATAACATAACATACTGATGCGTTGACAGGAAGTATGGGAAGTTAACTGGGAATGAAAGCGATGAAGGCGGGAAATTGATAGTAATAGTAAAACAGTAGAAGATAAACCCTAACCTGCACAGTTTGCGGCGACTGCACTAGCCAGGCGGCCTGAACTCTTTAGGTTCAAGACACACTCCCCCCCCCCTCTCCCCGTCCTGTCCTACGCCGCAAGGTACTCAAGGCAGTAGATGACAGACAGTAAAACAGTAACAATCCCATAACCACGTATTCAACCACAATGGGCGTATGGTGATTGACCCGAATCCTTATAGACAGATCAGAATTCGGTGGTCGCCGGGACCGGTATCACACCAGCCGCCTTTACTTCCCCAGACGTTTCCTGGTACCCAGGTTAAACTGGGTCGACCTGGGAGCCCAGGTCAAGGTTATTTATTTCAATCCGCCCTGGTGAGGATCGAACTAAGGCCGTCTAGGCACTTGTCTACCGTGGCTTCCTGAAATTGAGAGGGGTGAATCTAAATTAATGTAACACGAAGAACACGATTTGTATTGGTTAACGGCTCTGAAGGAGGTGGGGGGGGGGGGAATGGGGCTAAAGAAGTTGATAGGGAACTGAGTTGGCACGGTCGGCAGGGTTCGAAACCTGGGCTCGTCGTCGTTTGCCAAATTGTGGGAAAGATTGGCCACCTGTTCATCTTTACTCTCTGGGCTTTAAAATGTGATAGCACCAAAACCCCATTGCATGAAGCTGCCTCGGGACAAATTAAAATGTTAAAATGACAGCTCTGGTACAATGTCTTCCCAGGCCAATCGCGGTAGGGGCAGTGGTGTCCACAAGCATAGCCTGCTGTCTGATCCTGGCCAACATCGTTTACGACGGGAAGAAACTGGAGCCGCCCACTTATCCCCAGATCGAGTTTGAAGGTTTCTTCATGGCTTTTGGAACCATTTGTTTTGCATTCGGCGGGCACCCCGCCTTCCCAACATTTCAAACTGACATGAAACAGCCTGAGAAATTTGGACGGGCCATCTTTATTGCTTACTTCAGTGAGTATTTTGTTGAGACGGATTGATTTACTGTCTTTAGATTCAAGTTTATGTAATGTTCTGATAGCGCAGGATAGAGGGGCTAAATTTGTTTGACAGAATCACAAATGCGGAGCTTAGTGAAAGACCTAGACATATTTCATGGAATCAATAGGTGAGGTCTCTATACTGTGTGTCCACCTTGGGCGGTAGAGGGAGCTATGTGTTCCAATGACCACGGTACTATGATGAGGTCTTCCTTTTCGGACCGGTCAAGGAGTAGGGGCCAGGAAAGATATATACAAATTAGTTTCCTTTTACGTAGACTGGCAATATTCAAAGACTAGGGAAAACCAACCCGAAATAATCGAATGTGCTGAGCCGTGGACTTGACGAAACAGTGCAAACTCCTTCATGACGTCAATAGGCGAGGAAACAGATTCCAGCGCTGGACAGGGCACCCGCTGAGAATATTCAGATAAAGATATACATAGAATCATTCTTTGGAACCCACTGGCAAACAAAACACAGGGGTACATACAACACGCGGAGAAGAGAATTAGAGAAGTAGATGGATCGCGTTGAAAGGACACAGGGCTGAAGGAGATCATAAAAGATAAGATGTCTTGGCGTTAGTTGGCTGAGGGCGTATGTCCCTATGGTAGAGGGAAAAGAGCAACAGTAGAAGAGAATGTTCAGCTTGATGTTTGGATACGTGTCTTTTGTTGATGAGTGGGGAAGCGAATTAGAGGGAAGAAGTTCGCTTCTAATTTCAGAGCTACTGAGTACAAGTCCTATTCTGGACGATGCTTATTTACAATATAAGAAGGCAGAATATGTACTTCATATGATCCCTGGATAGTAAATCGGAGTCAGTCTTTCCCGAAAAAAGTATTACTAAATATGAGATCCTGTGTGCACGCTACATATGTTATAATTCCCTCCGCTGTTGGAAATCTCACAAAGAAGAAGGAATATGCCACTTATCTTCATAATTTACCTTGCCAAATGAGTAGTCATTCATGTGTCTACAGATCTTGATCCTTGGTGTTTTGGACAATTTCACATACCTCCATGCCCTGTCTTAGGTCATCTGGCATTATCTCTCGCGGCCTGCTCCTGCCTCTTCTAGCGTCGATGTTTCAAGTCGCCAGACGTTCTCCAATGCCTCTCTTCTCATTATATGACCAAAGACAATTGCTTTTCATCTTATACATCATCTCGTCTTGTTCCTCTTGTACCTTGCGGTGTCGAGGTAAAGCATAAGCGACGGGAGAGTGCCCGTGTATTGGGATTCATATATCGAGATTCCCATGGACTCTGCTATTCCCTGCTTGTCGTCATATTGTGGAATGTTTGCTTGCTTGCTTGTGTTCGCTGGCTGTGAGCTCCAGCGTAAAGTCCTGTATGTCGGATGAAGACATCCTGTTGTCCAACATCAGTGTGATGTCATACAGGACCTGAGGTTTGCGTGATATCCGTTGTCCCATGTCTGGCTTATTGGTGTGCAGGCTGATGGTTCCTCGCCATGCAGGCAGATACTCTCCAGAAGAATCAGCGACCCTACTACGTTAGCCATGACCCCGAAGGGACCTGTTGCCCAGACCTCACGACTAGGACGTGCCAGTAGGTCTTGGCAAGTATAAAACCTGGCTCTGGAGCCCTGGAAACACCTCTACGTCCCATTGTGGAATGTAATGTTCTACGTTCATTAACCACTACCAGGCACGCTGTGCACCTTTAACATTCAACAGCAGTTGAACAACTCACAGAGTAGGCTGCAATGCCGCAGCACTGGAGGGACAGTTATCGAAAAACAAAACACCTACCCACGAGCTGATGCAGCCTGCTGCCTGAGACGGAATCTGCGTAGAGCAGGTCAGCCTGACACATGCCTGTTGACGTGTCACACACTGACCTTTGAGGTGCACAACAAGGTGTGACGTATTCCCCTTAGAAAGAGGTACGACAGGAAGAATTAAGGCCTACATCATTAAAGGTTTATTTTTCTTCTTCTTCTTTTTGCGTTCGCTCGCTTTGAACTCAAGCATATTCCATACACGCCGACTACTCAAAGTGCACTGGAATTATTTTTGCGTGTGGATTAGCTTTCCCTTTTACCAGTGTCCCTCGCCATCAGGCGAATCCACTTAGACTTAAGAGGTACTTGTAATGTACATCCCCAAGTCAAGTACGAGAAGTCAACTTTTAGTCCAAATGACCTGTGTAGATGGTTTAACCCGCTACTTCGGCATCAGCACACCGGAAATTTAAGAGCGAGAGAGAGAGAGAGAGAGAGGGAGAGAGATAGAGAGAGAGAGAGAGAGAGAGAGAGGGAGAGAGATAGAGAGAGAGGGAGGGAGGGAGGGAGAGAGAGGGAGGGAGAGAGAGAGAGAGAGAGAGAGAGAGAGAGAGAGAGAGAGAGAGAGGGAGAGAGATAGAGAGAGAGAGAGAGAGAGAGAGAGAGGAGAGAGATAGAGAGAGAGGGAGGGAGGGAGGGAGAGAGAGGGAGGGAGAGAGAGAGAGAGAGAGAGAGAGAGAGAGAGAGAGAGAGACTAACCCCCAGCATTGAAGATGTTTAATCTGTGAAATGTCCAATAATAATACCTGGCAGTTTTTATATCTCAGCTCTTTAACATTCTCCCAGACATACACCTGTAATGGCGTATAAACCTCCTACTAAAAATAGCAATGATGCATGTATTATTAAATGCTGTTTGTCCTTTGCAGGATGTTGCTATCAATCTCAGATTGATTTTCTGGGAACTTTACATTCAGTAGTTTGCCATTGTTTCCTAAACGATAATTCAACGTTTAAATCCAACTAGCCGGTCTATGAAACTAACCCACTACCCTCCGTCAGTGTATAGGAAGTTTTAGAGTGAGTGTCTTTAACCTTTTGGCCACGCTGACCTCTGATTATCATATTACAACAGTGTCAACTGCCCTCTGTTTCCGTCCCCAGTTGTGCTATTGATGTACCTGCCCGTGATAATCATATTACAACAGTGTCAGTTGCCCTCTGTTTCTGTCCCCAGTTGTGCTATTGATGTACCTGCCCGTGATAATCATATTACAACAGTGTCAACTGCCCTCTGTTTCTGTCCCCAGTTGTGCTATTGATGTACCTGCCCGTGATAATCATATTACAACAATGTCAACTGCCCTCTGTTTCTGTCCCCAGTTGTGCTATTGATGTACCTGCCCGTGATAATCATATTACAACAGTGTCAACTGCCCTCTATTTCTGTCCCCAGTTGTGCTGCTGATGTACCTGCCCGTGGCTATAAGCGGATATACCGTCTACGGCGCTCGGGCCACAGACAACATCCTGGAGAGCGTGTCATCTGGGCCAATGCTGTACATTGTGGAGGTCCTCATCACCCTTCACCTCTTCTGCAGCTTCATCATCGTCATCAATCCAGTGTGCCAGGAGACAGAGGAGCTCCTGAATATACCCAGACGTAATTGAGTAGCGTGTCAGATGTGTCAGCTGATGTCAGATGTGTTGTTGTTTTGTCCAGATTCCTACTGTATTGGCACCCTGCTGTCTTGACATATGATAGTTATTGTTCTTCCAAAGATAGTATGACAGAATAGAAGGACTACAATGGTATGACAGAATACAAGGACTACAATAGGATTACAGAATAGGACTACAATAGGATGACAGAATAGAAGAACTACAGTGGTATGACAGAATAGAAGGACTACAATGGTATGACAGAATAGGAGGACTACAATGGTATCACAGAATATAAGGACTACAATGGTATGCCAGAACAGAAGGACTACAATGGTATGACAGAATAGAAGGACTACAATGGTATGACAGAATAGAAGGACTACAATGGTATGACAGAATAGAAGGACTACAATGGTATGACAGAATAGAAGGACTACAATGGTATGACAGAATAGAAGGACTACAATTGTATGACAGAATAGAAGGACTACAATGGCATGACAGAATAGGAGGACTATAATGGTATGACAGAACAGAAGGACTACAATGGTATGACAGAATAGAAGGACTACAGTGGTATGACAGAATAGAAGGACTACAATTGTATGACAGAATAGAAGGACTACAATGGTATGACAGAACAGAAGGACTACAATGGTATGACAGAATAGAAGGACTACAATTGTATGACAGAATAGAAGGACTACAATGGTATGACAGAATAGGACTACAATGGTATGACAGAACAGAAGGACTACAATGGTATGACAGGGTCACCAATGTGAAACTCACAGAGAGAACAAAACAAATTCAAGTGAATCCAGAGATGCGGAAAAAATCGATGGGGATGGATAGATTTTAAAAGGAAGACCTGTTAATTATATAGCTAGAAAGTCCTTCCTATAAAACCCACAGGGTAAAAGAAACTGGAGACTCAAACACACGGAGAAAATAATTACAGACAGATGAATAATATGGATAGAACACAGAGGAAGCTGCAGGAGATAACATAGAATATGAGAGCTTGGCGTGTGTTCATAGAGAATCTTTGCTTAAGTGAGAGTTAAAACACATTAGAGAGAGAGAGAGAGAGAGAGAGAGAGAGAGAGAGAGAGAGAGAGGGGGGCTGTTACACCATAATTTTCTGCAGACAAAGATCTCACATAGCTTTCTTATTCGTTAATTTACAGATTTCAACTGGCGACGTGTTATCATTCGAACTGTCATGATGGCATTAATACTGTTTGTGGCCGAGTCAATCCCTCATTTTGGTGCGATCCTGTCACTTATTGGGGGCTCTACTACCACGCTCCTGGCCTACATACTTCCACCGGTGTTCTATCTCAAATTGTGCTCAATGTCCGGCGATTGGCAAAACATGTAAGTTTTGCTCTGTCATTCACAGGATGCCATTTTGTCACCGAAAGTAAAGCATTTATTGTACATATTCACAAACAAATCTGACAAAACGAGGGTATGCATACAGAATTATTTATTTAAGGAAGTTGTACATACATGATATTGTGTACATGCATGATATGCGAGGAATATGTTAACAAGGTAGTTTGCCATTGCTTTCCTTCTGGGTTGTGACCATACGGTTGACCGTGGCCATTGTCTCTATAAATAGATCATTTGGCTACCGTCGAGAAAATGGATACCATAACCAGCAACTATCTGTGGGCACTTTCCCCAGTATCATCCACAACCTGCTCTTTGGCTTCTTGTGACCATGAACGAAGGTAAAGGGTGGGGAGCGAAACGGGCGCCCCTTTGATTTGTGTCCCGTACGCTAGTGGGGAAGAAAGGCACCTTACTTCTCCTTTGATAGGGGATACCAGCCACCTTAGCAGACAAGTAAGGAATTATGTGACATATGTGGGGATGTTGTCTTTTAAAAGTATAATGAGAACACCGTCAACTGATAGAAAAACAATGATGATGTCTCGAAAGAAGTTAACTCACTAAGAGAACTGGTTACTGGCATTAAAGAATATAGTTCACTTTTTGGACATGTCATGAGAAGGGGAAAGTTGGAGGTTGTCACAACGGGAAAGTTTGGGGTAAAAGGAGGGGGGGGGGGGGGGAGACGAAGAGAAAAGGTGCTGGACAATGTGACATCACGGCATGGAGGAATGTTGGTATCAGTCATTACTGGCAGCACAAGAATCTAAAAACTGTGGACAAACATGATCACCAACACCACGCGGCGTAATCTATCCGTTGACCAAAAATAAGCATCTATTATAAATATTCACAAAAACATATGACAATGTTAGAGATATGCATACATGTTTATTTATTTAATGAAATTGTCATCGAGTGTTTCAGCAGACTAATCCAGAATTAGAAATGTTAAACTGTTAATATGTGGAACAATAGATGTTTTTGTGTCTAGTTACTATTGTCTGCAGTAATTTTATATCAGATCACCATTGTTTGCTGTCACTTGTGTCAGATCACCATTGTCTGTAGTCACTTTATGTCAGATCACCATTGCCTACAGCCACGTGTGTTGGATCACCATCGTCTGTAGTCACTTTATATCAGATCACCATTGTCTGTAGTCACTTTATATCAGATCACCATTGTCTACAGTCACTTTATGTCAGATCACCATTGCCTACAGTCACTTTATGTCAGATCACCATTGCCTACAGTCACTTTATGTTAGATCACCATTGTCTACTGTCACTTTATGGCAGATCACCATTGCCTACAGTCACTTTATGTCAGATCACCATTGCCTACAGTCACTTTATGTCAGATCACCATTGTCTACAGTCACTTTATGTCAGATCACCATTGTCTACAGTCACTTTATGTCAGATCACCATTGCCTAAAGTCACTTTATGTCAGATCACCATTGCCTACAGTCATTTTATGTCAGATCACCATTGTCTGCAATCACTTGTGTCAGATCGTCATTGCCTACAGTCACTTTATGTCAGATCACCATTGTCTGCAGTCACTTGTGTCAGATCGTCATTGTCTACAGTCACTTATGTCAGATCACCATTGCCTACAGTCACTTCTGTCACATCACCTTACTTTTACTTATTTACTTGTTTACTTATTTATTTATTTACTGACTTAGTGTCTAACTTGCCTAGTTACATACTTGTTTGCTTGCTTACTTACTTGTTTACTTGCTTGCTTGCTTACTTACTTAATTGTTTACTTACTTGTTTACTTACTTACTTGTTTACTTAATTATTTACTTGTTTACTTACTTACTTGTTTACTTACTTACTTGTTTACTTACTTACTTGTTTACTTACTTACTTGCTTACTTGTTTACTTACTTACTTGTTTACTTCTTTACCTGTTTACATTCTTACTTACTTGTTTACTTACTGACTGACTTAATTACAACCTAAAAATGCTAGTATGGCACCTAAAAACTACGTCACTGTTGCCAATGTTTATATTATTGTTTACATTGCCAGAAAGGATTTGTTGGCCGAAAGGTTAATGAAACATTTTAATTTACTTTCAGCAACGTTCCGGTGCATGAGAAAGTTGCCTGCATTGAAATCATGGTCATTGGATTCATTGCCGGCGTGGCTTCGACTTATTCAGCAGTGGTAAATCTGGCCACTAGTGAATTTTCCATTCCATGTTACGTTAATTTATAATTTTCAATTCCATGTTACGTTAATTTATAATTTTATATTCCGTTAATTTATAAATATAAGATGTAGGGGGAAAGAACAAGGAGACGGCAGATAAGTAAATACCTGGATGACTTGGTCACGTGGTATGGTCGAGACAAGAACACGGCGTTGATCCACGACTCTGATGATCGCGTGAGATGGCGAAACATGACCGCCTACGCTTATCGGAATGACACATGATGATTTACACTCCACGTTATGTTAATTTATAATTGTCCACACCGTGTTATGTTAATTTAGAATTGTGAACTCCACGACATATTAATGTATATTTGTTCACTCCACATTAAATTAATTTATAATGGCAGAAAGTAGTTAGTCTCACGAAATGTATATTTTTATTATAGCTGTCAATGAATATGGGATACACATTTAACAAAACACCCAGCTAGATACCATCAAGAGATGGACGAACAGCAGTCTGTCTCTCTCTCTCTCTCTCTCTCTCTCTCTCTCCCTCTCTCACTGTGTGTGCGTGCGTGCGTGCGTGCTCGCGCGCGCACAAAATTGCCGAGAGAAAGAGAGTGTTGGAGATGTATTATAACCAATCTTCATTATGGTGACGGCGCCTGATTGATTGCTTTACTTACTAAGTATGGTTGTGAGGCTGATGTATTTAAATATGTCGTGGCAAAAACAAGCAGATTCGATTAGTCATATAGAACTGACTAGTAGTGATCACAAACAGCAAGCAGACTGACTGTATATAACTAATGTATAGTTGTATGGAAGACCGTGAGGGGTTGTCTATATATATGTAAGCGGAAAAATGTTGTATGTGTGTTTATTTATATGAGAATGAGTATTTGTGTCCGCACGCATATATTAACAATTGTTCAAAGGGAGATATCATCCCAAAACGAGACAAGCACTGTTCACATCAAATTACTTCCCATCATTGACAATCAATCAATCATGTGCCATGCTGGAAAATGTGGGCGGTCATGACTCGTCATTTCACTCGATCACCAGAGTCGTGAATCAGCTCAGTGTTCCTGTCTCGTCCATGTCATGTGACCAAGCCATTCAGGTATTTTCCTCTTTGTCTGTTCCCTTCGATCTTGCCAGTTGTCACTAAGTTCTCCAGTCCATTTCTTCTCATAACATGTCCAACATATTTTGACTGTCTACGTCTAATTTCTCTAATCAATTTACGATTGTCATTTGTCTCGTGTAGTACTTGGTCATTGGTTTTTCTGTCTGCCCATGGTATTCTTTGCATTTTCCTCAGAAACCACATTTCTGCAGCCATCAGATGTTTTTCAGCTTGACTGCTCATTGTCTAAGTTTCACATCCATACAAAAGAACAGGCTCTATGTACCCCCTAACCACTCTTTTTCTCGTTTCAATCGACATCTTTTTATTGGTCAGAATGTTTTTCATCTAGCTAAAGGCTACTTTCGCCATGGTGATTCTTGTTCTAATCTCTTCAAGGCATCTCCCATCAGATGTTATGACTGTTCCGAGATAATTGTACCGATTCACTTGTTGAAGAATATTCCCATTTACTTGTATATTACATTGTGGTATTTCGTTCTTCCTAGTAACTACCATAACCTGTGTCTTTTTACAATTTAATTCTAACCCCAGTTGCTCACTGTGTTCAACAACCGCATCTACTAATTGTTGCAGATCCTGCGCATTGTCTGCAATCAATGCTGTATCATCTGCATATCTAATGTTATTGATGTTTCGTCCTCCAATGCTGATTCCATGTATATCTTTTACATTTCTGAAAATATTTTCACTGTATAGGGAAAAACGATCTGGAGACATTACACATCCCTGCCTAACACCTCTCTTAATAGGCTGATATTGTCCAACTTCATTATCAATCCTTATGGCAGCTTGTTGTTTCCAATATATGTTTTTTTATAAGTCTAATGTCTTTTCCATCAATTTATAAATCTGCAAGCATATCCACCATGTTGACATGTCTATAACTCTATCAAAAGTCTTTGTGTAGTCAATAAAGCAAAGATGAATATCCTTGTTTACTTCTATATAGCACGTTCACTAACTGTTCACAGCATTTACTGTAACCTTTCCTTCCACAAACCCACATTGTTCTTCCCCTATTTCAGGTTGTATTTTCTTTCGCACTCTTTGCATGATAATTCGTAGCAAAATCTTTGTGATGTGACTCATTATACTAATTGTTCTATGTTGATCACATTCCAAGGCTCCTGATTTCTTTGGGATTGCAATCAGATATGGGAGATAATTTGATGTGACCAGTTCATGTCTTGTTTTGAGATGTTATCTCCCTTTGAACATTTGTTCGAAATGGTGTTCATTATTGATTGTTAACATTTGTGATCAATAATACTTATGCTAGTAGTTAAGTTTATATCCAATGCTGATAAAATCATTATTCCTAACTACATTGTTCTGTATTCTCAATCTTTGAGTCTATTTATACATATATACATTTATACATATATTCTCAATATTTGAGTCTATTTTTTTAACAGAACATCTGGCACCTGGCCATCTTGACAGAGTATAGTTTGTAAAATAAAGATAAACCTCGCCATAGCACAAAGTCTGGGCTGAGCTTAGAGACCATGTGTTGCCCATGCAGCATGATCCTTCTGTCGGCTTGCCTAGTTTACTCCAGAGGAAAGGTAACACCAGTAAGTCTAGAACAAGACCAGCTGGAGAATCTGGCGGATCAGCAAAGCAATGCTCTAACTGAGCTTCCATCTTAGACCAGTTGCAGACCAAGGCTTAGGGAGTGGTCTGCTCTGCCATGACATTTAGTTTTTAGGTTGCATTTCCTAGCACTAGGGCAAAGCTTGTACCCAATTGCGCTCCCCACCCGAAGCCGTTGACACAATGTGGGGTGTAGGGTTTGGTGAACGCCGCAAAAAATTCGGCGCTAACAGAAAGCAAATTGTGCCGTCTACTGTCTTACGGTATCTCAGTCATATCTGACTAAGACCTGACTTACTTAATCATTTATTCCATTTCTGAATCACCAAGTTCGTATTCTCAATAATCTTATCCACGTTCCCAATTATGAAGCTTTCTCTACCGTGTTTATTTTCTCAGTCATTAATTTCATATTCTCAGTCCTCATGTTAACATTCACAATCATCAAGTTCGTAACTTAAACATTAACGGCCACAATCTCAGTTATCATGTGAATCATGATTGCATTCACGATAACCATTGCCATTTTCTCAATCACAACATGTATTATGTCAATCGTCATGTCCGTACTACAATTGATCTTGTTCAAAATCTCAGTCATCATGTTCATATTTTAAAAGATATTGTTCAGTTTATCAATCATCATATACATATTCCCAAAGATCTTGGTAAACATGCCATGCATCATGTCCATTTTCCCAATGATCTTCTTCAACATTTCAAAAGCTTTTCCATATGCTTGCTTGTGTTCGTTGGCTTGAGCTCCACGCGAAGTCCTGTATGTCGGATGAAGGCATCCTGTTGTCCAACATCAGTGTGATGTCATACAGGACCTGAGGTTTGCGTGAGTATCCGTTGTACGATGTCTGGCTTATTAGTGTGCAGACTGGTGGTTCCTCGCCGTACAGGTAGACACTCTCCGACTTCGGAGGAATCAGCGATCATACTGACTTTAGCCAGGATCCCGAAGGGACCTGTTGCCCAGGACGCTTGACGAGGACGCGTTAATAGGTCTTGGCCAGTATATAACCCGGCCCTGGTGCCTTGGAAACACCTCTGCGTCCCGCTTGTCCATATGATCGTCATGTCAATGCTATTATCATCATTTCTATATTCTCGTTTCACTAAGTCAATATTCCACCAACTTATCCATGCTCTCATCATCATGTCCATGTTCTCAACATTATGTCTATGCTCTCATCACCCCCCCCCCCCCCACCTTCTGCACCCCCTGAAGATGGCCAGCCCACGGATCGTGTCGATGTTATTAAGTCCTTAAAGATATGTCGAGAACAGAGGGCTTTGACGTCAGTGAATCCACATCGCTGTCCAGGATGAAAGACTTGGGATTAAGAATTGGCACGGCCAGACACGAGAGGTACACCGGCAAATCGAGGTGCCTCGTCAACCAACACAGAACTGGCACTATTAGCCACCGAACGCTGACGCATATGCTGGTAGGAGGATCTGAACACCTATGTAACTGTCCGGAGTGCAATGAAGATACCCCAACTGATAACTGATCTCATCACCATGTCCACATTTTACCACCAAGTTCGCATCTCCATTTGATTATGTCCATATTCTCAATTCACCATGTTCATATTCAAATCATCATGTTCATATTCATTGCATCGTGTCTGTATTCTAATCAACATTTCCATATTTTCATATTCGGATTATCATGTCTGTATTTTAATCAACATGTCATTATTCCTATCATCATATCTGTATTATAATAATCAACATGTCCATATTGTCATGTTCTGATAACCATTTCCGTATTCTAATCAACATGTCCATATTCACTTCATTATCTCCATATTCTAATCAACATGTCCGTATTCACTTCATCATAACCATACTCTCACAGCATATTGTCGATATTCGCGTCATCGTGTTCACACGCCCATTATCGTGTTCATATTCTTATCATACTATTAATATTCTTACCGCCATGCTCGTATTCTCAGTTCATTAAGTCTAATTTGTTCAATATTTCCCATATAGTTTTCTATATAAGCAAGAGTGCGGTAGAAGTGATAGAGAGAAAGATTTAAAAAAAAAAAAATAACGGCCACAAAGGAAGGGTTTTGAGCGTCATCATTTCTGTTGAACGTAGCGTTCTATTGCATTTTAAAATAATGCAAAGCTCGTGCTCCCGTTCAAGTCCATCATTGAGGAATACAAAGTTTGAAATGCCCGGTCATGCTGCTCGAGTCTCCGGATGAAACAGACAGCAGCTCACACTCCGTGCTCAAAACAGGAAGGAAATGGAAGGTGGGCACTGCAGTCGAATCTGTCCAGGCATCACTCAAACTGAAGGAAGTCACGGGACGCACCCAGTCCATTAGACAGGGGTTTGGTCACTATGACAGAGTTCAGTTGTGGCCAAAGGCGACGACCAGGGAGAGCAGAGACATGGTGGTCCGAGATATCGCTGAAGGAGGGGACGGAATGAAAGTACAAAAGACTGTCCAGTAGTCACAGCAGGGCCAATGGGGGTGTTGTGGGAAGAGATAATATCCTTCAAATGAGTGTAGTGCACTTAAGACTGAAACTTTGCAGTGTAGTCGAAATCTTACGATGTAGCAGCTATCGAGATCAAGGAATGTCGGCTGAAGTCCAAACCTTAACAAAGCTGCCAATGGTGGGGCGTTACACAGAAATATCAATTGGGGAACCCTTTGAGGCTACTAAGACAGTTCGGAAATAAACATACATGTATTGTTTCGTGTTCATAGAAGTAGGGGAAAGAAGCAGGGATTAGATGACGGGCTAACAACATACAAATTGGAAGCTATAATTACCGACCGAGATTCGGACCTGTCACCAATGCAAGACCGTAGAGGTGTCTTGTTCGTCATGAGTCGAAGAACACTTAGTCCTGCAGCGAGGCCCTGCCGTCATTTGGAGATGATAGGTTCGAAGCCCGGAAGGTAACTATAGCTTTCAATTTGTATGTTGACTAGTGCGTCCTCTAATCCCTACTTATTTCTTCTACTTCTATGAGTGCGAAAAGATACGTGTATGTTTATTAATGATGGGGTAGACGTCTTGCTTGGACCGCGCTCCGTGTCGAATGGTCTGTACAAATATTGGGGACAGCATCAATTACATACGCCTTTTTTATCATGTGGATTATATTTGATTATGTTTAATTGTGTGAAAGATTAAATGCGCTCTTCTAACCATCACTTGTGTAATTTGTGTCTTTATTATCATATGTCATTACTTTTGTTATGCCTGTAGATAACTGCAGCGAAAAGGTTGGTCTGTCTATCTATCTGATCCGGCGTGGCTTCGCCCAGCTCCTGACGGGGAGGGTCTCATTAAATTCATACAACAAAATAAAGTAACTTAAAAGAATGTCCTTCCACACACCATCCATTATTTCTAATGAAAACCGTTTCTAATCACCTGCATGACTGTAGATAACTTCGTAAGCATAAAAATATGAGTTACAATGTTATGCATTATGCATTATTTTATGAAAACTTTGAAAATGCCTTAAAGATTGTATCATTATTTATTATAACTCATATGCCGGTACATAACTAAAGAAAAAGAGTTTATAAATCTTTGAAAACGATGCAACAATATGACTATAAGTTATACAGCAATGTTATTAAATGTTATGCCCCTTGAAATAACTTTTCTAGAGTTAAGTCCCCTCGCTGTATATAAATTACAATGTAAAATGAAAAATTAAATAATATTGAGTAAGCAGCCGATTTCACACTAAATAAATATCACAGTTGGCTGCGCTGGAATGAAAGGAAGGCGTGTAGAAAATTTCATCTCAATCGGATGGACCGTTCGCGAACGCATAAAGGACATACACACACACATTGCCTTTTATATATAAGATAATCATTACTTTCGTTTTCATAATATTCAAGAAAGTCCTTTTTTGCACTCCCCGTTAATACAAAAGTCCAGAAGTTTCACATCATTTGCGTTTTCAGCTGTCAATACGGTGTCACCTGCATAGGGCAGATTGTGTATATTATACTCTCTAACTCAGTGGTTCTCAACCTTTTTTGGCCCGTGCCCCCCTTCACCATATTTTCAGAACAACGTCATCCCCCCCCCCCCCCACTTTTCATATTTACTACCTAAAATTTCTCCACCCCTACACAGTATACGTAAAAATGGAAGGTAAATATGTTAAAACAGGTCTAGACATCCACATAAAACGTGATTTGTGGGTCTACTTACTTTATAAAATGAATTATAGAAGGATGAGACGTAAAGTATGAAGGGAAAAGCAATATCAAGTAATCAGTTCTTGTATTAACGCGATCTTGAAATGATCTTCATTCCCCCCTCCCCCTGTAAACCCTAAAATTCCCCCCTTGGGGGTGGGGGGGGGGAAATTCCCCACTGGTTGAGAACCACTGCTCTAACTCGTATTCCTAGCATGTGTGTACAGAGATAAGAAATTCAGCGATAAAACACATCCTCGTCTTACTTGCTTTACCCTTTCTTAAACGCACTCTTTATTTTCCATTTTAATTACTGCTACTTCTTTCCAGAAGATAATCTTTACTATTCTAAGACCTGTCGCATCGGTGTTAATATCTGTCAATATTGTGATCGTGTTTCACTTGAGTATAATCTATAAACCATAAATACAGCAAAACCTCGGTTTTTGTTGATTTCGGTTTTCATCGATTTCGGTTTTCGTCGATTTGTTCAGCGAAAAATTTGTCTCGGTTTTCGTCGGTTTTTCATTTGCCCGTAAGCACTAATGTCTCATTTCTTTGCTTATCGTGTTATATTCTTCTTTGTTAATTTTACATCTTTTTCCCCTTCAACTTTAAGGTTTCTTCAGTCACTCATTTCTTCAATCATCCATTTCTTCAGTTATCTATTTCTTCAGTCATCCATTTCTTTATTCATCCATTTCTTCACTTATCTATTTCTTCAGTCATCCATTCCTTCAGCCATCCACTTCTTCATTCCTCCATTTCTTCAGCTATCCATTTCTTCAGTCATTCAGTTCGTCACCTATCCATTTTTTTCAATCATCCTTTTCTTCAGCCATCTAGTCGGGAGGTAAAATATAAAATTGTAGACATTATAAGACATGCGGTTAGACAGTTTTAACAGCAGACCCAAAAAGTAGTTTGCAGCCATTCTTAAACTAATATACAATGGTACATAAGTTTCAAAGAAATATTGGATTCTCATATTTTCTATAAATAGCAACAATGTAATCTTAAATCCATGAATCGTTTGCAATTGAAATATTTAACTACCCACCGACAGTCGATGAAAGATGCGAGACAGGGATAACACGGGGAGACAATGTCTAACGACATTTACTTTAGCGAGTAATGTAAGACTAAAGCAAAACACCACAATGGCAAAAATTGGCGGTTTGTTCAAGTGATGAGAATGTTGGGAGAAAGTGAACAATGAAATGGCGAAGAGTCCAGAGACAGTGGAGATAGGGTTCTGAGAAGAAGGTTGAGAATGTCGTGGACTAAGAAAAAAGCAAATAACTAGACACTTGCCTTTGCAGATGCTACGTGACGTTAATATGAAAACCATAAGAGAAAGACAGTGAAATGTGATGAGCTGATTAATGGGAAAGATTATATAGACACATTACACTTAAATAGGAAAATACATGCAATGGAAGGCAGAGAAAGAGAGAGAGAGAGAGAGAGCGACAGACAGAAAGACACAGAGAGAGAGAGAGAAAGAGAGCGACACACACACACACACACACAGAGGGAGACACAAAGCGAGACGGAGAGAAAACGATGTACGCAGAAAACTGAACAGCTGCACGCGAAATAATAATACAACCAACATCAATGTTCATTAACATAAAAGATCACAGAGATGAATAGAACGTCCCAATCTGTTCCAAACTAAACAACAGAAACACCACAACCACCGTCATCATCATCATCATCATCATGTGCCATTCGGATAAGCGTAGGCAATCATATTCCGCTATCTCACACGATCACCATAGTCGTGGATCAGCTCCCTGTTCTTGGTCTCGACCATGCCACGTGGCTAAGTCATCCAGATATTTACAATATAAACTTGCAATCTACGATCACATACATCTGGCCCATCCCCCATGAAATAATCATGAATCACTTATTCGATTACATGTAAACAATCTACTTCAAAGAATGAAGCCCTACAACCGGAATTGAGACCAAGCCCATTCACGTAGGTGATTCTGTCAACAAGTGGCCTTGGAACAAAAACCTTGACTTCATCTTAAGTCTGGCCCTGGAATCGCACCTGTCTTTTTCAGCATTAAACACAGTTGACTTAAAAGGGATTTCAGCCAGGTAATCCGGTCTACCCCCGGCAACTGGGGGTTAATTTGTTTTTGGACTGCATTTAAATTAATACCTGGAGAATAATCGGCTTGTTCATCAATTGTCACGCGTTCACATTGACTCGGGACGACCACCTTCTAAGAAGCTGAAACTTAACACTTCCGGCGTTATTTGTCTATCTCCTGGAATGATTAATTCTTTAGAGCAAACTTTGGAATTCCTTGTCAACAGAATCGGTTAGGCGGGAGTGCCGACTGCATAATATTGTTGAGAAATTCGGGGATGATTACAAATGCTAAGATCAGTGTGTGAACAGAAAAAAGGCATCCTGTTTGTTTAAGTTACCACTCAGTGGTTAGCACTTAATGTGAATATATTGATTGCTTGTCTGTGTGTGTGTGTGTCAGGTCCCTCCTTGTTGTCCTGTTAGATGCCAGATCTAAACCAAGGATTCTGAACCTGTTTTATACTTTTAACCACCTTCTTAATCTCATTTCGTTATTATTCTTTGCTTTATTCACTATGGTAGCTGCCATTTCCCTGAGTATATTTACAACCGGCTCTTCACCTGGGGGATAAGAATTCCCCATATCCCTGTTTTCTTGTCGTTGTAGTCTCATTGCTGTGTTTTGGCAATTACATGATGAGGCCAATATCGTCCTCATGTTCACTATTGTGTCTTGAACACGCCTCATGTATGCCACACACTCTGCTATTTCGCTTTCCAAGCCGTTGATCTATATTGATTCATTAGCCTTGTTCACCGTCTTTTGTGTACTAGGGATGGGCGTTCTCAGTTTAATATATTACCCCTACTTCACTCATGTAGTTTAACCAGTCAAGAATGTTCGCCCGTAGTGTGACCACCGCGGTGCACAAGCGGTATCCGTGGTGCTATACACGAGCTAGGTAAAGAGATGGGACCTAAAAGCCTGAGTGTAGACTAACAAGAAAGTCCTTGAACTGGAACCCACATGGCAAACAGTAAAGAGGGAGACTAAAACACACGGGGACAAGAACTAGACACGGAGATGGATAATATGCAGTGGACATGCTGCGAGCGATAGCAGAAAAAACATGAGTTGGCTGGGTGCCTTTGCTGCTGTCTGGAATCTGCTGTCTATAGTACTTTGTGATGTAGGGCAGGGGAAGTGGGTGGGTGTCCTGAGCCTGGGGAATTAAGGCCGCCTGGCTAGTGCAGTCGCCGCGAACTGTGCAGTTAGGTTTTTCTTTTTGCCCCCTGACAGAAACAAATCCACATCTTGCTGAGGACTTGAACCTGGGTCTCCCGAATGGGAATCCAGCATGCCAGCCAGGCGGCCAGCCGCTTCTGTGTTTCAATGCGGGGGGAAGGGGGGGGGCAGAAAAAGAAGATGGTCATATAGGAAACAACAGGTGTACGGTGGTCATTTACACAGAAGAAGATGGTCATACAGGATGCTGTTCATTTGGTCATTTACACAGAAGAAGATGGTTATACAGGAAACACCTGCTGAACAATGGCCATTTACACAGAAGAAGATGGTCATACAGGAAACAGCCGCTGAACGATGGCCATTTACACAGAAGAAGATGGTCATACAGGAATCAGCTACTGTTCATTTGGTCATTTACACAGAAGAAGATGGTCATACAGGAATCATCTACTGTTCATTTGGTCATTTACACAGAAGAAGATGGTCATACAGGAAACAGTTGCTGTACGATGGCCATTTACACAGAAGAAGATGGTCACACAGGAAACACCTTCTGTACGATGGCCATTTACATAGAAGAAGATAGTCATACAGGAAACAGTTGCTGAACGATGGCCACTTACACAGAAGAAGATGGTCATACAGGAAACAGCTGCCGTACGATGGTCATTTAAATAGAAGAAAATGGTCATAGAGTAAAAAGTTGTTGTACGGTGGTCATTTAAACAGAAGCAGATGCTCATACAGAAAACAGCTGCTGTACATTTGGTCATTTACACAGGAGAAGATGGTCATACAGGAAACAGCTGCCGTACTGTCAGAATCTCTATCTCCTACCGAGATGCAGGAACATCGTTACGCCCGCCAGGCGAATAGTCTCCAGCCGGGATGCAGTAACATCGTTACGGCCGCCAGGCGAGTACCAGTTACCTGCCCACAGGTTGCGGGCTGACGCGACCGTCAGCGGTCAGGCAAGGACAAAGCAAGACGCACGCAGTCCTCGTGAAGCCAGTCCACAGGGCAAGCACTGTGTGAGGAAACCGGCAGACTGCTTGGGGACTCAGACAAGACAAGACGTGTGGGTTGAGAAAGGCTTCGTATCGTTTCTGTGCCCGAAAGTCGAGTGCTTGTATATCTTGTGAGATAGACTGTGATGCTGTGGGTTTTGTCTGTAAGTGTACTGATGTATTGTATATGTATTGTAATGATCATCACATGCCAGACTAGATTGTCTTGCATGTGAATTGTGAATAAATACATTGAACTTCGTGTCATTGTGTGTCAAGTCCAATCATTTTGTACTTGTACTTGTCTCACATATGTTAGATACAACGAGCCAGGTTTAAGACCCTGACATGTGTGAACGTGGAAGGCTCGTCCTCAGTGAACATACTAACGTAAATTACATGCATTTGATTGTTTAAACGTGTAAAACATCTGTGATTGTAAAACTTGTCGCCATTTTGAACTTGTTGTAGTTTGACCTTGTCGCCATCTTGTGAACATGATGTCTATGTCCTTACTAAATGTTATCTTGATGTAAGTGATGTGTCATCATTGTTATAGATTGTTCGAAGATATCTAGATTGTATTTGTGAAGTTAGTTGTGGAAAGCAGAAAGTTTAGGAAAGAAAGTGACTTGTGATTTTGAAAAATTGTTGACCGACGACATTACGACCTACAATTACACTCAACGCCATACAAACCTAATCAAAACTTAGTGACAAGCATACACCTCACACAAAGGGAGATTCTAATTTATTTCCTCCCAAAAAGAAAGCAGGTTTTCTGTGCCATCTGAAACCCTTGCCCGTAGAGGTCAGTTTGTCCTTGAAGTAGCGACCCTACAGTTCCTAGCCCGGGTTTGAACCATTCTTCACCGCATCCAGTACACTTGAGTATGGGCATATATTCAAACACCTTTCCTCACTGGGAAAGTAAAATGCGCTGCATTAACTAACCCTGTGTGTGATATTATCATTGGTAATTTACCAGAGGTGAATGATATGCCTCATGATATTACATCTGTTTGTATTGATGATAACACAACATCATCACCATCACATGTCATCATTGAAAGTATAGTATCACCAGATGAATGTATGGTAGCTAATGGAGCACTAACACTTCATGAATCCATTGACCAAAATGTTTCATCACCATCTGATATCATTGAATGTGTGAACGCAGTAACCAGATCTACTGCGAGAGTGCAAGATGAAATTAATCAAACTGAGGCTATAGAAATGCTTAGCCCAGTCATACTACCTCCTAAAACCATGAAGGAGAATTTGGTAGCAGCCCAAAAGGCTGATCCTTCATTGTCTAAATATTTTAATCTGATCGGCCAAAAGCCAAAGGTAACCAAAAATGCAAGATGGCATTTTGCTCTGAAGAATGGCATCCTAACCAGGTACTATTTCAGAGGTGACAGCACCACAGAGCAAACTGTGTTGCCAATTGAATACCGTAAGCAAGCCTTACATCTTGCCCACGATATACCTCTTGCAGGGCATATGGCATACACTAAGACCAGATCAAGATTATTAACACAGTTTTATTGGCCAAGATTCTGCAATGACATTAAGAAATATTGTAGAAGTTGTGACATCTGCCAAAAACTAGTGAAAAAAGGTAAAAACCCACAGGCCAAATTACAAATTACCGACTTAGCCAGTCGACCTTTTGAGAAAATACCTGTCGACATAGTGGGCCCTCTGAATCAAGTAACATCCAGAGGGAATAGGTTCATCATTACCATCATTGATTTATGTAGCCGCTGGCCGGAAGCGATTCCGTTAAAGAACATAACTGCCAATGATATTATGGAAGTTTTCTTCCATATATTTTCACGAATAGGATTTCCAGACACTATCCTATCAGATAGGGGAAGTCAATTTATTGCTGCATCTACTCAAGCTTTCACCAAAATGTTAGGGATGAAACAATGTTTCAATTCTCCATACCATCCTCACTCAACGGGAATCATCGAAAAGTTTAACGGTGATTTGAAGCATATGCTTGCTAAAGTCACGCAAGAACATCCCAAAAACTGGGACATATATTTGCCCGCTATACTTTTTGCTTATCGCGAGGTCCCACATTCTAGTACTGGATTCTCTCCTTTTGAACTTATCTATGGTGCCAAACCACGTGGCCCATTGAGTATCTACCCTTCAATGTTAACTGAAGCCACCCCTGTACTTAAACCCATATCATCATACGTGTATGTTACATCATTGCGCGAAAGAATCATCAAATCTTGTACTATTGCAAAAGAAGCACTAAAACTATCTGGTGCTACATATAGACAATATGCAGACAAAGGTAACAGGACAATAACGTTGACACCTGGACAGGACGTACTTCTTCTCTTACCTAGTGACCGACACTTATTGACTGACTCTTGGCAGGGACCATTTAAAGTGATAAGACAGATTTCGAATGTGGACTATGAGATTCAAATAAAAGACTAACATAAAATATTCCACATCAATATGCTAAGACCATACTACAACAGAGACAACGAACAAGACGATACAACAGCTTGTACAGTGATAATAAACCATGAAGATGACGAAGATAGTGACGAAATTACAACACCTGCATTAGACACGACAAACTGCTTGAAAGAAATCAAAATAAACCCAAACTTAACTCAAGCAGAAACAGACAGTTGCAAACATCTCATACAACAATACAACACCATCTTCTCCAACAACCCAGGACAAACAGAATTAGTACAACATCACATCACGCTCACTTCAAACACACCAATAAAATGCAGACCTTACACCATTCCATTACATTACAAAGAAAACTTACATCAAGAGATCATTAGCTTAGAGAAAAACAACATCATTAGACGATCCCAATCACATTTTTCATCTCCAATGGTCATGGTACGCAAAAAGGACATCACGATAAGACTATGTGTCGACTATAGAAAATTAAATAAAATAACTCTTCTAGATCTGGAACCAATGACCAACTGCGAGGATCTACTGACAGAACTGACAGACTCTAGATATTTTACGAAGTTAGATATGACGAAAGGTTACTGGCAGATAACGGTAGACGAACAGAGCAGACATCTGACAGCTTTTGCCACACCTTGGGGACTGTACGAATGCTGCAAATTACCATTTGGGCTAGTCAATGCCCCAGCGACATTCGTACGTATGACACGACTATTACTTGTGGACATAACAAACATTATCTGTTACATGGACGACATTTGTGGTCACACAAAGACGATGACAGACCACATAAAGACATTACAGCAGACATTTTAACGGATTAGACAACACGGACTGACTGTGAAGCCGACAAAAGTAGACATAGCCTATCAGGAAATCTCCTTCTTGGGTTATAGAATATCTAATGGCTTTGTCACGACAGACGATAACATCGTGTCCAAAATACTAAAACTCTCACTTCCGACTACCAAGAAACAAGTCAGAAGTGTATTAGGACTATTAAATTATTATAGGCAGTTCATACCAGATTTTGCTGAACTGTCAGAAAAATTTACTAACCTACTAACGAAAAACCAACCCGAAAAGATTGTAAACAACGAATGCCTAAAATTTGCATTCCAGAAAGTGTTATCTTATTTTTCTGAGAATAGTTTAAAGAATCCCATTCTCAAATTGCCAAATTTACATATTCCTTTCAGATTACGCACAGACGCGAGCTCCGTGGCGATTGGGGCTGTTCTATTACAGGAATATGACAACATTCTATATCCTGTATATTACGTCTCTAGGAAATTGAAACCAAGAGAACGCGCTTGGTCCACACCTCAGTTAGAAGCTCTTGCTCTAGTGGTGGGTATAACTAAATTGTCCAGATTCCTCCTAGGACGACATTTCATCGTAGAGTCCATTAAAATTCATTACTTCAGGGGTCCCAACAAACCAGATGATAGCGCGCTGGTCTCTTTTGCTTCAAGATTACAGCTTTGAAGTTCGACATATCGCTGGCAGAACCAACACGATTGCTGATCTTTTGTCCCGTTGTCCGAACGACCCAGTAAGCACTAATGTCTGAGTGCAGTGTGTTAGAAAACACTCAGACCAACACAGCCATCAGTGAATTTGTTTTTTCAGAAAAGCTGTGTACATCAATGATGTGATGTGATAGGTTTCAGTCCCACTGTAAATATTGTTTCTCATTTTATTATTAATGTAGTGAATAATTGTGTAGTGTGTGGTAGAAAGCGAACAATATTAATTGTATATATTATAAAACAAGAACAGTGCCACATGTGCTTTCAACTTACCTGAAGCGAACTAATCAAGTTATCATTGGTATCTGCGAGTGGATCATATTAAGTGACATTTTAATCCGTGAACGAAAGTGTGAACTGAACTTTGACATTTACACCACTGCAGTTAATCAGAATCCAGAAGTTTTCCAGCGAAACAACGAACACATGAACTATCAGAACATTTCGCATTGCTACACCAGAGCGGAACAAGTGTGTGATAGATTTTTAACAACACCAGCTGTTCGTGTGTACTTCCAGAGAATTTGTAAATTTAGCTAAAAGTAGCAGACGATAAACAAAAATCTTAAAAATTTATGACGCTTCTAAAATAATTATGAAACACCAATTTCGAATACACGAATTGTGTATTAATATTTTTCGACTAATGTAATCTTAGAATCATATCTTGATTAACTTATTCACACTACCGACATTTTTTCGCTAGTATGGAAAAGCATCAAGCTATGACGCTGAGAAATAGAATAATAGTTGTAATAATTTAGATTTGAAATCTTTTGAAATTATGTCCCTTTCGTTTTTGTTGTTATTACTTTATTACACTAAGGGTGGTAAATGGAAATGTATTCAGAGATGTGTTGTATAAAAATAGCTATTGTGTTGCCAGATTGTCAATACTCCAAATTGTCATCAGCTAGGTATGGTATAGGGTTACCGGAGTTGTAGACCAACGGAAGAACTCCCGGCCAAATTAGGTCGGAACTCGAGCGTTGAATACGGCTTATAAAAAGTCGTATTACGGTCTTACCTGATGTTTTTTGTTGCAAAAAGCATATTATTCAGTTTTTTTTAAAGGTTGCGAGGTAGTTGCATTGTTGCTGATGCAACCGATCTGACTTGGTTAACATTGCAACTCAGGTGATCATCCATCGAGAGGATGAATCTTGGAAAGTGGTGAGGATTGAACACCGCATGACTTAACATACAACTTGCATTTCTTATGTATTTCTATGCCAATGTACATGACAACAGAAAGGTCGATTCTGACATGGTTAAAATATAAACCCTATGTCTAGGTAAATTATGCATGAAATATAAAATCTTTCATGAATAAGCCCCGGGGGAGCGTGTCAAAATCTCTATCTCCAACCGAGATGCAGGAACATCGTTACGCCCGCCAGGCGAATAGTCTCCAGCCGGGATGCAGTAACATTGTTACGGCCGCCAGGCGAGTACCAGTTACCTGCCCACAGGTTGCGGGTTGACGCGACCGTCAGCGGTCAGGCAAGGACAAAGCAAGACGCACGCAGTCCTCGTGAAGCCAGTCCACAGGGCAAGCACTGTGTGAGGAAACCGGCAGACTGCTTGGGGACTCGGACAAGACAAGACGTGTGGGTTGAGAAAGGCTTCGTATCGTTTCTGTGCCCGAAAGTCGAGTGCTTGTATATCTTGTGAGATAGACTGTGATGCTGTGGGTTTTGTCTGTAAGTGTACTGATGTATTGTATATGTATTGTAATGATCATCACATGCCAAACTAGATTGTCTTGCATGTGAATTGTGAATAAATCCATTGAACTTAGTGTCATTGTGTGTCAAGTCCAATCATTTTGTACTTGTACTTGTACAGGTTTAAGACCCTGACACATACGATGGTCATTTAAATAGAAGAAAATGGTCATAGAGGAAAAAGTTGTTGTTAGTTAGTTAGTTAGTTAGTTAGTTAGTTAGTTAGTCGACAGATCATCCTCATTGCACATCATTGTACGGTGGTCATTTAAATAGAAGCAGATGCTCATACAGGAAACAGCTGCTGTACATTTGGTCATTTACACAAGAGACGATCGTCATACAGGAAACAGCTGCTGTACATTTGGTCATTTCATTTATTGTATTTGTCATGAAGCAGTTTTCTGCTAAGGGTCTGTAGTGTGTAAGCACCATCACATTGTGTAGGTCTTAGATCAGGGAGGGATAGGTGGCCAATCTTTCCCTCACTTTGGCAAGCGACGAGCACATGCGTCGATCTCTTGTCCGACCGTGATGACATAAATAGTGCGGTGCAGAATTTATATTTTTAGAACTGTTTTATTTTAAATCGCAAACCGCTTAGGCATTAGACGCTAACATTTCAACTTTATTTACATAACAGCTTATGACTTGCTTTAAATATTAGACTAAAATTTTCAATATTCAAGTCGAGCTAATATTATTGCGGCGCGAACTTTAAATTGTAGACTTTTTACATTTACCTTTGAATGACATTCCTGAACATCGCGACCTACCCTATATTGTGTGTACCTTTCCTTTGAGCATTCTACAGTCCTAGAGCATTCGCTGTCCTCTTCGCTGGGATTAACTATGTAATTATTTTATTCTGTATGTGAATTATGTTTCTGAGTCCTCTTCATCAGTTCATTGTAGATTATTTGTTCCCGAGTTGTTCATTGGATTTTTGTGGAGCAACTTTCCTGCCAGCATGCATATAGTCTACATTGTCAGCAGTCGTGCTAATCTGTGCAGACATTTCCCACAGCGGGGGTGTTCTGGCTGACAGTATTATTGAAGCAGGCAGTCAATGCAGCGATAATTAATTGTTGAATAGTGTCTGCCACACGTAAGTAGCGCAGAATGTTTCCTTAAATTCCGCGCCAGTGACATGGGGTAAAGCTCTGGTGGCGCAGTGGCTAGGACAATTGACTATAGGCTCAGGGATATGTGTTCGAATACCCTTCAAGGAGGGACATTTGTTTTTGCTGATTTGGGCATATAATGAGAAGGAAAGCATCGGACAACATCGTGACGATTTGAGAGATCAACGGTAAAAATCATAAATAATAAATCATAACGTACCATATTACTATAAATCATAAGTTACCATATTACCACAACTCATAACTTACCACATTAACATAAACCATAACTTACCATATTAACATTACTAATAACTTACCCTATTAACAAAAATCATAACTTGCGATATTAACATAAATTATAACTTTTCATATTAACATAAATTATAATTTCCAACATTACCATAAATCATAACTTACCAGATTATCGTGTTTTACGCGATTAAAACCCAAACTTTAACTGATTTGTTTTAATTAAACAGTTTCACAGAAAAATATATATTGTGTGAGGACTACAGAGATCACAGAGTACATCATGTGCTATCACTTAACATCTGAAGTGATAGGACAGTATATACTAGGTTAAGTCATCAATATAACGGGCGCTTGGTGCAACGGTTGGGTTGTTAGGCTGACAGTTGTACCGAGTGTTTGTAAAGTTTCACTACACTTTGTATGTGGAACACATTTGAAAAGTGAAGTACATGATGTCATGAAATATTGTGCTAAAATTCGTTAAATTAGTTACAATAGTCATTGCTGTGGTATAACGCTGATTTGGGGAATATGGAAAGTACCAATGAAATATGCATTTCCCCTAGAAAGAAACGTATTCAACAAATTTCTAACCGTAATTCGATGAGGAAGTTGTTTATATGGAAATCTTGCTATAAATCTTTGAACGACCATCCGTGTGTATCGACCGCCATTTCGAAACACTGGTTCAACCAAACAAATTATTTCTTCCGGTGATAACACCATTCTGTTTTGGGTGCAAAGAATTACTGAAGCAGACGACAGCCAGTCGCTGCACATTGCTTCACGATGCACATTG
This sequence comes from Cepaea hortensis, assembly GCA_963921405.1. Classification (NCBI taxonomy): domain Eukaryota; kingdom Metazoa; phylum Mollusca; class Gastropoda; order Stylommatophora; family Helicidae; genus Cepaea; species Cepaea hortensis. The sequence continues at coordinate 100,754,455 of OY992886.1, forward strand.
CTTCACGATTGATTGTGAAGCACATTGTTTGATGACATGATGTACTTCATTTTTCAGGTTAGTTCTGCATTCAAAGTGTAGTGAGACTTTACAAACACTTGGTATAAGTTTGACCTAAATTTACAGTCAATTTAGAAAACACGTAACTATTGAAAACGAGTGCAAAATATAGACTGCCATGGTCACAATATGAGATGCGGAGGCCTACTATTTACATCACTGAAAGGCAACATAAAAGTGGCAAGATAAGCTAGGAGGAATAGGTGGCCAGTCTTTCCTTCATTTGGCAAGCGAAGAGCCCCGGCGTCTAACCTGTGCTTTATCAATCTATAATGTCGCCATGCTCTCACTGCGACCAAACACTGACAGACAGATTGTTTGCGGCGATCAAATACAACAAAGGCATGTTTTAGGCATCCAGTCCAGTACCTACCTGAGTGACAGAGGCTGGATGTGTGTCTTAACTTGTGCAAATACAAGCCAGGCAGAACTACATTTCCCCGCCGCCATTTTACGTGCAGACAATTGTGTTGAAGAGATTACAGCCCAGTTTTAGCAAATGTTCATTGACAGATGGTCTTTATACTTTAAGTAGTAGTAGAAGGAGTGGAGCAATATCACTGTGTGCTCATCATTATCAGGTGCCGTCTCATCAGAGAAAATCGGTTGCAGTGAGTCTCCAAAACATTGCGCCTGGTAAAAGGGAAAACTAATCAAACATGCAAACATCATTTCAGTACACCAGAAGTAGTGGCACATGAATGGACTACAATTGAGTTTAAAGCTAACGAACATTAAAAAAAAAAAAATTAGAATGAGGATAGGCACGTGACATTTTGAGACCCCCTGGGCGTAACAATGCATGAGGAAGAGGAACTGGTGAAGGATAGCGAGTCTGTTGGGCAAGCCGTGATGAGTGCATGCTCTGCCAAGGACCAGCTACATGAAGATGATCACTCTTTTAAAGATGATCTAAAAATGTAGTTGCATATCCTTTACTAGACGTTGCAATGAACACCAGCATTTATTAACTGTTTTCGGCTTTTACATTCAGTAGCTTGCCGTTGTTATCTGAACGGCCACCGCTCAGGAAACCAAAATCAGCGCAAGGCCATTTGCTCCCAAATTGTTTGCGGCTAATTTCGAACCCTCGACTTGGTATGTCACGGAAATGTGAAACTGCGTTCTCTAACCCCGATGCCACAATGTTTCCAGTCTTTTACAGATCGAGATTAGGTGTGCTGTTAGACATCACTGGTGATTATATGTAACAATGTTCAGTCCTGTGCAGCTAAATAACTGTTGCATATTTGTTATGTAGTTGCATCAGTGTACGTTTATTTTTGTGCACTGATGAAGGTTCAAGCCGCAACGCTCATTTTCTCACTTGAGATTGTGTTTTAGTCAAGCTTACCAATGCTGCCTCGTGTTTTCATTGCTTTACTCCTCATTGGTCACATGGCATGGTCGAGACAAGAACACAGAGCTGATCCACGACTCGAGTGATCGTGTGAGGTAGCGAAACATGACCGCCCACGCTTATCGGTTCGGCACATGACGATGATGACTCATTGTTAGAAAACCCGTAACTTCCGACACCCCAAGCAGTCACCGAACCTCTCTGCCACATGCCCCCCCTCCCCCCCCCCCCCCCTCCCATGGATCTTATCTGAAGAAACTACGCATCATCAATTCTCCACCCTCCCAATCTAAAACATATTTTCAGACTACCATTGCAGATGTCTTTATGTAGGACAACGATCGACACAATTTTAACATGGACAAATCTTATGTATAAAGACATTTTGACGTAACAGAACGTACTGCGCTTATTATTATTATTATTATTATTATTATTATTATTATTATTATTATTATTATTATTATTAAAAATATGCTTACTAAATGTGGCGCAGTTGAGTTGAGTTGAGTTGAGTTCAGTTCAGTTCAGTTAAAAACCGACATCACAGCACTCGTGACATCCCCATACCTGCTCTGTCCAGCCAGCGAAGAGTCCCACCACTAATGGTACCAATGGCAGTCTGATTACGTGTCCGTCTAACTGTTCCTCAGAGTCCTGACCAGATCCTCTGGTCACTCCGTTTAGCTCCATTCTCCCCAGGCCGTCGTGACCTGATCTCAATTGTCCATGCTTTTATAATGCATATTATTTACGTTTTTGTTGTTGTTGTCAACGTCGTCGTCGTCGTCGTCGTCGTTGTCTAATATTAGCTTCGTGAGTGATATACGAAAGACGTAATGTATAAGAGTAGAGAAAGAAGGGCAGAATGGCAAACGGAATTGCGTGCCCGATTCTTGACTCTTTCAAAATAAAATTCGTTCGTTCATTCGTTCATTCCTTGTGCCCTATACACCCGATCCCAAAGGGCATATCATGCAGTATAGCTCACCTAGCTGTGCAGACCCATTCTGTCCGACAGCTCGTTTCGCAGCTGAAAAGGCTAATGGCTTGATGCAGGAAACCAACTAAATCCTCTATTTAAAACACCAGGTACACAGCCCGTGTACACGTGCACACATATTTTAGAATATTTCAAAGCAGCTTCAACCTCTCCTTTGAGGACATCTTGTGTTATGACTTTTCTCCCAGCTGTTTGTACCCCCTTGTGTCTGTGTTCTATGGGGAGTGTTAGCATTTTCTTTGCTTCACTTTAAACATTCGATCAGCCTTTCTCATTGTTTTCATTGTTACAGAGTCGAACGACAACAGGTTCACCACTCCCTTCACAGTCTCCTTTTACCTGCCTCGCTAAGGCTCGTCCTTGAATTTAAAACACTTAATTCGGTGTTTCCCAAACTGTGTCATTTCCCCCCACACCCTACTAGATTAGAAAATGTCCAAGTAGACACATTTTCAATAGTACAAGCGTTGACTAAAAGATATATGTGTAATTATACAGCATGTGATTGGACAAAAACTCGCATACTCGAGAAACAACAAAAACATACAGACTGGTACTAATGCCACATGTCGATTGCGGAGTGTTAGATGTCTGCCCAACCACAGTGCAACAGGGGTGTTTTTCTAGCATGCATTTACTTCGATATACTCAGAAGAGACTGTGCGCTAATGAGCGTGCCTCGAGTGTGGTATCATCGCTGTTGTTAACCAATAGTTCGCTGATATCCTAGCAATTTCATGATAACATTTCTTCGTATAGTTTATGCCGTCTGGCGTTGGTGATCATGTTTGTCCACAATCTGTTGGTTCGTGTACTGCCAATCATGTCTGATACCCTCTACCCTCCTCAGTGAATCCACCTGGTAGCGGTAGAGGAGTTTTCGTGTTCCAATAACTCCAAGAGCTATGCTGACGGTAGCACAGCTGCTGGTGGGGTTTCCCATGTCGGACAGGTCCAGCGGTAAGGACGTGATGAAGTGATACACAAAACTGTTGCCTGATAGGTAGACTGGAGATAGTCAAAGGAAAAGCAAACCCGAATAAATGCTGGTCGAAGTCGGATGTACTGGGCTACATGCTTGAGGAAACTGCAAGGCATTCACTTTTTGGTGTCATTTCTGATACATAGGTTCCTAACTTCACTGGACAGCCAAAATGACCAATCGAGACATTATAAGCAAGGCTAAGTCGCAAAGGCAACTTATCACAAACATGCAGAAGACGTAGTCATATTTCTTGGCCACATTTGAGAAGACAAAAAAGCGGAACATGTCGTGACAACTGGAAAGATTTGTGGAAAGAGTGATAGGGGAAGACTGCGTGCTAAAATTCTGGACAGTCTTGTGTCATGGCACGGAAGGGAGTCAACACAGGAATTGATCCACGCAGTCGGAGATCGCAATTTGTGTTGAGGCATGATACCCCACACCAGCCGGCTAGACACTGGATGATGCTGATGTGGCTCCTAAATACCACGATGCCAGTCTGTCCTAGAACTTTGTTAGTCTGCCTTCTGCAAATAACACAACTAGAGAAAGACTACTGTGGACAATCCCAGAATGTTACACGCAGTGTGCCGCCACCCAACGCCAAATGACACCAATCGGACTCCTCCAATGTTACCGCCATTCACAGAAATATAAATTGCTGATGAATTCTTGAGTCCACAGAATAGAATGAGAATTACGTGGGTTGATACGCACTCATAGTCAGTAATTGAAAGACGTAGAGATGAGACGCCACTAGACAATATGCGTGTTAAAAGAAATAAGCACACCGTGATTCGAACAATCCATCGCCAAATGATAACAACGCCTCTCTAGAGGGGCAAGTGGACTTCGGCTTTGTGTCTAACGGACCCGATCTTCCAGGCTTTCACAACTTTCTCTAGCTCCTCTCGTCCCACAACATGGCTAAGAAATGGCGAATGTCTCGTCTCTATCTCTGTAGTCAAGTGTAATGTGAAACTGACACTTCCAGCTCTTGCATATTAGGCCTGCATCTCTAGCTGTAACCGTCCACTTCTCTATAGCTCCTTGTTGTCCAGTTCTATGTAACTTTTAGCCGTCCACTTCTCTGTAGCCTTCAGCCGTCCACTTGTTCTGTAGCTCTTAGTCGTCCAGTTCTATATAGCCCTTATATGTACACTTCTCTTTAGCTCTTAGCTGTCCACTTCTTCATTTTTTTTTTATTATTGTAGTTATTATATTTGCACTTCTCTATCGGTCTTAGCCGCCCACTCTTCTGTAGCACTTAACCAACCACATCTCTGTAGCTCTTAGCTGTGCATTTCTCTGTAATCGTAGCCTGCTATTTCTCTATAGCTCATGGCCGTGCATTTCTCTGCAGCTCTTAGCTTTCCACTTCTCTGCTGTTCTTATCCGTGCAGTTCTCTAGTTCATACCGTCCGTATCTCTTTATGTCCTAACCGTCAGCTTTCTTATAGCTTTCAAATGTCCATTTCTCTGTAGCATTTATCCATCTGCGTCTCTGTAGGATTTAACCCTCTATTTCTCTGTAGCTCTTAGCCATCCACTTAATTGTAGTTATTAGGCGTCCAATTCCCTTTAGCTCTCAGCCGTTCACTTTTCTGTGGCTTTCAGCCGTCCACTTCTAGGTAGCTCTACGCCGTCCACTTTTTTATCACCTAGAGTCCAAAAATAACGAACACAAATAATCACCATTAGGATGCGAGCCATAAAGCGAGGTATGACTGTGCATTGATTCAGTCTGCAGAGGTTCCGTTACATGGGAAGTTGATTCGGGTTTTCTGTGTAAACAAGTTTGAGGAAAATCGCACTCAATGAATCCCACAGCTCTACAGGCCAGATATTGGTGTCAGTTTTATTTCTGAGTGTTTGCGACACTCAATGTCTGTGGCATTCCGGAAAGGAAACAACAGACGCCTGTGGGACTTTACGTCCATCAAAACAAGACCAGAAATTAAACTAGGTCACTCTTTCTGCCATTCATTCATACATTCATGCATTCATTCATTCACAAACAGACCAGCGATATTTGGCCCATAGCATGGAGGAAAATATGTCATCTCTTTTCTAAAGATAGGAACTGTGCAATAACTATAGTACTATCGAACAAATAACTCGTGCTAGCAAAAACCTCCTGCGAATCATCACGAAGAGGATTGAAAATAAGTAAGAATATAAATTATAAGAAGTACAGGTAGGTTTCCTACAGTAATGAGGAACCAGGGACCAAATCTTCATCATGAGAACCATCGTGAAAAATGTAGAGACTACAGTATAGATCTTCATACTTATTTAGTCGACTACAGTAAGACCTTCGGCTGTGTTCAACATCATGAACGATATACGGTTCCTAACATGTTTGATCCATTTAGTTGAATTATTATTTCAAGAACAATAAACAGTTGTCAGCGCGGCTGGTGACACATCAAACTATTTTAAGATGTAAATTGGATGCATTCTCTTTCCATACCTCTTCAACACCTGTGCAGAAAATGTAAAGTGTTGTTCGACCAGGACCATTTTGAGATCATCAACAGCAAGTGAAATGGTTCGGCATTATATCTAGGTTACCAGCTGAGAGGATACCACAACAAGCAATGATATACAGACCAAATAGAACCAGAAGAAGAAGCCGACTATGTAAACGATGGACAGAGGGAATAACAGAGGAATGTCGCTATGTGGGCACTCACGCAGTTTATGCTTCACTTCGACACCGCAAGGTGCGTCGGTCGTTCAGTTGGTTGGCTGATTAGCTGGTGGGTCAGTCAGTCGGTCGTTAGATTGGTTGTTGATTGGCTGGTGGGTCAATCAGTCGTTCGGCTGATTGTTGATTGGCTGGTGTGTAAGTCGGTGGGTCGTTCGGTTAATTGCTGATTGGCTGTTAAGTAAGTCGGTGGATCGTTCGGCTGGTTAGTTAGCTGGTTGGCTCGTGAAGGCAGAGTTTTAACTCCGAAACATTGCAGTCCAGGTCACTGAAGCATTGAGAAGGGCTGACTTATATTGAAGCGATGTTGATGTAGAGTATGTTCATCCCACACGGTAACAAAGCCCTATCTGTATGGGGACTGTAGTGCACGGTTCCCCTTCTCCTCTCTAAACCCAGAAACCAGCTGGGCGTGCACAGCTGCTGCAAAGAGACATTATAATCTAACCATGTGTGATTCAGCATAGCACGTACAGCCTGGCTGAGATTAGATGTCAGTTCGTCATGTTTTCTCGACCGGTGGAAGGGGGAAGGGGGTGGGTTACATGTCTTGTCAACAAACTCCAGCACAATTGAATGTTTATGATTTACTAGACAATGTTAGTTCACTGGTTTGTCATTACTTTCTGAACAGTCGACTCCTCATTCATTCATTCATTCACTCATTCATTAATTCATTCAGTAGCATGTCCTTTGCAGAACCTCGCTCCCATAACAACCTTCCGGAAAACCTCTCGATCATAAGCAAGATGTCCCGCGTCCGAAACACCCATCCGGAGATCATCAGCCACATCCTGCACCCATCTTCTCTTTGGCCTTCCTCTTCCTCTCTTCCCAGGCATATACCCCTCCATTACTGTTGTCTCCAGACTTTCGTGACGTTTCAAGTGACCAAAATATTTCAATTTTCTTTGTTTTATCGTCTTTAATAGCCAACCTTCTTCAATATTCAGCTCTTGAAGTATGGATGCATTTGTTCTTTTCTTTACCCAAGATATTCTTAGATCCCGTCTATAACATTTATATTCAAAGGCGTTTATGCGCTGTTCCGCTTGTTTAGTAAGTGTCCATGTCTTACAGGCGTATGTTGCAAAGGGAAAGATGCATGCTCTTAAAAATCTAATTTTTGTAGTTCTATCTGTCCCACTCCATAATTTATTCAGCTGTTTTAGTCTTTGAAGAGCAATTGATAGTCGCCGTTTAATTTCTTTCATTGTGTCACCGTTGTTGGTAATCAATGAACCAAGATATTCAACATTTTCCACTACCGCCAATTTTTCCCCATTAATGTATATTTCTTTCTCCATAGTAGTTTTATCTGTATGCATTATCTTAGTTTTTGCTATGTTAAGATATAAGTTCCTCACACCATGGAAATCACCGCAAAGTTCAGTACTGTCCAAAAATATACTCGGCCTGCCAGGTTACTTCCTGACCTGGTTGCAGACTGCTCTGTGTCGAATACTCGCGTACACTACACATCAGAACCCCACACACTTCGTTAATAACTACACAATATTAGTTCAGTAGTTTGCCTATAGCTATCTGCACAGTCGACGCTTATATCATCAAAATCAACGCAAGGAGATTTACTTCCATATCGCCTGAGGCTGATTTAGCTTAACGACTCGTTATGTTGGGTATTTGTAAAACTGCATTCACTAACCCCTAACCTAGGGTCGTCGATTTATGTAGAACAGCTAATCGTTTTATTTTTCATTCTTAGATTCCTGGGATTTTGTGAGGTTATTTTCTATACCGAAAGTATATAATAAAAGCCTCTCTCTTACGTAGCAGTCAACTAGGTTATTTTCTATACAGAAGATGCAATTTAAAAAAAAAATGTATTAACCTTTTCACTTGGGAATCTATCCACGAAGATCCTGAAGTTTAATATGAAGATCATCTTCAGGTGTCTTGTCATCTAGAGTAGGCGTTCGTGTCTTTCCACATATCTTTGTCCTTGGTCAATCAATCAGGTGCCGCCTCCACAATGAAGGTTGACCGCAATTTATCTTCAACACTGTCCGTCTCTCGCCTTGATTGAACATTCTATCAGACTACTGTTCGTCATTTCTTGATGTTATCTTCCCACTTGTATAGTTGTCTACCTATTGCTCGCTTGCCTTCAAATTTACGGTCCTGTATGGTTTTTATAAATATGTTATGTGTTTTAACAGTGCCATAAATATTTAATTTGCCTCTTTTTTTTCTTATTTCTTTCATCTACTCTCTTTACGTCCTGAGTTTTTTTTTTTTTTTTTTTTTTTTTAATGAATCCTCTGTATTTGATTGTTTTTTGTTTCAATGAAATATGACAGATTCTTCTGTATATCCACATCGGTTTCTATTTGACTTTCTAATTGCTTCTTCATTGTCCAGGCTTCCACGCCATATAGAAGTGTTGAATATGCATAATATTTTAAGATTAACGTTTATAATGCTTTGTTAATCTCTCCAGATGTTAATACTGATTTCATATTGTTGAAATCATTGTGGCCATTCCTATTCTCTCTCTTTTTTTAACACTTATCTTTCACTTCTGCCACAATATGTTATTAAATTAGTTGCTTGCCCTTTACAGTGATGTTCGTCCATCATGAATGACGAGGACCATTCATTACACTGCATCTTTTGATGAGGAACGAATGACTTGCGCTTTAGTTTTATATAGCGAGGTAGTGGTCGCGCAACTTCGTCGTTCCCGCTCTCTCGTCTGTGTCCATCTGGCTCCAGTGGCGAGCATGGCAAGACGACTGGAAGACGGACACAGATGCAGTGGACGTTAGGCTGCCACGGCCAGTTATCCCTGTATATATTGCCTCTCGAGAGCCTCGTGCAAACGGCCCTTCCGTCAATTCCTTTAATTTTCAGTTTTAAGACAAGCGTAGCGACAAGCAATGAGCGTATGATTACTGATAGGATCCACAAGATTTCCTTCGCCGAAGACGGACTGACCGCCAGAACAGACCACACGCATATGAGGCGAGAAGCTGCCCACAGAAGATATTGCTCGTCTAGGTTGAGAACAGATCTCCCGATATACGGTTGAGCCTCACCAGCGCACAAGTGCACATGGCGACTGACAGGACAGACGTTCACGCACACGCAAGCCAAGAGTAGCATCGCTAAATCGCGCCCTCCCGGTAACCAGATATCTATCGGACAGATGGACTATTCACGCACACGCAAGCCAAGAGTAGCATCGCTAAAGCGCGCCCTCCCGGTACAAGGTGATACATGCAAAACCACTGGATGCCTACCGACGAGCTTTCAAGCTACGCCGGCAGGACTGACCGAAAAAAAGCCATACCAGCTTACTGACTGCAGGCCCACTACTCATCGAGAGATAGAGAGAGAGAGAGAGAGAGAGAGAGAGAGAGAGAGAGAGAGAGAGAGAGAGAGAGAGAGAGAGAGGGGGGGGGGGAGGGCGCTTATCGAGACTTTGTCGAACGGTCGTACAAATTTTGCTCTTTTGCCCGCTCAAACCACGACCCTGGCTGCACGATGCGGTTACATTCTCGAAACGCCTGCCTCGCTAACTTGCGTTGGCTGGGAAGATCCCATTTTGGTGCAACTCACACAGCCATCCGAGGCAACGAATGCTAGACGCGGAACTGATATAGCGAACCACCCCAGCATTTTTGGCTGTTCGTATTTCATGGGCAAGTATACGTTCAGTAGTTTGCCATTGCTTTCTAAACGACCGGCACCCATACCATTTCATAAAAATCCAACGTAAGGTGGTCTGATGCCAAATCGTCCACAGCTGTGTTTCGAACACGGGTGTGTGGAATTACGAACCGCGTCCGTAAACCCATCGCCACGGAGCAGGCTGTTATTACATGACCCATAGAAGAAAAACCTGTTACTTGGTGCTCTGGATCAACTCTGCCACCATCTCAGTCCATCCAGCATAATTTCTCTTTGTCTGCCTCTGCCCCTTTTCCCACTGATCTTTCCAGTTGTCCCAATATTATCAAAATCCTCTCTTCTCATCACGTGATCAAAGAATGTTGTTTGTTGTCTCCTTCTTATAGTTGTTCAAGTTTCATTAATCTCTTCCAGGCAATCGAACTTCAGATGAAGATTGGAAACTTAATAAAATGGTTTAAAAGGCAAGAGGTTCGACTTCATTGCACCGGGTTTTATCTCATATAGCTCGGTCTCTTTCCGGAGGACGGCCTGCCGAAAGCCCCGCACAGAGCTCAAACTCCGTAGCACCAGCGACGATCTACGGAAATGTTCGAGTAGACTGCACTCATGAACTGAACGTGTAGCCCTAAATCGAACCCACAACCTTCGAAGCGCGGGGCAGAGGGTTTGACCACTTCGCCACGGAGACTCCATGGGATACTTAAATACCCAGGTTCTGATATAGCTTTATAGTTGTGAAATTGACCTCCCGTATTGTGTTCCTTTATCCGCCTGTCTACAAATTATCCTCAAGAAAAGGCTGTCAGGGGCGTGTCAACATTCAACAGTATGCATTTTGTAATCCGACGAGCTGAAATTGAGATAAGTTCTAATTTTCTTGTCAAGTATGGTGACAGCGTACATGATACGCCCAACCTTCCGTACTGCCGTATACATGTGCATGTAACCACACACATTGTCCGAAATGGTTTCTCTTCGGGAAAATATCGCTGTTAACTCTGAAATGAAATGAGGTTTATTTTGTGCAGGATTTTTCTTTCTGCGTTATAATTGACTGTTAACAACTCTGGATTGGGTAATCCGTGGTTTTCGAAATAATGTTGACATTACAAGTGGCCATACTTGGGATGTTTACAGCTTAGAACCCGGGCAAAGCGAAATGAAAGTTCACTAGTGATATCCCAGCACGAAAGCTTGAAAATATCCGTTCAAAATACCTGCATTCCGGCCTACAAGAGTCCTCTCAGCACGCCACAATATAATTAATAGTTTAGTTTATTCGTTCTAATAGTTATTTGTTCTAATAGTTTAGTCGTTGGATCAACATCACGGCACACGGTTTAACCCATAAGTGCTCCGTTTTCCTCCTAACTCAAACCTGAGTCTGAAGAAACTCAGTTCAATGCACGAACTCCGTTGCATCGGCGAGGATCCTGAAATACTATAGGTAGATTTTTAACTCGAAATTTTGCCCGGGCAGCGCCGTTAGGCTACTCTTTTTCGATTTCCAACTGCTAAGGGATTTTTTACTTGCGCAACAATTCACACGGGCGTCCGATCTCACTACCCAGAGACCAGGGAAAATTTTATTACTGGAAGTCCAGGTGGATTTTTTAAATAAATCCCGGTCCTCACCGGGGCTTGAACCTGGGACCTCCAGCACTCGAGGCGGACACCATACCTCGAGACCACTCAACCCCCCCCCCCCCCCACACACACACAATATAAAAAACAATATGATTAAATTCACATTAACGTTGAACATATCCGGTAATTGTTTCACGTGATTTACATCCGGTTCATATTAAATATTATTTACTTGTAGTGGCCACGGCAGGCAAAAGCGTTCCCTAAAACCTCTTTGTGTCGAATAGATGTGTAGGAAACAGTGAAAGATACCGTTCTTGTTTATATAAATTTGGCCCCATTTGTGTGAGCTTATAAATACTATTTACATAAGGTAAATGCAGTTCTTGAGAATTTCTGAGCGTGAAGCAAAGTCATGCGTTTCTTGGCCATGTCTGGCTGAATTCTGAATGGATACGTCTTAGACATCTGCAGTAAATATTCACGCTATCATTCATTAACTTGAAATGTGTCTATATTTGCAGTGTTGTCTCTTGTACGCACTTCACTGTCTTTTCAGTTCACTCAGTGGTCCATAGAGCTTGTGTTCCACTGTTGTCTCTCTAGACCGGAGTCATGATTGATTTGATGTTGCCTGATTTCTTTCTGTGGTCTGGGGTAGGCAGTCTGAGACCAACCCTCGTTAGTCGTCTTATACGACATGCGCAGGAAGTTTACGGTGCTACTAACCCTTACTTCCTCTTTCAGGCCTCGATCAATTTTAAACATCCGCCCGAAAGCGGATTCGATCCCATGACTGCCGGGCCAGAAGGCGAATGTCTAGCCATTACACTGCCGCGGCTGCCTTAAAAGGATGTTCTGGGGGAAAAAAGTGGAGGGAAGGCGTGCAGGAGGAAGATAACATTACCTGTGGGTTGACAACATCAAGATCTGGTTCGGCAGAATTCGTATCATTAGCACACCGGACACGTGACAGAGTCTGTTGGAGGTCCATTACCGCCAACTCTCAACTACAGAATGCAATCGAAGATCATGGTTATGATGATGATGTCCTCATTATGTAACTAGTCCTTTGTATACGTTGCCCTCGTCATGACCGGCTGACAAGAATTTTGATCCTTTGTCTGATCCCCTGCCATATCCAAGGTGTCTTCAATGTTCTGTGTCCATGTTCATGCTGATCAACCCTGCCTCTTCGAGGAACCACGCCTTATTTCACTGTTCTCTCCAAACCATTGTGGACATTTAACAGGGCCAAAACATTTCAGTTTCCGCGACATAATGCTATTTAAGGGCCAGTTTCCATTATTTTCAGCTCTCGCAGAAGTCAGTATTTACTTCTTCTTGGTACATGATAGTCTAAGGGCCCTTCATATAAGAACATGTACGTTAAAAAGACTTGATTTATTTTCTTGGTGATTTTCTTCCCAAATGATTTTCTTCCTTCTTGGACATATATTAATAGATGATGGCAGAGGTGAGATAGAAATCAAAAAGAGAATAGGAAAGGCTTTAAAATGTTTTCAACGGTATGAAATCAGTATTACCATTTAGAGAGATTAATAACGCATTAAAAACCAGAATTGTCAAATGCTACGTCTATTCAATGCTACTGTTTGGCGCAGAAGCCTGGACACTGAACAAGCAACTTGAAAGACCCATAGAAGAGATTTAAATGTTGATATACAGACGAATATGTCGTATTTCATGGAAACAAAAACAATCAAATGCAGAGGTTCTAGAAAAACTGGGAATGAAAAGAGAGTTGATGAAAGAAATAAAGAGGAGGCAAGTGTAATATTTCGGCCACGTTAAAAGACATGATACTCTTATAAAAACCATACTGGAAGGCAAGGTTGAGGGCAAGCGAGCAAGAGGTAGACAACGATACAAGTGGGAAGATAACATCAAGAGATGGACGAACATCAGCCTGAGAGAATGTACTGTCAAGGCGAGAGACAGACAGTGGTGGAGATCCACTGCAGCCAACCTTCATTGTGGAGACGGCACCAGATTGATTGACTGGCGTTGCGTCATAATGCTGTACAACCCCTGTAATGTCTATTCTTCTTATCAAAACATAATATCTTATTTATTTAATTGATATTCTATTTCAGCAATCGCCGCGTTATTCATGCTGGCTTATAACGTCTTAATGTGTCATCTTAGTACAGTTTAAACAAATATAGCACCACCTGCACAATACGCCCCAATGAGTATATACAAAAAAAAGTACATTGCTTTTATCTACAATGTAAATTTAAGTTGACAAAATGCGGTGAAGTACATTTAAAAATAAATATGTTGTAGAAGATCACTGATTATGGATTGATGAATCAACAGGAGTGTCTGTTTCGGTGATTCTCGAACTCTGTAAAACGTCACACTTATATTACCGTTGCAATGCGACAGAGAAACAAAATACAGTATGTAGGTCAGACATTTCTGAGTATTCCGTTGCTGGGGTAGTGGACCGGACATATGGTCAGCTCAGAGAAGGGCTAAATCTAGGACTCACGTGTTGCTCGATAATTTGAAATTAAAAAGAGCAGGCCGAATTTGCCGCTGCCCAGGCAAACTGGAAATTTAGGAATCCCACCATAGAGTGTTTGATCATAGCCACGCTTCCGGTCCTGTCGCATTGTTCTTCTTCTTCTTTCATTCGCTTGAAATATGTCTATATCTGCAATGTTGTCTCTTGTATGAATTGAACTGTCTTTTTCAGTTCACACAGTGGTCCATAGAGTTTATCTTCCACTGTCGTCTCTCTAGGCCAGAAGGTTTGCCTAGATATGTTGTAGTTTGGGCAGTCTTGGAGTATGTGCTCTGCTGTCTGCGACTCCAAACCACATGTGCACATGGCTGTTTCACCAATCTTGAATTTTGTATACATGTGGTTGCGTAATCTATTGTGTCCTGTTCTGAGGCTCAGAATAATGACTTGTTCTGGTCTGTCCATTACGTGGTAGTCATCTTGAGCAGGTTTTGGTGGCTTTCTGACTGATTTGATCATTCTTTTCTTTTGGTGGTATGTAACGGGCACATCAGGCTGTTCTTCTTTGGCTCCTTCCTTAGCCAATTGATCAGCTCTGTCGTTTCCAGGTACTCCACAGTGGGATGGTATCCACTGTATGGTGACCTTATGCTGACTGCTAAGTTCAGAAAGTAATGTCCTTAGTACTGGCAATTTCCCAGACAGGAGCGCCTCGAGTACTGATTTTGTATCTGTCAATAGCACCACAGGTTGTGTACCATTGCTGGTATTTAGTAATTTCTCTGTTGCTATCTTGATTGCCTCAATTTCAGCATCGTAGTTATGGCAGTACTTTCCTGTCGGTACTCTAGCTGTGTCCCTAGTATTATTTGGGTATTCTATGTACACTCCCGCTCTCCATTTCGAACAGCATTTTGTGCTGACCCATCTGTGTAGACTCGGATCCAGAGGTCCTGTGGGTATTCTTCATCAAGGAAGCTGAGAGTGGCTGTTCTGCGCTGCACACTGTTCTGTTCAAATATTCCTCTCACTTTTGTCTGGATTTGTAATGATAGTCTATGCTCATATTTTATGGAGTTCGCTCTGGAATAATTGTTAGGGGGATACCAACTGTGGGCAGATCGGTGGTTTCTCTGCAGAGACGTTTGGCCTGGTGGATAAAACTACTTCTTTTCAACCGTCCCATAGCTAGGTTTTCGAATCTGTTCTTCATAGGGTGGCCTGGCAAGCTGAGGAACTTTTCTGCTTGTATTAGCGTTTTCGTATCTCTGCGCTCACTCAGTGCTTGTGTCCTCCCCATCTTCTCCATTTCCACTATAGGGGTTGATCTCATCCCTCCTGTGGTGACTCTAAGTGCTTGATTTTGCACTTTGTCCTGCTCTTGTAGTGTGGTTTTTGATGACGAACACCACGCAGTTGACCCGTACTCCAGGTGTGGTCGTATGCTCTGTTGATAAACTTTGCTAAGTATTTTCCCACTGGCTCCCCATGTGGTTCCACTTAGCTTTCTCAAGATGGCTACTTTCCTTCTGGCTTTTGCTACTGCTTTGTTGATGTGCTTTCTCCATGTCAGCCTGCCATCAAATGTTACTCCAAGGTATGTTGGTTCTTTATCTTCTCTTAGGGGTGTTCCATTTATCTGGATGGTCCCTGCCTTTTGTTTTGGAGAGAGGGTAAATAGGGTGGTGCTGCACTTTTCAGTGTTTATGCTGACACACCATCTATTTGCCCATGCAACAAATGTATCTACAGCTCTTTGTAGTAATCTGTTTTCCACTGATGCATGTTCATTTGTGCTCCATAGAACCAGGTCATCGGCGTACATTGCCGCTTTAATTCCATGCGGTAGATTAGCAACGAGATCATTGATGAAGATTAGAAAAAGTGTGGGGGACAAGAGTCCGCCCTGGGGAACACCGTGACGCAGTAGTACTTTCTTGCTCTTTAGTCCGTCTATCTGTACTCGGGCTCTTCTGTTGTGCAAGTATGCTTTCACCCATTTGTACATTCTTCCATTGACTTTGCAGTTTCTCAGTTTATTCATCAGACCTTCTTTAAAGACTTTGTCAAAGGCTTTCTTCAAATCTATCCATGCCGCAAGCACCAGCTTCTTCTCTTGGAATGCATCCTCAATTTCTTGAGAGAGGTAAGTTGTCTGATCTTCCATAGAGTAGCACTGCCTAAAGTCAGCCTGCTGTGGCATAAGGATGTTTTTACTTTCAATGTACCACTGCAGTCTGTGATTGATGATACGCTCCAGTGTTTTGCAGAGACAGCTGGTGAGGCTAATTGGTCTGTAGCTAGAGGCAATGGAACTATCTTTCCCTGATTTTAGGAGGGGTATCATGATTGCTTCTCTCCAGGCTTGCGGGACACTGCCTAAGGTCCAACTGTTATTGAAGATCTGCAACAGCTTTGCTTTGGCCTCTGTTCCTAGGTTCCTGATCATTTCATTGGAGATACCATCAGCTCCTGGTGACTTTCTCATTTTCAGTTTTGATATGGCTAGCTCCAGTTCGCTGATTGTGATGGGTGCCTCCAGAACCTCATGTACTATTTCCTTCTGTCCTGTATGTTGCTGTTTCTCTCGAATCTCTTGTTGTTTCTCTGTACTAATTTTGATATTGTTATCTTGTGCGAATGAGTCCGCAAAATGGTCAGCTGCTTGCTTTCTTGTTAAGATGTTTCCATCTTTATGTAGTGCAATTTTTGAGTTTCTCCCTGTGCCCTCATCGTTAAGTTGTTTTATTAGCTTTCACAATTTCCTTGTGTCTCTTTCAAAGTTCAGAGACTCTATTTTTTCCTGCCAGCTTTTCCGTCTAGCCTGCAGATTGGCCCTTTGAAATTTGGCTTTTGCATGCTGGAATTTATTGTGGTGCTCTTGGCTGGGTGTGACCTCTGCTTGCTTTCTACATACTTCCACATCCTTATGCAACTGTTCCAGTTCACTAGTTCAGTAGGGTTTATATTGTTTACGGGCTCCTTTTGGTACTGTTTCTCGCGCTGCCTGTAGTATGCATTTCCCAAACTCTTCAACTACTTTACTTATGTCTTTCTCAGTGTTCAGGTTTCTAACCAGTATGCTGGTTCGATTCTTGTACATTGCCCAGTCTGCTTTCTTGTAGTTCCACCTCGAGAGGGTGCTGCTTTCACTTACAAGCTCATTTTCTACAGT
The DNA here is from genome assembly GCA_963921405.1 of Cepaea hortensis. Lineage (NCBI taxonomy): Eukaryota > Metazoa > Mollusca > Gastropoda > Stylommatophora > Helicidae > Cepaea > Cepaea hortensis. The sequence continues at coordinate 100,771,486 of OY992886.1, forward strand.
TAGAAAGACTGGCCGATGGTCGCTGCCTTCAAGTTGTTTCCCAACAATTCGTGTAATGTTCCACTTCAAGTCTGGTGAATGAAAAGCCAAGTCAGGTGTAGTTGTAGAGTGCCATGATCTCGAGTAGAAAGTATGTGGGTCGGACGGCTTGTTAACCAAGATGAATCTATTCTCATCCTGCCAGTCTTCCAGTCTCTCTCCTCTCTGGTCCATGTGATCATAGCCCCAACTCTGCGGGTGGCTGTTGAAATCGCCACACACAATCATTTTTTCTGTTAATGTTAGTGTGTCCAGTGCCTGTGGGCGGTCACTTGGACAGTAGTAATTGATCAGATGTAGGTCTGTATAGCCTGTTTTAAGTTTAAGTGTCTGATACTCAGCCCCTTCCATATAGACTTCGATTTGGGAAACAGTGGTGTTATTTTTTTACAAGGGTAAGTATCCCACCTTTTCTCCTGTCCTTTCGGTCAGATCGGTAACACTGGTAGCCTCTGATTTTGAAGGCTATATTTTCGTTGAGGTGAGTTTCTTGCAAGCAACATATGCTTACTTTTTCTTGGTCCAGGATGTTTTCTAATTCTATTTTTTTTTTGTTGTTGCTGACTCCCTCCGCATTCCAGTGCATTATTTTAAGTCTTTGTTTAGTAAGGCCAGCCGTTCTATTCTTATGTCCCCTGGCTCCACATGACATCTGAGAAGGACCCCCAGTAGTTGGGGTTGGACCCTTTCGAGACATAGGGCACGGCACTGCACCTGCCTGGGGGACCAAAGCAGGGCGAGCACCATAACTTTTAGCAGTAGTCAACATATTCCATTTTGCGTAATTGCGTGGCATCCTGATTTCTGTGGTGCGCCTCCTGGCTGGTTGCCTCCGTCTTCAGCACCTTTCCTTTGCTAGAGCAGACTGTGGTCTCACTCGAGTTTAGATGTGTACACATGTGTCTGCACATGCATGTATGTGTATACACATCTAGAGCACACTGGTTATTTTCCGGCGCCAGATACTCGCCGTCGCCCCTTCTCCTGTTAGTAGAAACAGTTCCGCCACGTGAAGGCCAGGAGTTGGACTTTTGCTGCATAGGTTATGTATTCACGAGCCATTGGGGTATTTAAGCAATGTTGGGCGCTCACCCCAACATTGCGCCCTGGCTACATACAGCAACACTTGGAACCAGTCGCATTGTTATAATCATACTCTCGGTATTCAGTAACCACGTGTCATCTCCACAACAAGGAAACAGATGAATAACTTATATATATATATATATATATATATATATATATATATATATATATATATATATATATATATATATATATATGTGTGTGTGTGTGTGTGTGTGTGTGTGTGTGTGTGTGTGTGTGTGCGTGTGTGCGTGTGTGTGTGTGTGTGTGTGTGCGTGTGCATGTGGAGTTCTCGTGGACTTGTGTCGGTGTGTACTTGTTATTTGTGTGCTGTAGAAGTCTTTGACCGCAACGTCCAATTTATTATTTGTAACCGTGTTCTAGTAAAGCTGATCGATTCTACGTCTCGTGTGTTTATATGTGTGTGTTTGTATGTGTGTGTTTGTATGTGTGTGTTTGTATGTGTGTGTGTGTGTTTGCGTGCGTGCGTTTGTATGTGTGTGTGTGTGTGGTGTGCGTGTGTGTTCTTAAATATCCGGCGTGATGATGCCGCAGGTAGCGGTTTCAACCCTACACCGGTCAGTTGGAGTAAACTGTTGCAAATTACAAGTCCCTCTGAAGTCGGAGTGGGTAATACACTGGTAATATGGAACGCTAATCCACGCGCAAAAATCAGTCCAGTGCACTAGAAGTAGTAGCGCGTGTATTGAATGCGTCTGAGTTCAAAGCGTGCGAACGGAACAAACAAACAAAATGGTGAAGAAAGTGAAATGAGCAGAGATGTAATACATTTAGAAAAGTGTTTGGAATATCTTGGACAGAGAAGAAAACAAATGCTAGCGTACAAGACATCCTAGGGTAAGGAGTACTTGTTTACACTCTCCCCCCCCCCCCTCTTTTTTGTTTTCAAACTACCTTCTTTACCAACGCTTAGAAAATCATGTTTCGTCAATTCATAGAGAATCAGGGGGCTGATCCACGACTCTGGTGATCGTGTGAGATGGCGAAACGTGAACGTCCATGCTTATCAGAATGACACATGATGATGATGATGATGATGATGATGATGATGATGATGATGATGATGATGATGATGATGATGATGATGATGATGATGATGATGATGATGATGATGATTGAGAGCTGTCGGTGTGAAATTATGAGTCATCAAAACATAATGAAAAGACAAATAAACCTGTTTGGGAATATTAATAGATATATACATTGAGATATATAAATTGGCTTAATGCTTTTTCAATGACTCAATCAAATTGTATTTCCTCTCTAGTTGCATGGCAGTTTTTAATCTACCGCCTGCGAGATTAGATCTCATCTGTTCATTACTCATTGCCAGGTAAATGTTATTTGTATCAGATCCCATGTTCAAGCCCTTGAGGGTTATAATTTGAATAAATAATATATCGTAATTTAAACAAAGAAACTATATAAAAATATCACTGTCTTTTGTAGGGCGTTGCCATCAATTCCAGGTTTACTTTAAGGCAACTGTACGTTCAGTAGTTTACCTTTGCTTTCTGATCGAGAAGTCAACATTTCATTCCAACTTAATGCCTATGCAGAGTTTGAACCGCCAATCTCGCTATCGGCGAACCAACCGGAAGTTTAAGAATATTGGAAATTTAAGGTATTATCATTTCGACAATGTCGACATCTCAATATGCAATCATCATCATCACGTGCCCTGTCGGTCAGCGTAGACGTACAGATAAAACTACTATGGAGAAAAAAATATATGTTAATGAGGACAAAATGGAGGTGGTGAAAAATTTTGAATGTCTTGGGTCACTGATTACGAACAATGGTGACACAATGAAAGAAATTAAACGACGACTATCAATTGCTCTTCAAAGACTAAAACAACTTAATAAATTATGGCGTGGGATATATAGAACTACAAAAATTAGATTTTTAAGAGCATGCATCTTTCCCATTGAAACATACGCCTGTGAGACCTGGACACTTACTAAACAAGCTGAACAGCGCATAAATGCTTTTGAATATAAATGTTATAGACGGGTTCTAAGAATATCTTGGGTAAAGAAAAGAACAAATGCATCCATACTTCAAGAGCTGAATATTGAAGAATGTTGGCTATTAAAGACGATAAAACAGAGAAATTGATATTTTAGTCACTTGAAACCTCATGAAAGTTTGGAGAGAAAAATAATGGAGGAGTATATGCCTGGGAAGAGAGGTAGAGGAAGGCCAAAGAGAAGATGGGTGCAGGATGTGGCGGATGATCTCCAGATGGGTGTATCGAACGCGGGACATCTTGCTTATGATCGAGAAGTTTTCCGGAAGGTTGTTATGGGAGCGAGGCTCTGCAAAGGACATGCTACTGAATGAATGAATGAATGATAATCCTCCATACCACTGACTTAGTCCACCAGCACATTTCTCTTTTCCCATTCATCTTGCCCGTTGTAACGATGTTCTCCAATGCCTCTTTTCTCTTCGCATTATATATACAACAGGTTGCACGATTTGTTGCCTGATATATTAAGCTGCATCTTTTCAGACACATATAGCATAATTACATACCATATGGAGTTAATAGTTGAATCATATGTTGGCTGAATACATAACACACAAAGTCTCTGATGCTGTTCGAATGTGGAGCGAAATATGCCAGGCAATTAATTGAGCAGTCTATTGTTTATTGCTTCTTTGTGTCAATTTGCTAATGGAATACATTGTTTTGAATATATTGTAATAGCGGATGCTAGATTGTTATTTGTATTTAACCAGTGTAATGTTCACGTTCGCGTGTTCGTGTTTTCTTTTTTCATCTTCTTTTTTCCCGCTTTGTTTCATTAGATTATATTAAGACAAATCTTTTAGTTTTGAAGTTCACAGTGTGCCATATGTATTCAACATTGTCATCTTTGTCAGTATATTTACATGTATTTTCAATAAGTGACTTCAATTGCTTGTATTCTATTGAGAAATATTGATTCAGTGTATAGGAATTTTGGTTATTGATATGTATTGCTTAAATACATTGTGCTATATATGTCTTATTGTTTTTCTGTCTCTCTATCTAGCTTCTATTACTTTCCTATTCTCTCTCTCTCTCTCTCTCTCTCTCTCTCTCTCTCTCTCTCTCTCTCTCTCTCTCTCTCTCTCTCTCTCTCTCTCTCTCTCTCTCTCTCTCTGCATTTACCCCTATCCACGACTTTCCTATCCCCTCTCTCTTTCTCTCTCTCTCTCTCTCTCTCTCTCTCTCTCTCTCTCTCTCTCTCTCTCTCTCTCTGCATATACCCCTATCCACGACGCTTAACAGTATACGTAGAAGACAACAACAATAGCTGGACTACATGTTGCCTTCTCGTTCAGAAAACAAATGTCAAACTTCTGAACGTCAAATCGCTCAGAAACTCAACCTGGAATTGATCGCAACTTTCAACAAATGAGACGCAACATTTAAAAAAAAAATATGACTGCAATTAACAAATGCTTTTGTCATAAAGAATTTAGGCAGAGCCGGGCCTGGATATTTGTGTTCAAGGCGGCCACGCTCCAATTCGCTTACTCACTAAACACCTAAACACCTGCAGTGTTGATGAGAATAGATTTATGTCCCTTGCCATCAGTTTTCAGAATGTAAAATAGTTTTCAGTTTAATCTCTCGCTGGTCTCATTTTCCGGGTTGCCGCCCCTCTTCACGTAGGGATCTTTTTCAGCATGTCCCCAAATCACCTGCTCCTTAAATTATAGCTTGTGGGCCTTCTCATCTGGCATATCTAGTTCTTAGATCTCCTCCGCTGTAGCTGATTCTAAGTCTTTCCACATTTCCGACTAAATCACCGGATTGCGGTGAACGATCTACAGCCTATTCAGTAGGTAGAAATAATACCAACTCTGTACTATAAACTCAGCATGGTCCAAATTCTTCTAGATTATCTGAAGGAACGGATCAAACTTCACTGAATGGATTCCGTTTCTTTGACAGAATCAATTGCTGTATTAGATGACAAGGAAGATCACTTATATAAATAATTCTTTGTCCAGCTGTGCTTGTTCGTGTCATTTGTAACTCACGCCTTTGCATCGGTGGCTGTTTATTGAGTATTTTAAATGCAGCATATGTTATTCTGAAATTAGACTGCGGGTTGTTGTGTATGGGCCTATGGGCCGGGATTCAGGTAGTAGTGTGTGGTCATGTAACGGGGTCTGCGTGGCAGTGTTGACTGCATGACAGTGTTGAACAAAATCGAGTGCTGGAGGTCCCGGGTTTAAGCCCCGGTGAGGACCGGGATTTTTTTCACGTGGACTTCTAGTAATAAAATTTCCCCTGATCTCTGGGTAGTGAGATCGGACGCTCATGTGTATTGTTGCGCACGTAAAAAATCCCTTGACAGTTGGAAATCGAAAAAGAGTAGCCTAACGGCGCTGCCCGGGCAAAATTTCGAGTTAAAAATCTACCCAAAGTATTTCAGGATCCTCGCCGGTGCTACGGAGTTCGTGCACTGAGCTGAGTTTCTCCAGACTCAGGTTTGAGTTAGGAGGAGAATTGAGCACTTATGGGTTACACTCGTGTGCCGTGATGTTGATACATCGACTAAACTAAATTAAACTAAATTTCATCCCACAGAACGGTGTGACTTACTTATTGACTCACCCTCGTGATTTTTTTTTTTTTGAACCCAGCTATGCACCGCTTTACGGGACAAAGATTTGTCAGCATAAACACTGAAAACTCACCTTGGCGGGAGACATTTTGCGAATGACTCCCAAGTTGAATGTGGAGTGAAAACGTCGTTTAGAAAACAGAGCACGCAGTTCCTTGCAGTCGGTTTGGGAGGACTGATACAACGATGGGATAAGTGCATCAATGTTGGTGAAAATTATGTTGAATAATAAAGGGACAATGTATGTATAAAAATAAACTGGTTTCAAGTTGTTATCACATTTAGTTATTTTTCTACAGCCATTTGTGGCTTTCTTATTGACTTCCCCTCATATATTGCTTACGATGGTTGTGCCAAAAGTGACAAAGCGAAATATTGCAGGTAACTTCATGTTTGCATGGTCACACGACATCTCCCAAGGAGAGACAGGGTTGAAGATAACTATTGCTAGGACCAGGGAGAAGATGGCAACTGGAATGGTGTAGAAACAAAAGAAGGAAATAATGCCACTAGTTAAATAAATCTGTGCTGAGTGTTAAGGCCTTGTGGTGATAAGCAACGCATCAAGAAGATGAGGTTTTATGTAATTTTGCGGTGTTTTTCCATCAGACAAGCAGGATTGTATGGCAGTAACCTGAACACTGGAAACCCCTTGGTGATATGTGCTGTAGAGACCAGCATAGTGGTGTTATTACGGATATCCTGCAAGAGTTGGCGAAATATGTCTGTGAAACGGACTCGCCAATATATTTCATATCACCACGTTTACACACGAGAGCACAAAACGGCTCACAAACCCCGTAAGTTACCAACGCGGCGGCAACCCGCGCAGGTTACGTTACTCACGAGAATATACGAGATTACGGAGAAAGACGTTACCTCCTAGGCCAGGGAGTCCGGCATATGAGGATTATTATCATTAAACATATGAAGATTATCATCATTAAACATAAAAAGGGTACTTCAATTTTAATTCACCGCAAACAACCGCAAACAAAGAAGAATCCCTTCGAGCCTCATTTGCATCGGTCCGGCAATCATTTTCCGGTTTAGTGTTCTGTGGACTGCTAGACCGATCGATGGATGTTTTTTTAGTTTTGGGCCCGTAGGGCCCTCACTGTCGTCGACTGGCTCGAAGGGATTCTTCTTTGTTGCGGTGAATTAAAATTGAAGTACCATAAAAAGATTAGCATCATTAAACATGTGACAATTGTCATCATTAAACATAAAAATATTATCATCAAAGAAAGAAAAAAACAAAGAAATTGATTGATTGATTGATTGATTGATTGATTAATTGATTGATTTAGGAACCGGCATTCCCATAAGCGCCCCGTCCCCATCCTCAGCAGCCAGCGAAGAGTTCCAACACTAATAGTTCCAGTAGCAATCTGATTATATGTCCGTCTCGCCTTTCCTCTGAGCGTTGAGTGTCGGCCAGATCCCCTAGTCACACCTCGCTGCCTCATTATTGCCAAAAAGACAGACAGACAGACAGACAGACAGACAGACAGAAAGACAGACAGAAAGACAGACAGACAGACAGACAGACAGACAGACAGACAGACAGACAGACAGACAGAAAGACAGACAGAAAGACAGACAGAAAGACAGACAGACAGACAGACAGACAGACAGACAGACAGACAGACAGACAGACAGACAGACAGAAAGAAAGAAAGAAAGAAAGAAAGAAAGAAAGAAAGAAAGAAAGAAAGAAAGAAAGAAAGAAAGAAAGAAAGAAAGAAATTCACACCATGGTTGCAGAAGGCCATTAAGGTAAAACGCTGACTGTATATAAATTGCACGAAAACACCGATAGCGGAAGAGAGACATGCCCACGACCCCCGTACAATGAATAGTGTGTGTGTTGTGTGAGAACTGAGCAGGAACACGATGATCACAAAATGAAAGTGAGAGCACTTTCCCGGAAACGGAATGCTGCTCACTTTAACAGTTCTGCCATCTGGCATGTGAACTCCAACAACGAAAAACCTGGTCCAATGCCTTAGCGACAGGAAGTTTTGGGCAGGAAACTTCCGGTGCTATTATCTCAAGATAAAGAAGGCAATGATGGTTTGCCAAGGAAGGATATCTTTTGATTAACAGCCAGTGGTCCATTGTTCCTGTCAAGGCAAATCACAAATGTTGACTATGTTTTAAAATGTTTTAACTGGCGAAAATGGTGTTAGGAAGTGGGTAATTAACTCTATGACCAGACAGAAATAAAAATAATAGGAAACAAGACAAAAGGACACAAGCGTATGTCAGAGAACGCACTAGATACCAAAATGGGTGGAAGGGGGAGGGGGGGATATATTGTTCTCTTCATGTATGCACGAATCAAGCCATTTTTTGATTCTCGCTTTGTTGAGAAAGCTTGTTTTTAACATTACTTTGGAGGATTTTTTTTTTTTTATGTAGTCTCGTTGTAATGTGTATCATGCAATTATTCAGTCCTTTTTTACTACAGTATCATTGTCATGTATATTATAAAATTACGCCATTGCATTACTCTAACACTATGTTACTAACAGTATCAGTGCAATGTATATTATGTAATTACTCTAACCCACTTTTACTACAGTATCATTGTAATGTATATTATGAAATTACTCTGACCTTCTGTTACTACTGTGCCATTGTAATGTATGCCATGAAATTACTCTGGCCGTCTCACGATAGTATCATTGTACTAAATATGAAATTACACTGAACGCCTTTTACTGCAGTGGCATTGTAATGTACATCTTTGAATTGTTCTGAGCATAATTGAACTCATTATCGTTATGATGTGAAATTATTATGATTGCCTATTGTTGTAGTTGTTGTGACGTATATTGTGAACTTACTCCGCACGTCCGTTACTATGATTTCTACATTTGGTTTGATTTGCTTGTCTGCGTTCACTCGCTTTGAGCTCAAGCGCTGTCCTGGACTGATGTTTGCGAGTGGATTAGCTTTCCCTATTACCAGAGTCCCCCCACCATCAGGCGAACCCATTCCGACTTCTGAGATACTTGTAATGTATGTCCCCAAGTCAAGAACGAGACGTCAACATTTTAGTCCGACAGATCGGTGCAGGGGGTGAACCCGCTACCTCGGCATTAATACACCGGAAGTTTATTAGCGAGGGTTGTCATCCATTCGACTATGCTATCTCTATCTTGTTGGATCTAATGGAATGTTTTTTGTTTTCTTTCTGGAGAATCTCTGATTTTTTCGATGTCCAACTGCCAAGGGATTTTTTACGTGCGCAACAATACACACGGGCGTCCGATCTCACTACCCAGAGACCAGGGGAAATTGTATTACTTGAGGTCCACGAGAGAAAAAATCCCGGTCGTCACCGGGGCTTGAACACGGGACCTCTAGCACTCGAGGCGGACACCATACCTCGTGACCACGCAGACTCCCATGGTTCCCCGGCGGGGAAACGAACCCCGGTCTCCAGCGTGACAGGCGGGGTTGCTTACCACTATACTACCGAAGAGTAATATATGTTAGGCGATTAAATAGTTAGTTGCATGCTCTTGACAGATGTCGCCATACACCCCAGTATTTATTCAGTGCTTGTGATTATCTGACAACTTTTCGTTCAGTAGTTTGTCATTCCTTTCTGAACAGCGTAGGCTCATAATATTGTGAAAATCAAAGCAAAGCGATCTGCTCGCAAATCGCTTGCGGCGGACTCCGAACCCGATATGTCGTAATTGCGAAGCTGCGTTCACTAGCTCTAGGTCACAGACGTCTCAAATATTGCCTCGCATGTTATTATGTGCTTGATGGCGCGGGTAACATACTTGAACCTTTATTTAGAAGTCACCAAAACAGCAGGTATAGCAATCAGGTAGGGATTTACACAATGCTAGACAAATACTGCCCATGAATCATGGAGGAAACTGAAGGAAAGGCCCTGGAACTTTAATAACCTCTCTCCACGACATCTAACGGCGTAAATGGAAGAACAAAACATCAATAACAACAACAGCAACAATCAAAGAAAGAGCAACATTAACAATCAAAACAACAATAAGAAAAACAACAACCAAACTAGCAATAACAACAACAATCAAAACAACAATGACAAAAACAACAACAACCAAAAATAACAATAACATAGACCGAAACAACACTAAAAACAACAACCACTAAAACAAAACAATAACAACAACAACAGCCGAAACAACAACAACAACAACAGCCGAAACAACAACAACAACCGAAACATCGACAACCGAAACAACAACAACCGAAACAACAACACCCGAAACAATATCCCCAAAAAACTAGCAATAACAACAACAACAACAACAACAACAACAACAACAACATCAACCAAAATAGTAATAACAACAACAATCAAAACAACAACAACACCAAAAACAATAACAACAACAACAACCAAAACAGTAATAATAATAACAACAAAAACAACAAACACAACAATCGAAACAACAACAACAACCAAAACAGCAATAACAATATAACAACGACAACAACCGAAACAACAACAACAACAACCAAAACTGTAATAACAATAACAACCAAAACAACAATGCCAACAGCAAAAAACAATAATAACAGCAGTCAAAACAACAATAACATTAACAACAACCAAACCAACAATAACAACACAATAACAAGCAGTCAGCGCAAGCCGCTAAAAGAACATTTTATTTCAAGTTGACAGAGCAGGAAGACATCAGTTCACCCGTGAATGAAGACCTATTTCAACAAGTACAGAATCTTTGAAGAGACACGCCATCAATGTCTTATCAGGCTGAAGATCACCTGCCGAGGCATGTCGCACTATTTACGACAGGGCAAACAGGTCCTACCGTCTCCATGCAGCGTCTGGGAATTCCGGTTATTGTCGTGTCTTCAATCGGTGTCTTCGGTGTGTAGTGCACAAACACGCCGATCTCCCGCCACGGAAACGACTTCCTAAATGAACAAAACTATCCAATAAACAATCATATATTGGGGGTTCAGAAAGTTGCACAGCGGAACCTCAGGTGCATGACAATATACATTACAAACTTTGGAATAATAGATAGCCCGTTTTGCATAATAATATCCGGTCTGAGATTCTTTTTGTGTCTTGGGGGAAGACATGCGACGCTCAGCAAGGGTTTGTGTGTTGCTTACCTTGCATTATGTGCAGATATTGTAAAGTTTTGGCGCCATACAGTGGAGTTGGCTAGGGTAAGAAAGTTTGTTTGTACGTCAGTTATGCTCCATTTCACATGCCTAACGCTCACTGGGCATATTTGACTAAGCCCATATTTTTGTAGACCCACGGCTCCCATTGACTCTCATTGTGTTTGGTATCACGCCGGCCGCTTTTACTTCCTAAGACATTTCCTGGTACACATTTTAGGCTTGCTGTCCAGGTCCATTTTTAAAAACATTCGAAACCGTCCTGATGCGTATCGAACTCAAAACCTCAGGTACGACAGGCGAACGTCTGGCCGCCACGCAACCGCGGCTCCGCAATTCGTTAGAGTGATACTGTGATGTCATGAACGAGGTCGAACGAGAGTTCGACGCCTGCGTTCATCGTCCACTAAGTGAAAGAAAGACTGGCCACCCAATCCTCCCTGCATTCTTGCCTACACAATGTGATGGCTCTGTCACATCCCGGACAGATAAAATGTTACAGCTTGGCGACATGTATACTATTCAATCAGCCATTACCCCCTTTGGACAACAATCACCTTCAAATTAATATCCGATTTGTGGCTGGCTCTATCACAGGATTATTAATCTCAGTCAGACGATGGACCCTAATATAGGGTGTATTTTTAATTAATGACTGTGCAGTGTTTGAAAATATTGCCCGTCCAAGTTTTGTATTCACCTTCTGTAAAGTTCATGCAAGATAATAGGTAAATAAAAAACTTAGACCGGCAATATTTTCAAACACTGCACAGTCATTAAAAATACACCCTGTATAACTTCTGTTATGAGGTTGGACGGGGTAGGAGTAATGGTATAATGGGAGGACACGTGAGTGTATATGTTTCTGTTTTCGGGGTGGAAAGCTAACCTTCACACTAGTGCACTCACTAGAAGTAGCAACTGCTAGTATAGTAGTAATAATATACACATACACAGACGTATATATGCCCTAAATATAACCCAGAAGGGTTGGACGGGATATTGATGAGCAAACAGAAGGAAAGAAAAACAGACAGGAAGGAAGGAAGGAAGGAAGGAAGGAAGGAAGGAAGGAAGGAAGGAAGGAAGGAAGGAAGGAAGACAGACAGACAGACAGACAGACAGACAGACAGACAGACAGACAAACAGACAGAAAGAAAGAAAGAAAGAAAGAAAGAAAGAAAGAAAGAAAGAAAGAAAGAAAGAAAGAAAGACAGACAGAAAGAAAGTCAGAAAGAAAGAAAGAAAGACAGAAAGAAAGAAAGAAAGAAAGAAAGAAAGAAAGAAAGAAAGAAAGAAAGAAAGAAAGAAAGAATGAAAGAAAGAAAGAAAGAAAGAATGAAAGAAAGAAAGAAAGAAAGAAAGAATATAAATAGTAGAGTAAAACGGACTTTAAACAGAAGACGTGCAAGGGGTAGAGAATAGGCAAGCCTGAAAGACATCTCCATGCATGCAACATCTGTCGCTATTGGAAGCGGTGTCATGGTTGTGAACGGAAACAATCACATACCTAAGGTCTGTTGGACACTGACCCACATTTACCAGTACCATCGCGGTGTTTACCGCAGACGGGTAGTGGATACGCTTGAGTAGACTGCAGGCATTTATAACAGGTGGTGCCGTAGCATTGTCATTAAAGAACTTGATTTAAATATGAATGTAAGCATTTAATGCTTTCTTATTTAGAGCGAGGTCAAATCCGCTGGCGCTTAAAATATATTTTGTTAGTAGGGCTTATATAAACTACTGAACGTAAAACTTACCAAAACATCAACAGCAGCTTAAAAATGCTGGTGTTGACTGCAATGTCCTGTAAAGGATATGCGAAAAAAGGGCTTATATAATTGAAGATCTAATACACATTGATGAAGATGTGCTCAGGATACAGACAAGCTGAATGATCACGTGCCTCTCACTTTAACTAGTAGTCACTGGAGGCTCTTCTCCGTGATTATATTTATACTAGCTGACCCTGCCCGGCTTCGCCCAGACCCTGGTGGGGAGCATCTCATTTAATTCATATAAGTAGTCATATAAGTTCTCGTTCCCGTTACCGACTGTCTGTCTGTCTGTCTGTCTGTCTGTCTGTCTGTCTGTCTGTCTGTCTGTCTGACCCGGCCCGGCATTTCCCAGCTCCTGATGTGGAGCATCTCATTTAATTCATATAAGTAGTCATATAAGTTCCCGTTCCCGACTGTCTATCTGTCTGTCTATCTGTCTGCCTGACCCTGTCCGGCTTCATTAAATTCATACAACAAAAAAAGTAACTTAAAAGAACGTTCTTCTACACACCATCCATTATTTTTAATGAAAACTCTTTCTAATCACCTGCATGACTACAGTAACTTCTTAAGCAAAAAAAGATGAGTTACAATGTTATGCATTGTGCATCATTTTTATGAAAACTTTGAAAATGCCTTACAGATTGTATCATTATTTATTATAACTCATATGCCGGTACATAACTATGGACAAAGAGTTTATAAATCTTTGAAAACGATGCCACAATATGACTATAAGTTATACAGAAAAGTTATGCCCCTTGAAATAACTTTTACAGAGTTAGGTCCCCTGAAATATATGAAATTATGATGAAAAATGAAAAATGAAATAATACTGAGTAAGCAGGCGATTTCACACTAACAAAATATCACAGTTGTCAGCTCTGGAATGAAAGGAAGGCGTGTAGAAAATTTCATCTCAATCGGATGGGCCGTTCGCGAACAAATAAAGGCCATACGGACAGAGATACATAAATACATACAGAGATACATACGCACAAGTCTTTTTTATATATAAGATGTTGTGTTGTGTGTATGTATTTGTTTGCGGATGAAGGCTAGTCGCCACAACATCCTGTATTATTCGTAATTATGTTCTGTAAAGCTGTATTACTTTGTGTTATTTTATATTGTTTAAGTTTCCACAGCTTCACCGCAGTACATTATTTGTTTTCCCAATGTTACTAGGGCTGGATTGACACACAATCAGGCTGCAACTGGTAACGTTATTGTTGGGTCTCTTTGCTGGTTGTTGAAGATAGGGGACGGACGAATAGCATTCGATTGGTAGCAACAATGATGATGGTAATAAAGAAAGCTGAGTCGCAAAGACAACTTATCACAAACATCAAACAAGAGGCAGTCATCGTTTTTTTTTTTTTCTTTGGCCACGTTATGAGACGACAAAAACTGACACATGTGACAACCGGAAAGATTTGCGGAAAGAGAGATAGAGGAAGATATCCTCTCGGTGGCTAAGGTCTTGAGGATGCGATTCGCGAGGCCGCCTCCCTGCGTTCGAAACACAGCTGAGACCGATTTGGCAGCAGACCGTGTCGCACTGGTATGGGAGCTAGTCGTTCAGAAAGCAGTGCTGGTGTTGAAAGCGATGACATGTAAATAGGATATGCAAAAAAAAAATGTAGCGAAAATCGTGAATGTGCTAACGAAACAGAGATCGCAAAGAATTGAAGATGTCGAAAAGTTTTTACTAATATGGATAAATCAAAAACAGTTAGGCGATTCTGTTTCGGAGGCAATCATATGTGAAAAGGTCAGACTGTTTTATGCCGATCTCATTAAGAAAATGACTGGAACGAATGCTAATGTACTTAGTGATTTAAATGCCAGCAGATTATGGTTTGAAAAATTCAAGAGCCACACTGGCATACATTGTGTTACTAGGCACGGCGAAGGTGCGAGTTCGGACACGTCTGGAGCCTAAAAATAGTATTAAACACTATATTTATTTTCTATAAAATGTGTTTTTGGTAGGTATTTTGGAGTGCCCAGAACGAATTAATTGGATTTACAATGATTTATATGGAAATAATTGCCTCGGGTTTCGTCGATTTTGGGTTTCACCGATTGTTTTCGGACGGATAATCGACGAAAACCGAGGTTTCACTGCAACTCAGTCTTTGGTGTTCTGGATCAACTCTTGGTTGGCCTCTGCCTCTCTTCTCCTCGATCTTTCCAGCCGTCATGATGTTCTCCAATGATTCTTTTCTCATTGCATGACCAAAGAAAGCTGTTTGTCTCTTTCTTATTGTAAATAATGTTCTAGTTTCATTAGCCTCTTTCAGGCAATCGTCTTTAGTTTTTCTGGCAGTCCAAGGAATTCGCATCATTCGTATCAGGAACCATATCTCTCTTGCTTCCAATTACTTCCTAATTTGTCCATTTACATTTCAATATTCACTGCCATACAGAAAAACAGGTTATATATAGCACTTCAGCACCCTTTTTCTTACACTCAATGATAGTGACTTTTTGCATGAGATACTTTTCATTTTCTGAAATGCAGCTTTTTCTTGTTCTATTCTGCTTTTAATCGCTGTTGTGCACCTTCTATCTGATGTTATAAATGCCCCTAGGTATTTACAATTATCCACTTGTTATGCGCAGAAATAAACTAGAAAAAACACTTAGAAGAGACATGTTACTGGGAAACATGACTGACCTTGACCATAGGTGGAAGGTCAGGATTGAGGAAGGTGATTTGTGTTCTTCTTCTTCTTCTTCGTTCATCCAGAGTTTTTTTTTCTTTTCCGGATGTGATTGCGTTGTGCCTGTTTACAGCAAAGCTGCGTTCTTGCGCCCTAAGACCGACACATCCGACTTCTGCGGGCATTTGTTGACCAGGTTAACCATTCCGGATCGGAAAGTGATTTGTGTTAACTGTTTCCATCTTTCACTTTAGCTTCTCATGTTCCCGAATGTTGTTGAAATAAACATGTTACAGTGTTGTATGTAATGTCATGTCATGTAATGTGATGACGTGGTATGCACAACTGTCCTATTTCGTCATAATACAGGCTAGGTCGCAATCGCATTCAACAATTAATGTAAAAAGTATGCAGTTTAATGTCTGCATCGCAATAATATTGGCTGGACTTGAATACCGAGTTACTCGGAAAGGTAACCTGGCCAACAAATGCCTGAAGAAGTCGGATGTGTCGGCCGCAAGGTGCAAATATTGCAGCTCTTCTATAAACAGGCGCAGTGCAGTTACGTCTAAAACAACATTCCCGATGAACTCAGAAGAAGAATAAGAAGAATACTCAGTTGAGTGAAGAACTGACACCACATCACTCGGGATATTCCTATACGTGCTCCGTCCTCATCTTGAACAACCAGCGAAGAGTCCCAATACTAATGCTATCAGCTGCAATCTGAGTATGTGTCCATCCTGCTCTTCTAGGAGTATAGAGTGTCGGCCACATCTTCTTGGCACTTCCCGACGCTCTATTCTCTCTACATTATTCACGTTAGGTCCCAAAGGGTTCTAACAACATCTGCCTTATCATGATGCAACACTCAGCCAAACGGAGACGGCTCAGCCAATCTGTCCGTCTGCTCGTTTCTCAGCACACCATCCTGTTTGTAGAGAATTATAGTAGTTATATGTTTAATTTACTCCAGCTAATAAACAATTATATTTTTTTAGTCAGATATTTATTCTAATCTTGAATTTCAATTTATAAACAATCTTACGTAAGCTGTTTACATTAGTTTCACAGTTAGCAGCGGTGATAAATATAAATGACCTTCATGTATTCTTTAGTCTTCATTTTGACCTGAGAACGCTTTAGCATTACACATTCGTGTCAATTAGCGCGTTACATCCGATCACATTATCATATTATGCTGCACATTTCAATAGCTGCTCTTATGTTATCAAAATGTCAGCTTACATAATTTGTTTTTCAATAGGATTTCGTTATTCATTTTTCGACATTTCAAGAGATGCAATCTTTCTTCACGCTGTATCTATGCGTATATCTTAAGTTAGCTAGATATTTTAATGAGATAAAGATATTTACTTGTCAAATCCCGTCTGTACATATACATATTAATACTGGCATTAAGTTCATCTACTTTATTCTCTCTCTCTCTCTCTCTCTCTCTCTCTCTCTCTCTCTCTCTCTCTCTCTCTCTCTCTCTCTCTCTCTCTCTCTGAATCTACCCATCCTTCCGACCGTTTGTCTGCCTATCTGTCTACATGTTGACTCATCTGTCTGTCTGCTGTCCATCTTTATTTCATTCAACTACCTAACTGCATGCCTTCCCCCTACCTACTTATATACCTACCGATCCATTTATCCTAATATCCACATAGCATCAATCTGTCTATCCATAAATCCAAGCATCAACCCATCCATTCATCTATCAACCCATCCATATCTCCATCGACACAACCATCCATCCATCCATCCATCCATCCATCCACCCATCCACACTCCCACCCATCCATCCATCAGTGCACACCCCTCACCAACTCATCCATTCACCCATCCATCCACTCACACACCGATCCTTTCTTCCTTCCATCCACCCATCCATCCATGCACCATCCATCCATCCATGCATTCATCCACTCATCTATCCATCCATCCATCAACCCATACACCCATCCATCAATCCATCCACATACCCATCCATTCCTCCACCCACACACCCATCCACTCCTCCACCCACACACCCATCCATCTATCCACTCATCAATACCTCCACCCACACACCCATCCGTCCATCCATCCACCTACCCATCCATACCTCCACCCAAACACCCATCCTTCCATCCATCCACCAACTCAACAATACCTCCACCCACACACCCATCCTTCTATCCATCCACCCACTCATCCATACCTTCATCCAGACCCATCCTTCCATCCATCCACCCATTCATCCATACCTCCACCCACACACCCATCCGTCCATCCATCCACCTACCCATTCATACCTCCACCCAAACACCCATCCTTCCATCCATCCACCCACTCATCCATACCTCCACCCACACACCCATCCTTCCATCCATCCACCCACTCATCCATACCCCACTCACACACCCATCCTTCTATCCACCCATCCATCTATCCATCCACTCATCCATCCATCAACCCAACCATCCATCCACCATCAATCCACCATTAATCCACCCACCCATACAAACATCCGCCCACACACCCATGATCCCACCCACTCACCCATCCATACCTCCAGTCACCCACCCATCCACCATCCATTCATTCATCCACCCACTCATCCATACCTCCAACCACACACCCATCCTTCCATCCATCCACTCATCCATCCATCAACCCACTCATGCATACCTCCACCCACACACTCATCCATCCATCCATCCACCCACTCATCCATACTTCCACCCACACGTCCATCCTTTCATCCAACCATCCATCTATCCATCCACTCATTCATCCATCCATCAACCCATCCATCCACCATCCATCAACCCACCCAGCCAAACATCCACCCACACACCCATCCATCCACCCACCCACCAATACATCCATCCATCCATCCATCCATCAGTGCACACCCCACACCAACTCATCCATCCGCCAATCCTTCACCCACACACACATCCATTCTTCCATCCATCCATTCACCCATCCAAGTAACCATCCATTCTTTCATCCATCCATCAATCTATCCACCCATCCATCCACCCATCCATCCATTCACCTACCCATCCATACCTCGACCCACACACCCATCCATCCGTCCACCTGTCCATCCATCCATCCATCCATACGAATATCCATACATCCATCCATCCGTTCACCTACCCATCCATACCTCCTCCCCACACACATCCATCCATCCACCCAATCATCCATACCTCTACCCACACACCCATCCAACCATCCATCCACCCATCCATATATCCACTCATCCATCCATCCATCTACCCACCCATCCAAACCTCCATCCACACACCCGTCCATCCACCCACCCACCTATCCATCCATCCACCCATCCATACCTCCACCGACACACCCATCCAGCCATCAATCCATCCATCAGTGCACACCCCACACCAAGTCATCCATCCGCCCATTCATGCACCCACACACACATCCATACTTCCATCCATCCATCAATATACCCATCTATCAACCCATTTCCATACATCAAATTATCCATCAATTCATCCATCCATTCATCCATCCATCTTCCCATCCACACACCCATCAATCCATCCACCCACCCATCCACCCATCCATACCTCCACCCACATACCCACCCATCCATCCATCCACCCATCTATCCACCCATCCATACACCCATCTATCCATCCACACGCCCTTCCATACCTCCTCACACACACATCCAACCATCCATCCACCCATCCGCCCATCCATCCACTCATCCACTCATCCACCCACCTACCCATCCATCCATCCACCACCCACCCATCCATTCATCCATCCATATATCCACCAACCCATCCATACGTCCATCCACTCACCCATTTATCCATCTATCCATCCATCCACCGATCCATCCATCCATCCATCCACCTATCTATCCACCTATCCATCCACCCATCCATTCATCCATCCACCCATCCATACGTCCACCCACTCACCCATTTATCCATCAAAGCATCCACCCACCCACCCACTCACCCATCCATCCATCTATCCATCCATCGACCCAACCATCCATCCACCCATCCATTCATCCATCCACCCACCCATCCATACCTCCACCCACACACCCATCAAACTATACATCCACCCATCCATCCACCAACACTTATCCATCCATCCATTCATCCACCTATTCATCCACCTATCTACCCACCCATCCATCCACTCATCCATACTTCCAACCACCCATCCACCCACCCACCAATCCATCCTTTAGTCCACCCACCCTCTAACTCATCCATCCACCCATCACCATCCTTTCATTCATTCACTCACGTATCCTTCCATTCATCCACTCACCCATCCATCCTTCCATTCAATTACCCACCTACTCACAAATATGTCTATCTGCTGTATATCTTTATTTCATTCAACCACCTAACTGCATGCTTTCCTCCCTATCTACTTACCTACCTACCGATCCATTCATCCATATATCCACACAGCATAAAACTATATATCCATCCAACCATCCATCTATCCACACGTCTACTCATCCTTTCACCCACCCATCCATCCATACGTCCATCCATCCATGCATCCGCTCATCCACCAATCCAACTATCCATAATCTACCCACAATATTAATCCACCCATCCACATCCCATCCAACCATCCATCCATCAGTCCACCCATCAATACACCCACCCACCAATCCATCCATACATCTACTCATCCATCCACCACCCACCCACCCATCCATTCATTCATCTACCACCTACCCTTTCATCCATTTAATTACCCACCTACTCACCAATCCATCCACCCACCACCCATCGATCCACCCACCCATCCATTCAATTACCCACCCACTCACCTTTCCATCCTTCCACCCACTCACCTTTCCATCCTTCCACCCATCCACATATTCAACCAACCATCCACCCACCCACCAATCCACCCATCCATCCATTCATGAGACGTGTCCGGTATAGTGTACAAATAAGCCCCGAGGCAGAGTGCTGCTACACGCCTGTGATGTGTTAGTAAACATATGAATACAATTTGGTAGAACTGCGGTAATGCTGTGAAAATGTAAACAATATAACATAACACAAAGTAATGCAGCTTTACAAAACAGAATTACGACACATACATGACGTTGCGGCGACTAGCCTTCATCAGCAAACAAATACATGCACGAAACACAACATATAGTCACGGAGAAGACCTTCCGGTGACTACATTAAGGCCTGAATGCATGGGGCTAGTCTCTCTCTCTCTCTCTCTCTCTCTCTCTCTCTCTCTCTCTCTCTCTCTCTCTCTCTCTTAGCCTGCGACGAGTGCAGGCGTCGAACCCTCGATCGAAGTGAGGCTAAGCAGCCATGTGCAGGACGTGACGATTCCTTGGGTGAGCCCAGTACCAGAGCGCTATGCATCGGCTCTGCAAGTATGGAAGCCTCCTTGGATGGCGGGGAATGCCCATGGTCTGCCCCTGCCTTCCCTTGAGGGCTGACCAGGTTCTTTGGCTGTTCTATATGGGCCAGCTGGGATGGGGGATAACACCACAACAGTGAGAGTCAAACGTCCTAAGAAACCCCCGGGAAGGTTAACCCGGTCAACAAATGCCCGCAGAAGTCGGATGTGTCGGCCTAACGGCGCAAGAACGCAGCTCTGCTGTAAACAGGCACAACGCAATCACATCCGAAAAAAAAAAAAACGGATGAACGCAGAAGAAGAAGAAGAAGAACCCTCGATCCACCACGCTCATGGCATCATCATCTAGCATCCAAGCGATTACAATACCTCGCCCGCGTGGGTATATTGTGCCAGCTCCTTGTGTGTGTAGAGCAATCGTCGCCCCATGTGTGATAATATCACGCCTTGACCTGCCTGGACATTTTCCTGCTACAGATTTTAGGCTCGGGCGAAAGAGGAGCATGGGTCAGTGAATAAAAATAAAACATCTCCGAGGCTGTGAGGATCATTGTCGCAGATGGCCCTAGAATGTCGCTGCCACCACTTCAGCGTGTCTTCGGCAGAGAACACTGTGGGAGTCAACGCAGCCTTTCAGTGGGTCTTGCAAGAAACTAGGCTTGCCCAGCATCAGGGAAACACACTGACCAGAAGAAGGAAGAGTTCGCTATCTAACATGTCCTAGCGGCCAGGTGCCATGTTCACTGAGAAAGATACCCAACAGTAAACGTCGCTCCGATGGCAGTGCTGCTGGAAGTTATGTGGACATTGCAACCATGATGTTGTTTTACGGTCTCTTGTTAACGATGACTATATTTCTAGAAGTTCTGTGGACATTTCAACCATGATGTTGTTTTACGGTCTCTTGTTAACGATGACACTATATTTCTAGACGTTCTGTGGACATAGCAACCATGATGTTGTTTTACGGTCTATGGTTAACGATGACTATATTTCTAGACGTTCGGTGGACATTGCAACCATGATGTTGTTTTACGGTCTCTTGTTAACGATGACTATATTTCTAGAAGTTCTGTGGACACTGCAACGATGGTGTTGTTTTACGGTCTATGGTTAACGATGACTATATTTCTATTTTTTTTTTTTTTGTTAGACAAATATATAGAATATATTGAACGTTCAACAAACAAATGAGACAGCCATTCAAGACCGAGACGAAAATCTAGAACTGATAAAAGAAATTAGACACACACAATCAAGATTTTTAGACAAATATATTTCGACAAATGCGTGTCGAAGTCGAACACGCTGACCTTTGAAGTGTATGACGAGGTGTGACGCATTTCCCACGAAAGAGCAACGAAAAGGAAGAGGAAATCAAGATTCCTCCCGGAGCATTCCTGGAGGTAAAATGCACATAAACACTTGGTGACAATTGGTAATAATGCAATAGAACTGAGAGTAGAGCCAGAGGGATTTGCTAAGTAAAGTAAACGAATACACTGAGAGTAGAGAAAGACGGCTTTAGCAAGAAAAGTAAATGGGTACACTGACAGAGTAGAGAAAGAGAGATTTAGTAAGTAAAGTAAACGGTACACTGAGAGTAGAGAATGAGGAATTTAGTAAGTAAAGTAAACGGGTACACCGAGAGTAGAGAAGGTGAGATTTAGTAAGTACAGTAAACGGGTACACCGAGAGTAGAGAAAGAGAGATTTAGTAAGTAAAGTAAACGGGTACACCGAGAGTAGAGAAAGAGAGATTTAGTAAGTAAAGTAAACGGGTACACCGAGAGTAGAGAATGAGAGATTTAGTAAGTAAAGTAAACGGGTACACCGAGAGTAGAGAAGGTGAGATTTAGTAAGTACAGTAAACGGGTACACTGACAGTAGAGAAAGAGAGATTTAGTAAGTAAAGTAAACGGGTACACCGAGAGTAAAGAAAGAGAGATTTAGTAAGTAAAGTAAACGGGTACACTGAGAGTAGTGAATGAGGAATGTAGTAATTAAAGCAAATGGGTACACTGAGAGTAAAGAATGAGGGATTTAGTAAGTAAAGTAAACGAGTAAAGGATCTTTTAGCACACCTAGCATTCAGTGCTATAGTCTGTTTACTTTTGTCTACCCCAATATAAAATTTCATATCTCAGTAACCAACTGAGGGGAAATGATGAGATTTAACATTTAACAGTATCATTATGTCCACCCAACAAAAAAATTTTCTTCTGCAGATTGTACAGCAGATTTCAAAGTTTGTTTTTATGCGGTATATAATTTACGGAATAGAGATGAAGTGCATGTTAATAAATGTATTACATCTTCACTCGGAAACATTAGCGCTGAATAGTTAATTTTCTCTTGGGACATGGGATTGGCTTTATGACAAGAGCCTTGTGTCGTCATCTGAACTGGCGGGACATTACCGTAAAACGAGTTTGTTAGCGAGAAATCATTAGTTTTTCACCAAAACATCAAAGAAATGTCGCCGCTTTCCGTTATTTAAGTTGCTTTTGGACCTATCAAAGATATATTCCTTGGGTAGGGGTAAATATAAGACGCCAGGAAAATTTTCATAACGATGCAACAAACAGTTTTCAAAATAATTGATCGTGAATGAAGGCATTCATTAAGGACAGACTATAGCCCATATTTATAGAGCAATCTTTACTCTGTGGATCATGTGTCAAAGGTCACGCCGATCGTTTTTACTTCCCAAGAAATTTTTACTAGCCCAAATAAGGATCGAACGCATGACCACAAAAGAGGAATGTGGCCATATCTACGTGGCTCAGTCAAAAGGTATGATCGGTACAAGAGCACAGATTGATTCAATATTTATGACGATCGTGTGATGTGACGGACCACGATCACCAAAGCTTATCGACATAACACATGATGATGATTATGGTAAGGTTAATGATAATGTCAACGATGTTATAAGGCGAAACAACCCAGAAAATGTAGTGGTAACTGCCAAACTTGATGATAAGAAGGCTAAAGAATGACAGAGAGACAAATCCCGTATGCCTTTGTCAAACCGTTTTGAGAAGAAATTAACTGAAAAACTTGGTGACAACTGGCAATATTGAGGGGTCAAGAACAAGGGAAAGGCAGAAGGGTACATTTCTAGACTGCTTGGCCACATAGGATAATCGAGACAAAAACGCAGAGCTAATCCACGAATCTGGTGATCGCGTGAGCTGGCGAAACATGACCGCCCACGGTAATCTGCATGGCTTCATCAACATTTCCCTAAAATTACGGTGAGCGTGTCAGAGAAAGAAACCTATTTGTCGAAACCTGCTGACAAGGCACTACTGATGATGATGAATGTGAAAAACCACTGCTATCAACATTCCAGAAGCCGTGATGAGGACGCTGAGATCAAAAAACGTAAATGAATACAGTTCAGGGTCGCCTTAGTGGACTATCAGTCCATGAAATACAATCTGCAAATCTATCACTGGTTTATTTGTTATTACTTAAAGAACTTAGAAATAACGTCCGTGTCTCCTTTTTGACGTTTCGCTAGCAGCCGTCAAATTTCTCGGGTATCTATCAAGTTTCGCGGCATAGGCGGTAAATCTCCCAGCATTCCTCGCTGAAAATGGCTCCCCCCTAAAGACGCCTGCTTCCTTTGTCTATCGGTCGGATGCCGTGAGTGTCTCCATGACAGTTTAATTTACTCCCGCCCCGGGTATTTTCATGGTTGACTATTATTGTTGCTCCTGTCACTCTTATCGGGAATTTAAGATTCCAAGGAGCGAACACGCACCGCTGGGTGTCACCATCTCAGGCTGGATGCATGCGATGTAATCGGATACGGTTTGAATACTGATCTCCATTTGATCGGCGATGCAATAGTCTGCGCAGAAGCAGGGACTTTGGCGCGTGGTTTGTCCAATAAAGTGACAAGATTCAATAGTTGTTCTATCTTCTAGGAATGTCCAACAAAAGTCAGCGTAAGAACTGGTGAATGAGATGCGAAGGGGTGGGGTCAAGTAAAGGCGTAATGAGTAGTTTAGGGTTACCGTCATGGAGACGTGTTGCGGGATTTGGTTTCTTGGTTTCTAAATACCGACATCCTAACATTCCGGACACATCCATAGATTCTCGGTCTCTCTCAGAGGACAGCATAATGTGTAGATGCTGATTGTCACTGTAAATTACTGTCTGTAGACACATCAGATTCGTTCTCTCATAATCTCTCCTTGCTGGAGCCACATTTAAACCCCGACGCAAGTATCTGTGAATATATTGTTTCATCGGTTATGCATCTTCGATCAGCTTTAGTTCATAGTCTTCAGGATGTCTACATTGTCCATGGTGTGTGTTCTAACTACTGATGCTCTTGAAGTCAACAGATCTTCTCGCTAGTTACCGCGCACTTCAACATGATCCGGGCAGCACATCTGTTAAGTCTATGTAAGAGAGGGTTCTTTAAGATATTTCACGTTAGCGTGTAGTAGCTGTCTCACATCAGTGGTCTAGCCAGGATCTGTGCCATTGAAGTCTAGACCTCACAGCTGTAACCCCACGCCTATAGCTCATCGTTCTGGTGTAGATTTCTGGTGTGCAACACAAAACTGTTGGCATGCCTTTTCAACTGGTCATTATGTTAAAAAAAATAGTGTTAAAATGTCCAGGCTATAATAAGTTACTGCGAGGTCTGAACATTAAGACATCTAGTTTCTATTTCATGCACGTAGCCACAAAAGTCTTCAGTGTGGCTAAGCAACGTACACATTTAATAAATATTTTTCTGTAGAAGAATGTTATATAACAGGCTACGACCAAATGTCAAACATAGATACATACCTTACTGCATCACTTCTTTCAATTGCCAGCCCATTTAGCGACCGAATAGATTTGCTATCCTAATGACGTTTTTTAACGTATACTACTGGCATCTTGCAGTCTTGACAAACCAAAGTGTGTTACATTGTGCTTAGAAAAAAAGGCATAATAACCACTCCATAATACAAAGCCTGGGCCGAATTGTAGAGACCATGATCCTTCTCTCGCCGAGTCTAGTTTACTCTAGAGGAAAGATAAGACCAATGCATCTGTAACTAGACAAGCCGAAGAAGCTGTCGGATCAATAGCTTAATGCTCCAACTGTCCGCCTGTTGGAGCTTCCATCCTAGACCAGTTACCGACCCAGGCTTAGGGCCTGTTTTGCCCTGCCATGACATTTAGTCTTTCAGTTGCATTTCCTTGCACCACGATAAGGCTTGTATCTTCCTAATTGCGCTCTTCAGCCCTAAGCCGTTGGTACAATAGAGTGTTGGATTTGGTGAACGCGGCCCAACATTCGGCCCTAACAGAAAGCAGGCAGTACCGTCTACTGTTATACGGTAGCTCAGTCATATCGTACTAAGACCTGGCTCACATTTGCTGAACACCGAGTACTACGATACAATGATTTTCCCAGGGTCCAATAAAAGATTGCTCTGTTCTCACCCATCAGAGATCTCGGTAAAGTCCGTAGTACATTTCTTATCCCGCCCTACCTCTTGGTACTAGTCCGGTACAGCGAGATAGTGCCTACAAACGTACAGTACATCATCTTATCTGCGAATGTGCGTCAAATGTACAGTTAAAATACATCACAATGTCTAGGCATACAGTGTTATAGTGTGTCAAATACATCATATTGTCTAGGCATACAGTGTTATAAAATGTCAAACACATACCATTGTCTAGGCATACAAACAGTGTCATCAAATTTGCCGTTGAAATAATCAATTGTCTTGCCATACAAACAGTGTTATCAAATTTTCCGTTCAAATATATCATATTTTCAGCACCTTGTGACAACGCAAATCCCTGGCATCATTTGGCTGTAAGTTCCATTGTTCGCCGTCGCCCTCTCAGTTGGAAACATCTAGAAAGTGTTAAACAGGCTTTGAGGGATTTGGTAAAGAAATTGGATTTGTTTCACCCCAGCAATGGCTCATGGAAGCTATTACAGGCAAAGAATATCATATATCCAGGAAGTCTCCCGACTCCAGATACTTTCATGTTCCAGGGAATTAAGATTGGCGATACGACCTAGGTCATGTTTTACTGTTGTCGGGACAGTGTCGTTTCTGATCTGGGCGATAATTCTCAGTGTGCATTAACACAAAAATATTGTGAAAACATTAAAGAAACTCCTATATGACACAGAAAGGCAAGAAGATAGGGAGACAGATTAATGTGATCAGATTCGTCTGTCCTATTGTACATCTCGGCTTTGATGCCCGATATTGTGTTCATTGGTTGATTTGAGGATTATAAAATAGGTAATGGAAAACCAATAGGAAGTACTGTTGCTCTGGTGTGACATTCCTTGGGGTTAAAGGAAATCAGGTCAAGTTTTGAGGGTGTGGGATCAGATTTATTACAGGCTGCTTGTTGTCCTACTTTGGCATTATGTCGGTGCTTATTTTATATCATAGAGCACTGACACATGTACCTGACTTAGAATGGCGCTTTCGAACAGCCGCCTATTGTAAAATGGAGGGAATAACTCTACGCTATGCGAAGGATGTCCGATGTCCTCGATTAGAAGTGCAGCACATGTTATCGCAGCAAATACATACCTAAGTGCATTATACTTACACAACAAACTATTACAGCAGATGCATATGTGGATTATACGTATAGGCACATACTATTACAGCAGATGTAAAGACGCATTATACGTATCGGTACATACTAACTCAGCAGATAGATATGTGCATTACACCTATAGGCAATTATTACTTCACTAAATGTACATGTGCATTATACGTATAGGCAATTACTACCCCAGCAGATGTACATGTGCATTATACGTATAGGCAATTACTACCCCAGCAGATGTACATGTGCTTTAGGCGCATAGCAAATGCTGCCACGGCAGATCAAAACTTGCTTCCAAGCATAGATATTGTTGGGAGCCAAGTCTGTTGGGAGCCAAGTCTGTTGTAGATTGGTCTAGTCAAATATAAGTCTAGTGTTAGTGCTTAATTCGTCTGTAGGAGTGTAAACTAGTCCTGTACGTTTTACTGTGTAGACAATGTTACAGTTTAGTTTAGTTTAGTCGACGGATCACCATCACGGCACACGGTTGTAACCCATAAGTGCTCTGTTCTACTCCTAACTCAAGCCTGAGTCAGGAGGCAGCTGTGTTTCGAGCGCGGAACGCGGAATTGCGAACTGTTTCCGTGAAACTTTCGCCACAGAGCACTAATCATCATTTTTACCTTTCGCTCACATGGGCGCCTCTCAAGACTCCAAGGAAAGGCAAGACGGACATATATAATAATCAGACTGCTCCTTTTACTATTAGTATAGGGACTCTTCGCTGGCTGTCGCAGATGAGGACGGAGTATGTATGGGAATATCCCGAGTGTTGTGATGCGGTTCTTGACTCAATTCAACGCAATAGCACACTCGTGACAACGCTAGTTGACATACAAACGGTTGTTATTCTAGTATCCTTGAATGCACTGTCGAGATTTCTTCTTCTTCTTTTTCTTCTTCTTCTTCTTGTTCTTCTTATTCTGCATTTTCCTCTTCTTTTTCTTTTTCTTCTTTCGCTCGCTAGAAATGGATTGTCTGTATTTGAAGTGTTGTCGCTTGTATATACTCCACTGTCTTGTTTAGTCACTCAATGGTCAATGAAGTTTTATCTTCCACTGTTGTTTCTCTAGGTTAGATGGTTTGTCTAGATATGTCATATTTGGGGCAGTCTTGAAGTATGCGATCTGCTGTCTGTGGCGCCAATCCACATGTGCACATGGCTGATTCGCCATCCGTGTATTTTGTATACACATGGTTAAGTAATCGACTGTGTCCTGTTCTGAGGAGTAGAGTAGTTATTTGTTTTGTTCTGTCCATAAAATGGTGACCCTCTTGAGCTGGTACTCGTGGTTTCTTGATTGATTTGATTATTCTGTGCTTTTGGTGGTGTGCAACAGGTACATCAGGTTGTTCTTCTGTTAGACCTCCTTAGCTAGTCAATCAGCCCAGTCGTGTGTGGGGGATCTACATGCAGATGGTATCCCAGTCGTTTGTGGGGCATCTACAGGCATATGGTATCCCAGTCGTATGTGGGGGATCTACAGGCAGATGGTATCTCAGTCGTTTGTGGGGGATCTACAGCCAGATGGTATCCACTGTTTGGTAACCTTCAGCTGGCTATCTTGTTCAGATATTAGTGTCCATAGAACTATCAGTGTCCCAGGCTGGAGTGCCTCTACTGATCTTGCATCTATTAATAGCACCACAGCCGGGCTGTGTGGCGAAGAAGTTTCGGACGCAATTTGTAATCCCGTATATCGCGTTCAAAACACACCTGCGGGTGATTTGGCAGCAGACTGCCTTGTGTTGGTTGTCATCCAATGGTAAGTGTACCGGTCGTTCAGAAAGCAATGGCAAACTACTGAACGTAAACTTACCTAGAAATCTCAAACAGCCAAACAATGATGGATTAACTGCGACGGCCTGTGTGATGTTGTTTCCCCGAGAAGAGAGTGGGATCAACATGCACATCTTTAAACTGATTATCTGTTGGGATTATTGACTGACTTTTCGTCTACACTCCTCTCTTCTGTCTTCCCTTCCATATATCTCTTTCTTTCACTCTCTCTCTATTATTCTCTCAACACATACTTCGACAACAGTTCTTTTCCACATTAAATAAAAGATTTAATTTAAAACTATGTCTGGTGTATGGGTGGATATTGTGTATGTAGTTTGTATGTTCTTCTAGTGTGGCTGCCAGATAAGATGTTGATAGATAGTCTCCGTGGTTTCTCTCGTCTCTTCTCTCAGCTAGAGTACAGGACATGACATAGATACAGAACGGTCTCACCCTGACAGCTCCGTCTGCTTGAGTCGGTAGATATATCCGTTTTTTGTAATGAAAAATGTTCACCACTGTATGAATGTATTTAACCCGATCACCATATGCTGTCAGCGCACAGAATGTTCTTTATTATCTTATAGCGTTCTTAATTCCATCTTGGAAAACACATCGAGTTTCTATTGTTCTCTATTTTTGTCCTGTAAAAGTTCTACACTTAATTGATATAGGCACTTTGTATGCACCTTGCAACTCTTTGATACTGAGTAATTTGGGTCTTTTTCCTTTAGTTTGTATGATCTCTATTTTCCATTCTCTGTCCTCCTGACTTATTAAGATGACACTTCTTTTCCTTCCTTTCTTATGCACAAGTGTCGTGCGTTATGACTTTAAAGTGTTTTCTCGTGGGTTATCAACACTGGGTGATCTTGACCACAGCCATCTGTGTAATCTCTTAGTTGATAAGTCCCGCACTGGTATGGAAACCTGTGTGATATACATTTAATAATGAGATCTGTGTCTGCTTCCTCTTCTCTCCTATGTGAGTGTCTTTTCCTCCAGCCGAAATGAAAAGGCTTCCGAAAAAACCCACTCTGACATAGGATAGAAGATTCACCTAATCGTCTATACTATTCCTATTAATAGAAAGCAATGATAAATGCTATTCACGCACATCTATATTCATATCCTAAACTATATCTAATATCTTTATACCTTATTTAGGCATCTATGTTCCTTTATAGAATTAATGTAGATCCACGAATCGAAATTAATCCGCAGCCAAGCACTTTATCCCATTATACGGGAGGATATTTCTTTTCATTACAGGACACATAATTCTATCTTTCCGTCCAGTTGGGGAACACACACTCCACTGACACAAAGAAGTGGCCACTCTCTTTAGATCATCTTTGTCCCATCGTCCTTGACATTGCTGGACAAAGCAAATTCAGACTTCATTGTCCTAGTTTGTGGAAAATTCCAGATCTGGGGCTTTTCCGTATATCCCTACCTCCAGAACGCAATAGACTGGTCCATGATGCTGTCTCTC
The DNA here is from genome assembly GCA_963921405.1 of Cepaea hortensis. Taxonomy (NCBI): domain Eukaryota; kingdom Metazoa; phylum Mollusca; class Gastropoda; order Stylommatophora; family Helicidae; genus Cepaea; species Cepaea hortensis. The sequence goes on from OY992886.1 coordinate 100,802,156, forward strand.
TTGGTCGCTAACCAAATTTTCCACTCGACAGTTACCTGTGTTGTAGTCGACTCTCCCGACTTGACCTACATACACATGCGCTGGTCAATCCTTTGTGGTTATCCTTCTGTTTCATTAACTCGGGAATTAACCGTTCACCTGCCTGGTTTTTTTTAACCCTTCTCCTACGTGGGCAGTCGATGTATGCAGTCGTCCATCTGGGAATCATTAACTCTCAGTATTTCACGACATAGGCCCCCTCTTAAGAGATTAGACCGCGTCGAATCTTTCTCACTGTAGGTTTGATTCCCATGATCCACAACCCTAATCTACTTCCTCTGGAGCTGGATGTCTGGATAAGAAATCTGCTCCTACATTCTCCTTTCCAAGGATGTATTCCACAGTGAAGTCCAGTTGTAGCAACAACGTCCATCACATCCACCGTGCGTTGAGCTTCTGCTAAGTCGCTATTAACATCACGTGTTGATGATATGATTGGATCCTCACATGGCTCATCTCATTATCCAGTAGGCGCTCTAATTGACACCCTACTATACTACTAACGACTGAAACTAGTGTTGGCTCCTCGCTCCTGTACGTTCAGTCGACCTCCTTTCGACTTGCGTCAGCGACGGCTCACAATACAGACGGATTGTCCCATCCTGATTGTAACACTGCTTCCATGTCCTCTTGGTTTCCCCCGGTTTTTCCTCTGGGGATGTTCCGCCTCGTCCTCGTCGGACCGAGTCGTCTTTCCCAAACCTCCTGGGCTTTTGCTTCCAGGACCATCTTGGGCGATATTGTATCTGGTCAGCCAATCTTGGGTTGGAGTCCTGGGTAATTCTCGCCTTTCCCGACGTTACCTGCCCCTTCTGAACTTGGTTACCGGTGAAACTTTCACTCTTGTCCTTTCCCTGACTTGTGATTTCCCTCCTCCTGTCGTTGGGTAAATCTGACCTATCACGTACTGTCCCATAGGTCCTCCTATGTTGTACTGGCGATCTCTGGTCTTCGTCTGGACTGGTAACCTTTGTCCCAATAGCTGCCATCACCATAAAGTGCGAAGCTTTGCTCCCGGATCTCTCCTCATATTTCCTAATGAGATGTCTAGGGAGATTTTTCTTCTCTTCCCCGATCCGTATTTTGTAGATGTTCTTGGACACTACCTTTTCCACAGGATAAGGTCCTTTCCATCCTACTTGGAGTATATTGGTCTCTGCTGGACTCCACACTTCCACTTTGTCTTCCACTTTAAGAGCTAGTTTCCTCTTGATTCGCTTGTTGGGTGGTGCTCTCTGGCACTCCGAACAAGACTTCACCCACCGGCGTACATCTCCGGTCATTCCTGGCCAGCAATAATGGCCGGATATTTGCTGCAAGGTCTCTCTGACACCCATATGTCGATTCTCGCCTATGATGTGTCCACTCTGAAGAATGTGAGGACGGTGGGTCTCTGGAACCACCCACTGCTCATGCAGGTTATCTCCCCTCCCAGCTCTCCGATAGAGTAGTTGATTCTTCAGAAAGTACTGTCCCCGTTCTGGTGGCTCAGCACTTCTTTGCAGCTTCCTGTAGCAAGGATGCAACGTAGTATCCTTCCTCTGGACAGTATGCAATTCTCCTATCCCTGAGTTGTCGCATAGTGTCTCTGCCTCGTTTTCCTTCCCTTGAGATCCACTGACTACTGTTCCCTTGTGGGTTGGCTGTTTGGGCATCCCCAAAAAGACATATTTCGTGCCAATGATCATTGGGAATAGGGAGTCAGCTAATACAGCCGCAGGAATAATGCCCGTGACGTACCTGGATTTAATCTCCACCTTGGCGATTGGCAGCGTCATGGTAACAGCACTCCTCATTGCCGGTTTTAGCTCTATGGTCTCCCCTGTAAGTTGGTCTGGGCTTACCAAGCTGGCGTCTATCACCGCTTCCCCATCCAAACCTGTATCGTAGAGACAAACAACCTGCTGGCCATTGACTTCAATCAGTTCAACCACAGGTGGTCTCTCTTGGTCCTGAGTGTCTTTCATCTCCTTGACCGTTTCCTTGCCTTCCTCTTTTGATTCCTCGAGGTTGGTTATGCAATTGGCGTCGTTTGCCTTGCATCTGCAGTCCACAGTATTATGTGTTATCGACTGGCAGTGTGTACACCATGTTCCCTTCCTAGGTTTCCCTGTGTCCTTTTTGTTCCTTTTTCCTTCGCCGACCTCAGCCTTGTCTGTGATCACCGATGTAGGAATCACTTTGCATGCTGCGAAGTAAGAACTTTTAGGTTTCGATCTGCAGTCTTTTGTGTTGTGGGAGGCCGCCCTACAAAACGAACACCACTTTTCAGACCACTGTCGTTTCGCTTGAGAATTCGAGGTGCTCTGGGTTCCTACCTTCACCTTCTCTGAACTCTCCTCTGTGTGCTTTATATAAGGTTCCACTTTTTCTCCTTCCCAGTTTTTAGGTTTCTTTTTCTCTGGTTTCTCCTGACCTTTGGTTTGTGTACTTAGTTCCTCCGCTTCACCATGTACTTCCACGAATCGTTCCGCCAGCTTATTCACAACATCAATCCGTTCCGCCCCTTGTTCTCCCAAGAAGGTTCTGAGAGGTTTCGACATTTGCTTTCGCATCTGGTCGACCACCATCATCTCTTCGAGACTCTCATAATCCCTCTTGAATTCTGCCAAGTCCATCCATTTCTGGAGATAGGATTTCAGCCTTAGACTGTATGCGGCGAATAGTTCTCCCGGCTCTCGTCTAGACGATCTAAACTTCTTCCGATACGTTTGTGCTGTGATTTCATAATGTTTCATCAAAGCTGCTTTCAATTCCTCATACTGATTTTCCTGTCCTGGTGGTAGGCGTGTGTAGACCTCGTACCCTGAACCACGTAAAGACTGGGATACTTTAAGAGCCCATCTGGTTCTATCTAGTCCCATAGCGATTGCCATAGCCTCGAACCGATCCAAAAACTGGAATATCTTTTCTTTACTTTCATCATAGACCGCCAAGGGAAACTTCATGGCATGGTAACCCTGTCCACTCATGTAGGTTGCCCCAGGTGAAGATGAACTTCCTTCTGCTGCCTCTACTTCACCCTTAGTTTGTGTCTTGAGTTCTAACTCTTTCAAGCGGTATTCATGTTCCATTTCTTGTCTCCTGGCATTCTGTTCCATTTCCAGTTTCTTGGTCTCCTGTTCCATTTCCAGTCGCTTGGTCTCCTGGTCCATTTTCTTGGCTTCTTGTTCCATTTCCAGTCGCTTGGTCTCCACCTCTATTCTTCTCACTTCCAACTCAGTCTTTCGATCTTCTCGTTCCGCCTGACGAATCTCTCGCTCTCTTTCTTGGATGTAATCAGTTAAGTCTGAACCAGCCAACCCAATTTCCTCTCCGTTTGCCCTCAGTTCGGCTGTAGTTAGTTTGGGATTGGCCATAGTTAAAGCAGGTAAGTCAGCACGTTGAGTAAAGACACCTCAAGGCAGAAAAGAAGTACTCACTATACAATTATATTCCACCTAGAACCTATATCATTATCTATGTCTATCTAATATAATAAACCTACGACACCCCACAGTACATCACAACCACTCTCTCATCCACAAGAGGCGATATAGGATAAAGACTTATGTAGACGTGTGACCGTGTGACTAGGTATGTAATGTGTCTTACCACCTATCCACATTCACTCTGTCTGGAACTTTCTCACTGTAAAGTCACCAGCATTAATGAACTGTTTCTACCATAAATGTAATGGCACCATATATCCAATGGACGTCCTTCCATTAAAAGTCATCAATATATACTTCTATTTCTTCCAATCAGTATGTCCCAACATGTAGGTACTCCGCTATGCCTGTGCCAATATGCAAGTACCCCTTTATGTATATGCCCTGTTATGCCTCCAGGTCATATGGGTATTTTTCCTACCCCGCTCGCTCCACCAATTATGTGATGTTGTTTCCCCGAGAAGAGAGTGGGATCAACATGCACATCTTTAAACTGATTATCTGTTGGGATTATTGACTGACTTTTCGTCTACACTCCTCTCTTCTGTCTTCCCTTCCATATATCTCTTTCTTTCACTCTCTCTCTATTATTCTCTCAACACATACTTCGACAACAGTTCTTTTCCACATTAAATAAAAGATTTAATTTAAAACTATGTCTGGTGTATGGGTGGATATTGTGTATGTAGTTTGTATGTTCTTCTAGTGTGGCTGCCAGATAAGATGTTGATAGATAGTCTCCGTGGTTTCTCTCGTCTCTTCTCTCAGCTAGAGTACAGGACATGACATAGATACAGAACGGTCTCACCCTGACAGCTCCGTCTGCTTGAGTCGGTAGATATATCCGTTTTTTGTAATGAAAAATGTTCACCACTGTATGAATGTATTTAACCCGATCACCATATGCTGTCAGCGCACAGAATGTTCTTTATTATCTTATAGCGTTCTTAATTCCATCTTGGAAAACACATCGAGTTTCTATTGTTCTCTATTTTTGTCCTGTAAAAGTTCTACACTTAATTGATATAGGCACTTTGTATGCACCTTGCAACTCTTTGATACTGAGTAATTTGGGTCTTTTTCCTTTAGTTTGTATGATCTCTATTTTCCATTCTCTGTCCTCCTGACTTATTAAGATGACACTTCTTTTCCTTCCTTTCTTATGCACAAGTGTCGTGCGTTATGACTTTAAAGTGTTTTCTCGTGGGTTATCAACACTGGGTGATCTTGACCACAGCCATCTGTGTAATCTCTTAGTTGATAAGTCCCGCACTGGTATGGAAACCTGTGTGATATACATTTAATAATGAGATCTGTGTCTGCTTCCTCTTCTCTCCTATGTGAGTGTCTTTTCCTCCAGCCGAAATGAAAAGGCTTCCGAAAAAACCCACTCTGACATAGGATAGAAGATTCACCTAATCGTCTATACTATTCCTATTAATAGAAAGCAATGATAAATGCTATTCACGCACATCTATATTCATATCCTAAACTATATCTAATATCTTTATACCTTATTTAGGCATCTATGTTCCTTTATAGAATTAATGTAGATCCACGAATCGAAATTAATCCGCAGCCAAGCACTTTATCCCATTATACGGGAGGATATTTCTTTTCATTACAGGACACATAATTCTATCTTTCCGTCCAGTTGGGGAACACACACTCCACTGACACAAAGAAGTGGCCACTCTCTTTAGATCATCTTTGTCCCATCGTCCTTGACATTGCTGGACAAAGCAAATTCAGACTTCATTGTCCTAGTTTGTGGAAAATTCCAGATCTGGGGCTTTTCCGTATATCCCTACCTCCAGAACGCAATAGACTGGTCCATGATGCTGTCTCTCTTGGTCGCTAACCAAATTTTCCACTCGACAGTTACCTGTGTTGTAGTCGACTCTCCCGACTTGACCTACATACACATGCGCTGGTCAATCCTTTGTGGTTATCCTTCTGTTTCATTAACTCGGGAATTAACCGTTCACCTGCCTGGTTTTTTTTTAACCCTTCTCCTACGTGGGCAGTCGATGTATGCAGTCGTCCATCTGGGAATCATTAACTCTCAGTATTTCACGACAGCCTGTAAAGAATATGCAACTTCTCTTTTAATTTCTCAGTTGCTATCTTGATTGCCTAGATACGGCTGATGATAGTATTGAACCAAATAGAACAACTGCGTCTAGAACAGGAAGAGTTGTCATAGTAACTAGGAAAAGATGAGCTAAACTCTTTGGGATACGCCAAATTGACGTAATAACTAGAGACGTATGAGATTAGGTAGATATTGGTTACGCTAAGTTGACGTTATCATTTGAGAAGCGTGAGATTATGTAGATATTGGTTACGCTAAGTTAACGTTATCATTTGAGAAGCGTGAGATTATGTTGATATCAGTGACGCTAAGATAACGTTATAACTAGAGAAGTGTCTGATTATGTAGATATTTATCACGCTAAGAATGTTATAATTAGAGAAGCGTGACATTAGGTAGATTTTGGTTTGCTAAGTTAACCTAACAACATGAGAAACACGACCTCCTGTACATACTGACTATGCTACGGAAGTTAAACTAATAACAACGAATGCAAAGTTTAAATTATCACAGAAACATAAATTTAGTGGCCATGTTTTGTAGGAAATGATGTGAAAAAGTTGTGTTTACATTATATATTTCACAAAGTGAAATGTTCTACGTTCATAAACAGCAGCAGAGACAGACATCTACACGTGTATTTGGCAGACTTCCGGGTCTACAGCGACACCGCACAGCTTGTAATAACGAAGAACAACGTGCATCTAACGATGTAAGACATCTACTGTGACAATTTATAACTGAGTAGAGGACGCGGATAGTGTACTTAACACGACTAGTTACGCCGACTGTTGTATGTTTCTGCGGCAATAGTTCTTGTTAACAGGACCAAATACGATGTTCTGTACAGCCGACTGTTGTATGTGTCTATCTGTCAATGGTTCTCAACATTTGAGTGGCACCGACGCTTTACAACATCACCATCAACATGTGTCTTGCCGAGTTACGTAGGCACTGGCGAATGGGTCTAAAACTGTTGGTTTGGGAACCCACAGGAAGCACCTGTTATCGGGCAAACTGACACTGGGTTCATCATCATCATCATCATCATCATCATCATCATCATTTGCCATACCGGTAAGCGTCGGTGGTCATGTTTCGCCATCCTATACGATCACCAGAGTCGTGGATCAGCTCCGTATTCTTGTCCCGACCATGCCGTGTGATCAAGACATCCACATATTTTCTTCTCTGCCTTCCTCTTGTTCATTCCCCCTCAATCTTGCCAGTTATCACCAAGTTCTCCAGTTTATGTCTTCTCATAACGTGCCCAAAAATGTAACTGTCTGTCTAATCGACTCTAATCTCTCTAATAACGTTGCGGTTTTTTATTTGCCCAACTAACACTGGGCTAGGCGTTCATATGTATCTGAAGGTCTAGGTCCCCGATGTTGTGAATCAATTCCATTGATGGCATGCTTCCATGCCGCCGTGCTAGATCATCAAGCATTTCTCAAGGTCTGCCTACTCTGCCTCGTCTACCGCTGATCTTTCTGATCACCACGATGTTCTCCAATGCCTCTTATCACTTTATGTGACCAAATAACACGCTTGTAATAACGAATAACTTAAATCTAGCGAAGGCAAAACAGCTACTGTGGCAATATTAGCTTAGAAACGTAGACGAATATTGTAGCTAACACGCCCAGTTACGCCGACAGTCACGATGCTATCCAACGTCTCTCTTCTCATCACATGACCAATGAACGCAGTTTGTCTCATTATTATGGTTTTATATGTTTGTTTGTTTGTTTGTTGGATAAAGAATGACTTGCGCGATGAAGTGGATTAAAGTGAGGAAGAGTTGCGCAATTCGTCGACCTCACTGTCTCGCCTGAGTCCATCTGAGTTCAGAGGCAAGACAAGTCAAGACGACTGGAGACGAATACAGGTGCAGTGGATGACCAGGACGCTCTACGTGCCTTGCTGTGCTCATTATATTCCACAACGCGTTGCATGTAAACGCCGTCTTGGCCGTTGAAGCAACAATGATTTCTTCCGCGCAGTCTGCGGAATCCTGTCTTCACATACTGGGTAGGCGTACCCTAATTCACAGATTGGTTTGACACCAAATCGTCTGCCCACGCCTGGTTTAGCCGGCCTGTCACAGCTGTTGCCCGGGGGGTGACCGCTGTCGTATGCTGACAGCTATAGTTGTATATAACGGTCTACTGTCATTAATTAGCCTCTTCCGGTAAACTGCTGTTAGTTATCTTGGCGGTCCAGGGTATTTACAATATTTGCTTCACATCTCCGTTGCTATCGGTCTCTTTCTAATTTGTTCATTCAAGTTTCATGATTCACTGCCATACAACATGACATGTTCTATTTAACATTTCAGTACTCTTCTTCTGCTATTAAATGATAGTGAGTTATTACAAAAGATACTTTCATTTGTCTAACATGCATTTTTTTTTCTTTTGGTGCCTATTTTATCTATTCCGCGATAGTGTAGTGGCTAGATCTCTAGCCTGCACTCCCCGTGGTCACATGTTCGAACCCTTATTTAGAGACAACAACACCAACATAACTATGCATGTGTTATGTTATATACATTAGACAATTGAGTCACAGTCCATAACATTAACATAACTAGACATGTTTAGTTTAGTTTAGTTTAGTTTAGTTTAGTTTAGTTTAACTTAGCTTAGTCGACGGATCAACATCACGGCACACGGGTGTAGCATATAAGTGCTCCATTCTGCTCCTAACTCAAGCCTGAGTCCGAAGAATCTCAACTCAGTGCACGAACTCCGTAGCACCGGCGAGGATCCTGAAATACTTTGGGTAGATTGTTAACTCGAAATTTTGCCCGGGCAGCGCCGTTAGGCTACTCTTTTTCGATTTCCAACTGCCAAGGGATTATTTACGTGATCAACAATACACACGGGCGTCCGATCTCACTACCCAGAGACCAGGGGAAATTTTGTTAGAAGAAGTCCACGTGAAAAAATCCCGGCCCTCACCGAGGCTTGAACCCGAGACCTCCAGCGCGCGAGGCTGACACCATACCTCGAGACCACTCAGCCCCCTTGACATGTGTTCTGTAGAATAGGTAACAAGCTCGGATATAATAGAACCAACACGAAGCGACGTGTATGATCCCACGAATCAGGTAAAATAAAGATAAAAGACACAACATGTATTTACAAAGCAACACATATTCTCAGATGTCAGCTTTTTATTGTACTTTTTACAATATTGCACTTTACAAATTAAAACATTATATTCAAGCACATTTATGACATATGCACTAATTACACAGCACATTTGTGACATTTCCACCAACTACACAGTACATTTGTGAAATTTGCACTCATTACACAGTACATTTGTCTACCGATCACACAATAGTTTGATGTGAATGTTATCAGTAATAACACATTTAAAAAAACCCAAATGTGCTATGTTATTTTAGTTCAGCAATACCTGTGTACACTACCAAGACATCACACTCTCGCACACTCTCGCACATCCTCGCACACAAAAAAGACTTTTTCAAAATGTATTCGCTGGCTTTAAACTCGAGCTTAGTCTAAAATTTGGAGTGATTTTTGCTTTTCCTATTACCAGTGTCCCTCGTCATCGGGTGAACCCACTCTGACTTCTAAAGTACTTGATATTTACGTTCCCAAGTCAAGGACGAGAAGTTAGTGTTTATGTTCAACTGACCGGTGTAGGTCGTGAACCCACTACCCCACTATCAACGCACTGGAAGTTTAAGAACATGCTTTCTAATCGTTTCGGTCACGCGACTTCCACAAACACACATTCGAGGCCATCTAGTCTGGCCGTTAGTTCCCTCGCATGTCAACATAGTGGGCCAGGGTTTAACCACCACTGTAAGCAGGGCTTGAAGCTGCAGTAGTCCAGTGGCCAGCACCCAGGCCTGCCGGCCGATTGTCGTGTGTTCCAATCTCATTCGAGACATGGAATTATTTTTCTTGTCTTTAATTAACATGCACTCCCTGGTCGATTTAGCCTAACACGGGTACCGGGAAACATTTTGGGAAGTAAAGTCGGCCGGGATAATATTTGCCGCATCTCCCACCGAGTGTGCATTATTCTATGAGAATACAGGGCTAGCATCATAAAACAAACACACCCCAGACATATAAAAGCATGCTTAAAAGTTCACTAAATTATTAGTTTAGAAAACAGGTATAACAACTTCTGGAAGATACACCGGCTTAGTTAGCCGTCTGCTTGGACTTCCGAGGGCACTTGCCTGTCTGATAGACATTGGGCTGTCAGCCGTCATTTGGTGTCCATGGTATCAGGTCCGATGATGGTTCTAGCAAACACAAAAGTGTTCAAATAAGTAATGAACCTGAATTGAATTGAGTTGAGGTGGGTCAATAACCGACATCATAATACTCGGAATATTCCCGTTCGTGCTCAGTCCTCATCTTCGACAGCCAGGGAAGAGTTCCAATACTACTGGTACGAGTTGCAATCTGATCAAGTGTCTGTCTGATCTTTCCTCGGAATCCCGAGTATGTGATCCTCTGGTCCCTGCCTGTCACACTATTCTCTCTAGGCCGTGATGGTGTACCTGTTCACCCACACAATACACATGACTCCAAAGAATATGATTCCAAAGGATTTGATAACAAGGGATAACCAAAGGATCTGATTCCATCCACGGATAGCCGTTCCAGCTAGGACACAGATAAGTGAAATTAATACTTTCATGTAGTGTCTTTCGTGTATTTGTTAGTCTATTTTTGTTTGTTTGAAGTGTGCTGACGAAGGTTTTGGCCGCAACGTCCATTTTGTATTTTGTAGTCGTGCTTTGGTAAAGCTCACAATCTACTTCTCGTTTTTCAGTAATTCATTCATGACTCCAAAGAGCCTGGAACACGTATGTCGTATCATGCACCAATACATCACCAAACGGTGCAAACCCAGCCAGTCTGTCCTCCTGCTCGTTCCCCACAACACCAGCACGTCCTGGTGTAATGATCAAACAGATGCTTCCTATTTTTAATTTGCCAATTGAAGCCTTCATTCCGTACGAATCATACCTGTCTTCGCCTTTCTGGGCATGCATTAATGGGCCTATGACAGATCAAGTAAACCGGTAGGGGAGTTATTTGTTCCTTAAAATACTGCCCAAGAAACTGCAAAGGAAACTGAAGGGAAAACACCACAGACAAGTGTCCCAGAACATCAATTATTCCTCCCCACGTTGCTTAATGGCAAAAGTGGAAGAGACAAGAAGAAAAAAAGAATAACGGGTTGTCACAGCAAAAATAAATGTTTATCATCATTATAAACATAACATCGCCATCGTCATCATTAAACCACATCAAGTGGTTCGTTGTGTGTTAGAGTTTATGCAACAGATTATTTACAGTGATACGATACATTTACAAGAAATCATTGATAATATAATATTTACATCTCTATGCTGGCATTTGGGAAAATAGGGAAAACAACATTAAAATCGTCTCCCATGATCATCGCCATCATCATCATCATAATGTGCCCTGCCAACTCCTGTAGGCATTCGTGTCTCTCTACGGATCTCGTTAATGGTGTCTGCATCAACTCTGCTGATGATGCTCCTCCATGACACACGTCCAGCAAAACTCTAGTGTCATTACCCTCTTCCAGGCAATCGTTGTTAGTTACTCTGGCAGTTCAAGGTATTCGCACCATTTATTTCAGCATTGCCATCAGTAGCTTGGTCACGGATTGGTGTCACCCGTGGAACGTTAGTCTCCGTCTGGCGTCTGACGTCCTGGGACACAGATTTACGCTATGTGCTGAAATGCATGAATTCTGGGGGAATTGATGTGGTGGTTTCCCCTTACCTACCACATCCACAGATATTTGACCTCTGCCTTTGACAGCCATTTCCGACTGTCAGGAAAATGGCTGCCCTGCTCTACCCAGCTGCAGAAATGTCCACTTATCATGATGGAGACTCGTTCTATAAGATTTAGCACACTAAAAACCGACAATGTAAGTATGTAGGCACTGGATGACAGAAAGAAGCTGAACATTGATAAACATTGTTTATTTGTTCTTTTGTTTTTATTTTTATTTTTCAGTAGAAGATATAAGGTTTCATCATCCCATCCCTTACATCTGGACGTGGATCGTAGCGATGGCATGACGGAAGCAACAGTAATTAGGCTAGTCTAGGCTTTCCCCTGCCTTCTTCTTCTTCGTTCGCCCTCAACTGTCCATGAAGTGATAGGTTTGAGAGAGTGACGTTATGTGATACACCAAAACCACATAAGCTACATATAAGAACATACATGAAGCAAGAGATTGCTATAATGGCTGTGAAAAGACCATGTATACATTTCTTTTAACATAAATGGTATACATCATATCTATATAGTTACATAAAGTTATAATTATATCAACAAGAATATACTTTTACAAGAACTGTACATCATTGTTACATATTTACATAAAATTACACTAAAATCGTATATTAAACATCCATCATTTGAAATTATACTCCTGTCTTCATCGGTGTGTTATAGGGGCTCATTAAGGAAGCCCAGAATAGTAACACAGTAACATTGCATGCATGTGGTAGGGAGCCACTAAAGAGTGTTGACACGAGACTGGCGACCTCATCACGTGGTCAACTTCAGACGCACAAAGCAACCAATCATGAAGAAGTCTACACAGGGCTTGAGTTGGTTGAGGGCGTTTGCTTCAATAGGGAGATGGACAAAAAAATGACAAGAACCAGCTGGACTGAACAACTATTTGGTAATGCGCACATTAATAAGCTGTAGCTGAAAATATAACATCAACGATGAACTGTATCTATAGTAGCAGACTGTTGTGTTGGCATTCTGACCGTGGCCTTTTTCACGCATGTGTGTGCGTGCTTTTAGTTTTGTCGGGACTACTGTCTGTTCCACTTTTCACAAAAGACAATGGAGGCAATATTTATGATACTCGCTGGCTCAGGAATGGAGCATTATGATGTGACCTTCTGCTTTGAAGTTAGAACCGCGACTAACGAATAACGATTATAATAGAACAGAAAAGACGTCTTCAATCAATCAAAAAGTGAAAACTCTAATCTTATGGCATGGACATGACAGGAAAACATTTAAAAACAGGCGTTATAGGTCTATCGATGTAGACACACAGGCATTAACGAGAGCAGTTAAAGACAAACACATATGGCTTCGAATGATTAGGAAGGATCAGGAATACCCCGAGGGGAAAAATACGTAATGCTGATCATATATATATATAGTTGTAGGCAACAATCAGAATGTCAATATTGAAGGTATGCAATAACATACAACCAACTATTCATGTATATATATACATATAATACATTTGCGTGGAATGTCATAGTTATAGGCATGTCATTTTGGAATGTATACTACTCATTATCATCATAACCATTTTCCACTTTTGCCGTCAAGCGTCGTTTGAAGGAATTTTTGATGTTCCGGGGACCTATTGGTGGCACTGGATAGTTTTAGTCCGTTTGATTGTATTGATGTCGTCAATGAATGTTCCTCTCGGGCGCCCTCTTGATCTCATACACGATCTTCTTTGGATTAGCTCTGACGCTGTTACATTCTAACGAGATGACCGAACCATTTGATATTCTGCTTTCCAATAAAATTGGCACAAGGTGTGAGCCCACTGTTTGTCTCATAGCATCACATCTTAACAGATTCAGTGTCAACAAACATTAGATTTTAGACCTAATAAAAATAGATGGCGGAAAATGGAAAGTAAGGGTGTGTCACAGTTATGTTAATATGGTACAGGCATGTTGTATTATATATCAAATTAAAGGGGGTTGCATAGGTAAAAACTACCGCATATAAGCCCGCGGCAAATACGGGAAGTCGCTTAAGCCGATTAATCATCCCATCTCACTTAATCATTTAATCAGTCTCGGGGGGTTAAGATTGCAGCTCTTCTTAAGAAAAAAAAAAAAGATAGTAAGCCAACTGGTCATCCCACCTTATGATATCGTAACCTAGTTTACGTGGAATCCTATCGCATCACACCTTCTTCCAGTTTTTTGCAAAGGGATTACAGGACCCATTGTGTAATGGGAAGTTAGTGGCTGTGATAATTTCCCGCACAATAAACTGAACTCAACCGAGTACAGCACAACTCTAGGGCTCATATTGTTTGAGCCCTGGGTATGTTTGTGCGATTAATAGTCTCAAAGGAATGCGATGATCACAGATAGCGTGCAATTGTTCCTGGTAAAGGCATTGACCTCTGAGGGTATCCAGCACGTCGCCCCAAGTTCAGGTATACTTTTCACAAAACTAGCGGTGTTCATCATAAAAGATCACAGATCAAAAAACCATTTCCGGGGTTATGTAGATACGCATCTGGAAGTGTCATCAGTGGGTTGAGCCAGTATGATCTTATGTCCGGTGTCAAGTGACAATTAATCTTCTTGATAGTCAAATTTTATTCAATATTTATGTGATATTTTTTTTATTGATTTAGTTTTAAACTCTGACTGCAGCTCTACCCTAGAAAGTTGATACACTAACCTACGGTTTGTTATCCAGTTTGTTATTTTGGCTCTTTCTAACGTTTTCAGTTATCGTTTTCGCCCTTTGTTACCTACGTTTTAACTATTTTGAAATAACTGGTTCCTATGGCAGAAAGACAGTCAGGTCACCTGGTACATTTCAAATAAGAACGTCTGTAAGGTACTGTAGTATATATATATATATATATATATATATATATATATATATATATATATATATATATATATATATATATATGTGTGTGTGTGTGTGTGTGTGTGTGTGTGCGCGCGCGCTCTGTGGCGTAGACCACTTAAGATTTCCCATTTGGCTCTAAAGCACAGCTCTTATAAAAAATATCTATATGCTTTGTAGCATAACACTTATTTTTAAATGTTGCATGTAGTTTGCCACACCAGGTTGATTTTCTCGGCAATTTTACGTGCAGTAGCTTGCCATTGCTTTCTGAGCGAGAAGTCAACATTTAAATCCAACCGACCGGTGTAGGGAATTAACTATCTACCCCACCATCAGCGCATAGGCAGGAGCCTGGGCGCTATCATTTCGGAAACATGGACAGCTAATTGGCGAGTACTCATTCACAATTGGCTGTTGACCTTAAAATCAATCTTCATACGAGAATGATTTATAACAGGTTAGCAAATTCTTGCACAAGACAATATATTTAAGCGGTAACTGTCCAACCAAATACCTCATGCAAGAATGTTTTCTTGATACAGATGAAGATTAACCGAGCAACGTTAGGCCACACAAGAAATGCCGCTTAGAGCTTTGTATGTTGATGCCTGCAAATTCTCATAATTACTGACTGGTTTTTCTTTTTCTTCTTCTTCTTCTTCTTCTTCTTCTTCTTCTTCTTCTTCTTCTTCTTCTTCTTCTTCTTCTTCTTCTTCTTCTTCTTCTTCTTCTTCTTCTTCTTCTTCTTCTTCTTCAGCACACAGGATGATATCCATTGTGCGAAGATGTAAATCGTGATAGCATAACAAAATATAACATAACATGACACAACATAAGTAGGGTCCATCACGTCTGTAAAAGTGTCATGGAAGATTAAATCTTAACATGAGTAAATCTTCATCCAGGAATACCTCTTGATACTTGAGAAAGCCTCATCCAAGGATGCCTTTTGAGTTTTAAAATGCTCATGCAAGAATGACCTTTGGCTATTGAAAGTTCAATGCAAGCGTGTTTCTTGGCACTTTAAAAATCCTCATCTGAAAATATCTCTGGATACTTGAAAAGTCTGATCCACAAATTTCCCCTGACAACTGAAAAGTCTTATTATCCAGGATTATCTCAGACACTGGCAAATTTCCATAAGGAATTAGTTAACAATATTGCCAACTCTCTCATTTCTGCCGTCAGATGCAAATCCGCATGCAGGAACATCAGCGGACAATCTAACTGCCTCATACAGGATATTGGCAACGTTGCAAATCCCCATTCACATGTTCCTAATGCCAACTTGGCAAAAGTTGACACAACAAATCGTTTATACAGATCGCCTATTGACATTGTGATAGGAAATTCGAGGCAGCTTTTTCTTATACATTGGCGTGTCGTCCAAACTCTTTCTTCGGAAAACATTGCCTAGTTTTCTTGAGACATTCTCAAACAAGCTTTTCCTGCGTTTCACTATCCGGCCATTGTGGCACACAGAACTGAAGGCGTCCATAATTAGGTCTAAAAAGCTGTTGACAATGAGCAGATGCGACTCTGCAGCCGAAACTTCTGAATGGAAACATCCGTAAGCTTCTCGAAGTTTCTTGACGTCTTCAGAAAAGACCTGGAACATAAAAGCAAATAAGCATTGGAGGGTTATGCTATTTATAAGCTTGGTTGATGATGGAGCTGGTGTTAAAGTGCTGAGGTTAAAGTGCTGAGGTTAAAGTGCTGATATTACAGTAGATGGTGCTAATTATTTCGTGGCTATTGGTTAGTGGGGAATCGACATAATATCACTCCGGGCACCCACGTAGACGATTGATCTCCATCAGAAACTATCGCAATGTAAATGCTGAGCTTTCCAGTAAAACATGTAGCAATAGCGTCGGACTTATCCCCTCATTCATCGACCCCCCCCCCCCCCCCCTTTCCAACCACTTCCCTCTCCTTGACGGACCAGACAAACCCAACTGAAGGATCTTTAAACAGGTTGCTTTATCCTAGTATTGTCTCTTTGACCAGCAGTCATTCATGGACAGTATTCGAAATGTCTCCTTTCTCCATCATTGACTGTTCCAACTACAGGCGGTCATCAAACAAACTGGCGTGCATGCCCGTTGCCTCGCGCCTCAACCTGAGCTGACCCAGATCAGTCTTTGTGAGAGAGAAGTCTCTATGACAACAGTTGACTACAGCAAGTTATTCAGTCCACGTTGTTATGAGGTATAGTGAAATATGGCACTCTACCATAAATATAGCTTTGTGCTTGCCTATCAGCCTAATAATGAGAGGGTAATATCGTGGCTTCCCACTGTCTTCCACATCTAGTAAAGTAGCTGTCACAAACATCTAAATATGATAAAGGTCTAAAGCTGATATTTAGAAATCGGATATTTCTATAATTAGCCGTCTCCTGCAACACATTACGTGCTCTGTTCTACAACCTTCCTCTTCTGTAATCAATGCTACTATGAGTCGGTAAGCAAACAAAAGTGCACATGTTTACACACCACCAAGACGTGTTTGGTGTGTGTCGCAGCTCATACGTTTTTTTAGATCAATCCACAACCGGTCAGAGTTATTGGTCTGTGAAATCATGAAGATAGCACCATGTACCCAATACACATCAAGGCTTTGTTACTTATCGTCATAGAAGATGTGCAATATACACTGCCTTCTTAACAATGTGAGAATGCAGTGCCGTCTCACTAGGTCAGTACTCCCTTTTTAGCTGGCAGTACTGGGGAAAATCCTGGAGAACATGCTCTGCTGTTTTATCACACTCTCTGCATGAGCATAGTGACAAGCCACTCAGTAGAAGCTGGTACACACGCTTGGGCTGACTGTTATGCCCTGTCAGAAGCCTTACAATTCCTACCTGTCCCTGCCGGTCAAGAGGTATTGGGAAAAATCCTGGAGAACATGCTCTGCATTTTATCACACTGTCTGCATGAGCATAATGACGAGTCACTCTTTAGAAGCTGGTACACATGCTTGGTCAGACTGCTATGGGCTGTCCAGAGCCTTAAAATTCCGTTCTGTCCCTGCCGGTCAAGAGAATGGTAGTCGTCCTTGGTCTAGATTTGTTCCTTTCTGATAGTTCAAATAATAACCTGTATCCCATTGTATAAAGTTGTTTCTCTCCCTGTTCACATCCTCTGCAAGTTCTTCTGCATTCTCATTTCCAGGTACACCCAGTAGGAAGGTAGCCATTGAATTATAATTCGTGCTACCTGCTTTTCGTGACTTCTATGTTTAAACATATAAATACATAGCAGAGAAGTGGACCACGCGGCGACTCACCTTTCTAGCGTGATCCAGGTCTAGCTTGTTTCCCAGAAGTAAGACAGGTGTGTAGGAAGATGACCTGGATCTGATTGTTTCAAGCTCTTTCATGGCCACCTTCAGGCTGACCTCGTCTGTGATGCTGTAGACTATGACAAAGGCGTCGGCGTCGTAGACATCATGGCAGATGGCTCGGCATTCATCCTGGAGAACCAAGCACAGACTACAGACAAATCTCAACAAGTTGTGTTCACTAGAATACAAGAACAAAGCAACAAAAACATGTCATGCAAAAGGAACTGCTGTAGGTATATGAAGTGTTAGGAACAGCACACTTTTGGGTTTCAGTGCACGGAGGCATAGATGGCCAGTCTTTCACTTCGGCAGCAAACGATAGAAGCTGTTATCGAGCCCTCGTCCGACTGCCTCATGCAAGCAACAGCGTAACGCCCCGGCCGTTATACTAACTCGCCCGCTACTGGAATACAAGTAGGAATCACTATTGAGCTGTGCAACAGAACAAGCACTGCATATATCTGGTCTGTAGCACTATACGGCGCTGAAACATGAATCTAACCACGATTGATTTCGAACTGACGACTCGATGTCGGGGGAAATTTTGAAACACGGCTGTTAAGCCACACACACCGGCAACATATATTAGGTCGTGGCATAACGTGGTATATTAGCACCTTTCTTTCTGACTTTCCGTCCCAGATACTGTCCAGAAACTTCTGAAACAAATATCGTATCCATGGTACCAAATTGGATCCAATCCAAAGTCGTAGTTGTTTTGGGGGAATGGGGGGAGGGGGGTGGAGACGGCTTAATTTTGATTGCTGGTTCGAAACATTAAGAAAACGTATTTGGTAAGAAAACGCATGGCAAATAACACCGTAGAGTTGTGGGATGCCAAGGGTTTCACACATCCCAGGTTACGGCTCAAGGAGGTATGACCAGTTCGCTTACTCACCACCATTTCTTCGCTGGAGTCGCAGTCGCTTAGTCACGAAACTCAAACCAAAGGTCTCACTATCCAGATGCTCGGCCAATGTTTCTCACCACCGGTCAAAGCTTTACAAAAGTTAGTTGCATATCTTTTACAGGACGTCGCAGTCAACCCGATCATATTTGGCTGTTTGTGATTTCTTGGCAAGTTTACGTCAGTAGTTTGCTCTTGCTTTCTGAACGACCAGCACTCATACCATTGTATTAAAACCAACGCCAGGCGGCCTGCTTCCATTCGCCCACAGCTGTGTTTCGAACGCAGTGTGCGGCATTACGAAATGCGTTCTTAACCTCTTCACCCACCGCGGGTTCTTAATGACTTAATTCTCTATCCTGTCCGGCGTGGGATCACGCTTGTTTTGAACTCTACATGACTTACAAAGGACAACAGAAGAGATATGTTCTTTAGCAATAATAGACCAGTCGCCCTTCTTTCGTCCACAGCAGCGGCAGGAGAGGCCACTAGCACCTACACTCCATTCACTTTCCTAGCGCCAAGAAGATTAGTCGTGTCCGTCCGCTGGCCAGACCTACTGCCTTGACTTCAGAGGTAAGTCATGCAGTGGCAGGTTGAAGCTTTGCTTTCAAGAAGCCAGTAAATCTCCACGAACCAAAGTAATATCACGTACTCTAAGTACATCATTAAGAGCCTAGTATGATGGCCAGGTCAGGTCTTCGTGAACCCAGACTGAGAGAACCAAAAAAAAAAAAAAGTGTGTGACAAATATATGTTCTGGCGCTTTAACTCTTTTATCTACCCAGTCCAGGAAGGTTAACCCGGTCAATATATGCCTGAAGAAGTCGGATGTGTCTGCCGAAAGGCGCAATTATCACAGCTCTGCTGTAAACAGGCACAACGCAAATACGTCAAAATTAATCATTCCGGACGAAGGAAGTAGAGCTAGTGTCTACACATGCGGTAAGCGGTGGTAGGGCGGTGACCAGCATGCTTGCCTGCCGGCCCGCTGGCTGTATTTTCAATCACATTCGCGCATGAAATGTTTTTTTTTTTTTTTTTTTGGGGGGGGGGGGGGGGGGGGGTTCTACTTTCCTGGGCGTCTATGTCGAGCATGAGATATATGGTTCTACTTTCCTGGGCGTCTAGATCGCCTAAGCCGAATTTTAGCATGAGCATGCCCCCAAGCAGGAACCCGCGATAAATCTGTGATATGGCCATTGCATTGTGTAGGTCTGAGTGCACGGAGTTATCGGTGGTCAGTCTCTCCCTCTGTGGACAGAAGACGAAAGCTGGCGTGGAACCCGTGTCTGACCGAGACATCAACGCAGCTTCCTGTCAGCTACACTAACGCGCCCCCCCCCCCCCTCAGCCTAAAGTGGGTACCACGAAATATCTTGGAAAGTAAAGGCGACCGGCGTGATATTGGTATACAACCTGTTGATTGTTCATGGGTCTAAAATAAGGCACCAATACCATATACCCATTACGCCTGTAGATATGGGCATGCGTCATTTATGGCTATTTCTGGTCCTAGACTGTATACACAGAGAAATCATGGCCTTGGCATAATTATACGACCATTACTATCAGTGTCAGGACATTCTCACGGAATAGCGGTAGAAAACTCGCCTGATAGGATGCTTCCATTGTACAGTGGATGAAACGACTGCTAGGACGCTTCCATGGTACATTGATAGAATCCGCCTGCAAGGATGCTTCCATGGTAAAGTGGTAGAATCCGCCTGCAGGGACGCTTCCATTGTACAGTGGTAGAATCCGTATGGAAGGACGATTCGTATAATGCCCCTGTAAAGACGGTTCCATGGTACAATGGTAGAATCCACCTCCCTGGGAAGGTTAACCCGGTCAACAAATGCCCGCAGAAGTCGGATGTGTCGGCCTAACGGAGCAAGAACGCAGCTCTGCTGTAAATAGGCACAACGCAATCACGTCCGAAAAAAACTCTCCCGATGAACGAAGAAGAAGAAGAGGAGGAGGAGGAGGAGGAGGAGGAGGAGGAGGAGGAGGAGGAGGAGGAGGAGGAGAATCCGCCTGCAGAAACGCTTTCAAGGTGCCGCGCAAGAACACAAGCTGAGGTTCTTTCGGTAGAGTGAGAGAACAGCCGCTTGCTAGGATGCTTTTATGATAGAATATCCGACTACCGCTATTTAGAACAAAGACTATTGAATATAAACCTCGTTTTGCCTTGATTATTTCTGAAGACTGTTCTAAATCTGACATTGTTGTATTTCCGTTAAACACACAGATCCCGACGAGTTACTTGTATGATTCTGTCATTTAGTTTTCTGTGGAAGTCATTCTATCAAGGCAGGCCGAGTGTGAAAGTCCACGTAAAACTGCAATTACAATATGTGGGGTACCAAGAAAAAGGTGTAATTGTTATGTGAAGTAAACACATCATTCGACCTCTGAATTATAAAATACTTACCATGCTTTGATCCCCTGAATTATAAAATAGATACCAACAATGCTTCCACCCCCACCCCCCACCCCCCCCCCCCCCCCACCCCCACCCCCCTCCTCCTCGAATTATAAAATATATACCCACTGTGCTTCGACCTCCATGAATTATAAAATGTATACCTACCGTGCTTCGACCACAAAAATCATAAAATACAAACAAAAATGTTAGGAAGCAAATGCAGCAAAAGAAGAATTAATGAAATGACTAAATTCCAAACAAAAGATTTTATGAAAGACAGCCAGAAAAACAAACAGAGAGAGATGGAAAGGGGTGAAAACAATTAAGAAGGTATGAAGAAAGTGTGGTAAGAAGTAAGAAGGAATGAAACATAGTAAGCAAGTACAGAAGAGCGGAAGTTTTATGGAAGAAATAAATAGAGAGACAAAGATTATTCGAAGTAAAGAAGGAAGGATGGCAGGAAGGATGGAAGGAAATAAGGAAGGAAGGAAGGGAAGGGAGGGAAGGGAAGGGAGGGAAGGAAGGAAGGAAAGGAAAGGGAAAGGGAGGAAGGAAGGGAGGGGGAAGGAAGGAAGGAAGGAAGGAAGGAAGGAAGGAAGGAAGGAAGGAAGGAAGGAAAAGGAAGGAAGGAAGGAGAAGGATGGAAAAGGAAGGAAGGAAAACATGACTGATATGAAGATAAAATATCTGAGAAATGAAAGAAAGAGCAAAGGAATGGACGTAATAAAACAATAGAAAAGTTGATAGAAAGGAGTGACGAAAAAAACAGAAAGAAGGGTAAGAGAAAGGAATGAGAGAAAGGTTTATCAGAAAACTGAAGTAACCCCTTCACCTGCGATAAGTTTAACAACAGGTCGAAAAAGCAACTCTCTCATGACCTTTGCAGGCACACCTGACGAATAGCTTTGGTTGGTGTCATGTTGACTTACCACTGACATGCTCAAACAACGCCACGGTACGACAACTAACGAGAGCTTGGATTTACCTGGCTGGATGTATCCAAGATGTCTACCTTGATGGAGGTGTCCCTGTGACAGACGGTTGTTTGATAACTGATATCTGTGAAGTACATAGGTAACGGTCGTTTAGAAGTGGTAACTGATTTGTTGTTGTTGTGGTGGTGGTGGTGGTGGTGGTGGTGGTGATGATTGTTGTTGTTATTGTTGTCTTCTTCTTCTTCTTCTTCTTCTTCTTCTTCTTCTTCTTCTTCTTCTTCTTCTTCTTCTTCTTCTTCTTCTTCTTCTTCACCATTCATATTTGATCTTCCTCCTCCATTTCCTCCACTTTCTCCCCCTTCTCCTTCTTCTGTTGTGTCTTCTACCTCTGATTCACCCTCCCCCTCCTTTTCCTTCGTCTTCTTCTTCCTCTTCTTCTTTTTTCCTTCGATTTCTTCTTCCTCTTCTTCTTCAACCTCTGATACCCCTTTCCCCCTCCCTGTCCTACTCCTACTACACTTCCGTCTTCGTCTTCCTCTTCTTTTACGTCTCCGCCCGTCTCCCTTTTTCTTGGTCGAATGGATAGGTCTGAAGGATGTGTTCTCGAGTTTAGGACTCTGTCTCCCGCGTGTTATCTTGAGTGATAAAGTGCGTCAGAGACTGGGGTGTGTGGAGAGACATGACTCATTTCGTCAGTCAGTAAGGCAGTAGGGGGAAACACAAAGTTGCATGAAATCTACTGCAACCAAAGTTGTAATAAATAACAAATCTAAAGAATGGACATATCGTATGCTGCATTATCCATTACACGCTCACTGGCTACTTAACAACGTATTTACAATGAATCACCTCTAATCGGTTATTTTAGACAACACACATACACTTTTTCAAACGCTCAGAGTTACTTCAAAAATGACGTACACTAAATTGTAGAAAGTGAAAGAATGTGCCCTAGTTTGAATAATAGAAAGACAGAAGTTATGGTGGATCAAAGAAACAGACTGTGCCAAATGTGCAATTAAATTAAAGGACGTTATTTTGGGACAAGTGCAGAAATTCAGTACCTAGGCACATGGATAACATCAGATGGAAGATGCATCACTGAGATAAAGAGCAGAGTAGGACAAGCAAAAACTGTATTCTATCAAATGAAAAATGTTTTGTATAATAAGTCACTGTCCTTGAAAGTCAGGAAAAGAGTTCTTGCATGTTACATAGAACCAGTTTTAACACACGGCTGCGAGTCCTGCACAATTATTAAACAGGCGAAATAAAATCCCCGGAAGCCTTGGAGATGTGGTTTTATAGAAGAATGCTGGAAATTAGCTGGACAGCCAAAAAGGGAAATCAGGATGTTTTAAGGGAAGCTGAGTCGCAAAGACAACTTATCACAAACATTATAAAGAGACAGTCCTCGTTTTTTGGCCACGTTATGAGAAGACAAACACTGGAACATGTTGGACAACAGGAAAGATTTGTGGAAAGAGAGATTAAGGAAGAAAGCGTGAAAAGATTATTGACAGTCTTGTTTCATGGCACGGAAAGGAGTCAACATACGAATTGATCCATGACGTAGGAAAGACATGATCACCCACGCCAGGCACTGGATGATCACGATGATGATGATGATGATGATGATGATGATGATGATGATGATGATGATGATGATGATGATGATGATGATGATGACGACGACGACGACGACAACGACGACGATGATGATGATGATGATGATGATGATGATGATGATGATGATGATGATGATGATGATGATGATGATGATGATGATGATGATGATGATGATGATGATGATGATGACCACGGGGCTAGACACCGATTCACAAAAATGCAAATAAGACAGCCTTGATTATCCGAATCAAGGATATCAAAGAACACAAGGTAGGCAGCTGACAGACGGAATGCTTTTGAAGGCACCACATTTGCATAATTGTTTTGTAGATGCTCCACGAATTCTTCATTATTGGATTTTCGTTCTTTTTTTTTTTTTTTTCTTCTTTGCGCTCGCTCGCCTTGAACTCAAGCGCAATCCGTGCCGCTACCTCGGCATCAGCGCACCGGATGTTTCAGACTAGCGCTCTTATCCATTCGGTCATGCTGAACTCCGATGATCTCCTATCCAAGGACACTTGCCCCTTCACCCAACACGCCTATGAGCTCTAACAGGTTTACACCGAGGTTGAATATTGATGTCAGTGCGTCTATTGTCCTCTAACGTGGATGTGATGAGTTTACACCGAGGCTGACTATTGATGTCAGTGCGTCTATTGTCCTCTAACGTGGATGTGATGAGTTTACACCGAGGCTGAATATTGATGTCAGTGCGTCTATTGTCCTCTAACGTGGATGTGATGAGTTTACACCGAGGCTGAATATTGATGTCAGTGCGTCTATTGTCCTCTAACGTGGATGTGATGAGTTTACACCGAGGTTGCATGGCCCGGAGAGAATTGTTCGGCAGGGAGTGACCAGAGAATCTGGCCGACACTCAGTACTCTGAAAAAAGGTCAACGGACACATAATCAGACTACAGCTGGTACCATTAGTAGTTGGTCTCTTCGCTGGCTGTTGCAGATGAGGACGGAACACGTATGGAAATGTCACGAGTGTTGCGACGCCGGTTCTTGACTCAACTCAACTCAACTCAACAACTCAACTGTCCTGTCTTGCCTCTGATGTTGACACTTTGGTTTAAAGAATTCAATCAATCAATCAGGTGCTGTCTTCACAACCAAGGTTGCCAGCAATGGATCTCCAACAGTGTCTGCCCCTCGCCTTGATTGTACGTACTGTCAGACTTGCTGCTCGTCCTTAGCTTGGTGTTATCTTCCCACTTGTACCGTTGTCTACCTCTTGCCTTCAATCTTACTCTCCAGTATGGTTTTTCATCATCATCATCATCATCATCATCATCATCAATACCTTGCCGGCTAGCGTGAGCGATTATACCTCTCTACAAATTGCGACCTCCGACGGCATGGATCAATTCGTATGTAGACTCTTCCGTGCCATGACACAAGACTGTCAAGACTCTTCTTCCTCTGTCTTCCTCTATCTCTCTTTCCGCAAATCTTTCCGGTTGTCACGACATGTTCCAGTGTTTGTCTTCTCGCGGTTTTTATAAGAGTGTTACAGTGCCCAGTGTATGAAACCCAGACAACACAGCTGTGTCCAATTGAGCTTACAAACACTGAAACACGTCTTCAAAGATTGTCGGCCTCACGTGACAGCTAAAACTCTGTCTGAATGTTCTAATACCTTTGTGTTACACATAAATCATGCGTGGATTTGTCCAACACCTGGGACAACTTTCAACTGTGCCAGGCCTAATATATTCATTTCACGCGGCTGGGATCAGCTGAAGGATTTAAAAAGGCGTATAAATCGCTATTTCATTCATTTAATTACCACTTATCAGTAGTTAATTTACCCGGCCCTTCACAAAGAACAAACAGATTGTAAATTGAATTGATAGGCAACTACAGCTAGTCTGTACACTGTGCATAGCGAAGTTATCGATTACTTTTTGCTGAAGTGTGTGTGTGACGGGAGTGGGGAGAAAGGGGGGTGGGGGGGGGGGGGGTTGTGTGTGTGTCTTATGGAAACACAGCCACAACTCAGGTATGCTGTGTACGCGACTGTCCCACCTGTAGATTTAGCTGCCCCAATTGTGTGAAGTCTTATCACAAAACGTTTACAAGTGTTTTCATCTCACTTGAATTCTCAGTGAAGGACATTGATGTATCCGGGTATACCGCTTGAGCATACAGTACGAGACCTCCTTGGGCAGTTTTCATACACTGGTAAGAGCGTCGGTCGTTCAGAAAGCAATGGCAAACTACTGAACGTAAACTTTTAAATCACAAACAGTCAAACAATTATGTGGTTGACTGCGACGGCCTGTAAAGGATATGCAGCTTTTAAAAAAAACATACCGTTCGAAGGCAGCCGCAGGTGATTTGGGAGGAGATAGCGATGTGTTGATTGATTACCATGAGCGTGGGCCGTTCAGATAACAATGTCAAACAATTCAACGTACAACTATCTAGGAGATCAAAAACAGCCAATGCATGCTGGAGTTCATTGCAACGTCCTGTAAAAGCCCATAGACAGTATCGGATCACGAAAACTAGAATACTTTGGCCATAGTAAGTGTCGCGGCTAAAGAAGAAGAAGAAGAAGAAGAAGAAGAAGAAGAAGAAGAAGAAGAAGAAGAAGAAGAAGAAGAAGAAGAAGAAGAAGAAGAAGAAGAAGAAGAAGAAGAAGAAGAAGAAGAATTGATGACAGTCAATCACCGGTCCGTACAAGCCACCCTGGCCAGGTACCAAAGTCACGCGCCCAGGCAGCACAATTTATGAGTCTCTGGGTTTAATGAAAGATCCCTTTTTCCCCGTCCCTCCCTCCCTCCTTTCCTCCCTCGCCATCCTTAGTTTTTCTGGACAATGTAAAGACGGACCGCGTGATGTAATCATGTCTATGGCAAATAGTCCTTTTATAGCAGCTAATGCCAATCTCGGTACAGAACTCCCAGACTGGCCACTGCTATTTATCTCTGTTGAACGTCGTAAATAAACACCTTAATTACCCGGAACTGGTGCTCTGTCGGCGACAAACGACCTGATCTCTTAAATCTCTCGTCTGACAACAGAGACTACTATATATGTCAGTTGATACCGGAAAGTTAACATGACCTGAAGGAGACGAATGTTAGAACCGTTGCCCTCAATCCGCCGCCAACATTGTTAAGCGCAAATTGACCATTGACCCTTTTGGTTGCTTGAACTCGGGTCAAGGAAGTTCAAGATAAATCAGGGGAGGCTATTGTTGGACTGATGAAGTGCAAAGGGAAAGAACAATGCTTTCAACGTTTAGATGTTTTCACGAATAATTGGAGTGGTCAGCATGGCCGAATGTTGAAGAAAGCGCGTTCTTAAAAATACGGTGTGCAAATGCTGTGGTAAGAGGTTCATCCTTTACAACAGACAGTTGGACTCAAATGTTGACTTCTCTCAGAACGTAAATTACAAGTACTTCTGAAGTCGGAGTAGGTTCGCATGATGGCGAGGGACACTGGTAATAGGGAAAGCTAGTCCACACGCACCATTATGTCCATTTCTACTTGAAATGGTGAGTATGGACTGCTCTTGTGTTCAAAGCGAGCGTACGCAACAACAAAAAACAAAAAAAAACCACGAAGAATTCGAACTATAGCTGCTCGAAAAAAAAATAAAGTGACCATTTATAGTTCCAGTTATACTATTGCTGGTCATCACCATCATATTTTCCACAGTCATCTGTGTCCAGTGTTGTTGATGCAGGTCGTCAGCTTGGTAGTATTATGGCCACTCGCTACTAAGCAAAATAAATAGCATAGCAAGAATATACATCGCATGCCCTTTAAAGATGTCGCAATCATATGCAGCATAATTATCTTTATGGACAAAAGAAATTTTTCTTTTTAACCTGATGGGGCGGTTCTCGCCCCAGGGGCAACCGCGAGAACTTTAAAAAAATAGTTCGGCCTTTTATCGCATTTTGGCCTTTTGGCCCAGATCAAACTGTAGATTTATCTGCACTTGCTCTGGCCAGAGTGCAGAGGCGGTTAACCGAACTGCAAACTTGAATCACTGACCACTACCATTGGCAGACGGACCTTGGTGGACCAACGGGCCGAAAGGCTCATAGTGGGACTAAGAGGCCTTAAATAATAGACATCATCCGAATGACACACAAGGGACTTCGAACCTCGCGGGGTGCCTGTTGGCCATTGAGACCTAAAACACTTATTTCTAAAATAAATGTGGCTAGTTCTGTTACAGGGTTATTATCTGAGACTAAGATGGACCCTTATGCCGAGGGGACTTCAAACGAAAACCTTAAAAGAGTGATAGAAATTACAGTAGCGATGCCTTGTCTTGTAACCAGTCAATATTATTGTTAAGGATGTCAAGAGTGTTAAGCACACAACATCTCGGTGAAAACAAACACGGTGACGTCATAATGACAGTTTAAAGATGGCCGCCCCACTTTTGATATGCATTAAATTTAAAATGAAAACCTTAAATGTGTGTTGTTGTTTGTTTTTTTTTAATTAATTTTTTATGGGTGAATATATTCTAAAAAAGTAAAGAACAAATATATCATTTTTCGATGTAGTCACCACTGCGTTAAATGCAAGTCATCCGGCGCCAACAGAATGCTTGGATTCCGGTAGAAACAAGTTTTCTTGGTCGCGTGTATAACCACTCATGCAGTACCTGCTGTAGCTCTTCATCGGACAGAAAAGTCTTTCGACCAAATGACTCTTTGAGTTGTCCAAATAGGTGGGCATCAATTGGGACTAGTTCTTGACAAACATAACAGCGTAGCTGTTTCAATTCTGGAGTAAATTGCCGTGGTACTCACCTTGCAGACACATTACAGTTCTGTAGCACGTCATGAATTATGTGGTGTTCTGAACAGTGAACATTCTGTCTCAGAAGTCACGCAGTTGTTGAAACTTCCTACTCCATTCATACACTTGCTGGACTGACAGACATGCATCACCATATTGGACCTTTATTCGTCGATGAATGTCTATAGGTTTCACTCCTTCACTCATTTTTGGAAAAAAATACGGATAACAGAATGCTGCTCCTCTTTTGTGCATGTCAAAAATGGGGCGTCACCGTATTCGTCTGTATTGTGATGTCACGTGCTGTACTTTCATGACATCCTTAACAGCAGTATTGACAGGTTACAAGACAATGGCATGGTTATTGTAATTTCTATCACACTTTTAAAGTTTTCATTTGAAGCCCGCTCGCATGATTTCGCTTCTTATGTTGAACGGGTTAGGGGTAATGGATATATATATTTGACTTGCTGTGATTTTGGAGGCAATTTTTCGCATTGTATTACAGAGGACCCTATTTGTTTCGAAATGTTGGTATTCAATGTCTGTGATTGACGGGTATATGACATCTTAAAACTCATGATCGACCTATCGATAGACCAGCCGCCGGACGGACGGACGAACGGATCGAACGACCGACTGACCGACCAGGCAGACAGACAGACAGACAGACAGATCAACAACAAGACTAGAATATAATTTAAATGGAATCAGTACGCGTGTGCGTCTAAGTGTGTAACATTCCTGGAGCTCAACCCGCATTGTAACATTTAACTAAACATTTCATAACTGTCACCTGACGTGACACCGTGTTTTGTCTTGACCTGACTGCCATCTGACACTGTCAACAAAGCCTGCATAAAATGTGTGGCGCTCGTATGTAGCATGAAGGTGTCAGTCGTGCCAGGGGTCCGTTGGTTCACGGGATTTGAACTTAGAGTCTCCTTCACATACGTCATTGTGTTGACATATATTGTTCAGAAAACACACACGGGCGGGAGATTTCATTGCGTGACACTTATTGGCTGGCAGTTGATGGACCTTTAACCTTTGACGGTTTAGGACAGTCATGAGTTTAGCTTTCTTTCTTTCGTTCTTTCTTTCTTTCTTTCTTTCTTTCTTTCCGTTCTTCAGTTTCGATTGTGTTCATGCGTTATTTGTTATCTTTGTCGCCGTGCCTGTTATATGTCTCACAATTGTTCTTTTGTCTTTATTATTATATCTATGTGCCTGTGATTTTGGCTGTAATTTTTACTATCTTGCGACTTGTTTATTCCGAAATTCTCTCTTCATTTCTCCCGTGACTTCATCTGTTATTTCTACCGTGTGTTTCTCTACCTATTTTGTGTAATGACATTTTGTTTTCAATACTACCTTGTCTTTACATTGTAAATTATTATCTTTCTTATATCATTCTCTAATATGTTATTACTTCCTATCTGCCTGCCTGCCTGCCTGCCTGCCTGTCTGCCTGCCTGTCTGTCTGCCTGTCTGTCTGTCTGTCTGTCTGTCTGTCTGTGTTATGATTCTTTCTTGCTCGTACTCCTCTTTATACTATCCTATGTTTTTGTATTTTCCTTTATAAATTTAAAAAAATAATATAGGTAATTTCATTCTTTTACTTTAGTGAAGTCAAGACAGTTTAAAAACAAATTTCTTTATCCATGTTTTCTTCAAAGCATTCTATTATATCCATATTAACTGTCTTTTGTCTATACCCAAATTATGCACTCATCTATCTATACATCCAGTTGTCCCAGCCATGCATCCAGCTGACAATCCAAGTGTCAAATCTGTAGGTCCATCAAGTTAACCACACATCCATCTGTCCATGTATTTATCCAAGCCATCCATTAATTTATCCATCTGTTTGTCCAAGCCACCCACCAATCTGTCCGCTCAGATTGCGGTTACCACCGATCCACTAACTAAAGTAACAGGAATTGGTTGGGGTGAGAGAGAGAGAGAGAGAGAGAGAGAGAGAGAGAGAGAGAGAGAGAGAGAGAGAGAGGAGGGGGGAGGGGGAGAGTATACTACTCTCTTCACGTGTAAGCATCTATACAGTCCACTCTGTGAACAGAACAAGGTCCGAACAAGCCAGATACGAACATCACAACCTGTGACCCATTGTTCCCATCATTTATAATGCGTAGTTATGCCCCTTGGGGGTCCAAAATCAAGGAATGCCATTCGTTGTTTCAGTAACTTTTGTGAGGTAATTAGTTCCAAAGATAATGAGGTCACTAACTTAATGATATATGCCAGAGAGGAAACCCCACACGAAGCAGTAGAGGTCAGGTTGTTGGCCTTATTACCATCACAGACCCCCAGATGACGTGTGTGAACTTTGAAAGGAAACTGGACCATGTATGGCTGGCAATCAGAATCCAGTTAAAGTAATCCCTCAGAGCCATCCTATAGTAGCCAAGCTAAGGCATCACAGGAAGTTTTAGTGGCATCATCTACATCCACTTTGGTCATCATAAAGTTCTCTGCATGTCCTTTACATGATGTCGTAATCAACCCCCAGCATTTGGCTGTGTGTGATTTTCTTGGCATTTTTAGGTGAAGTAGTTTGCCATTGCTTTCTAAGCGACAGGGGCTCATACCATTGATACAATCAACTCAAAGCAGTATCGGAATTGTCTGGGAATGAAATACAGCGAGGAAGGCAACTGGACACCCTACCTCATGACAGCATGGCCTAGAATATATAAAGGTTTAACACTTCACATCTGAAAGGCAATAACCACCAGAGGCCTACACAAATTAACCATTGCCAGGTGATATTATGAACTCAGGAACAATCGGTCAAAATACCACTCTTGCATTTACTGAGGAGGAAACACGAACCACCAACACAGCAATCAAGAGCTCTATTGCGTCTCTTTGCAGTACGTTGCCATCAATTCCAGGCTGATATTCTAGCAATTTCATGTTCACTAGTTTGCCATTGCTTTCTGAACTATAGGTCAATGTTGATGTTCAAATGACCGGTGTGTGGAGCGCAATTTATACCTGGTAGGGAACGCACAGGAAATGTAAGTGAGCCTGATAAACCACTCGGCCACGCCTACATGTACCCATAAAACTATGGCGACGGTAGCGAACGGCTTATGGGGTCCTCCATGTTGGACAAGACGACGAGTGGGGACTAGACCGAGAGAGGAACAACAGTCAGTGTCATTGTTTGTATATACTTGGGACAGTCAAAGTGGACAAACACGAATTAATACCAGTGGAAATCGGACTCACCGGACCATAGACCTAACGAAACAGTGCAACGAACAGAGTTTATGCTGATAAAAGCCTGCAGACTAAATACAATAAAGGTAATCAAAGGTAATTTTAATCTTTAGCTACGGTGGACAAACACGAAAGAAATGCCAGTGGAAATCGGACTCACTGGACGGTAGACCTAACGAAACAGTGCATCCAATGAAGTTTATGATGATAAAAGCAAACAGAGACTAAGTACCATCAAGGCACTATCTTTAGCTCGGGTACATAAACTTAAGATCCATGGTTAACAGTAAGACTGGTCAAACAAACCTGGAGCGGCCAGCGACTACTTGAAGCCAGGTTCGTAGACTGTTTATTGGTAATCAGTGAGTAAAGGCAAAGGCACGTTTTCCTATCTTCAGGCATATTTAGTTTAAATAGCCAGAGGATTGACTTCATAGCGCCGGGTTTTATCCCATATGGCTTGGCCTCTTTACGCAAGGCGTCCTGCCGAAAGCGTCACACAAAGCACGAACTCCGTAGCCCCAGCGACGACACCCAGAAGTCTCCGAAACAACTGCACTCGTGAACCGAATGATGTTATCTCGGAATCGAACCCACAATCTTCGGAGCACGAGGCAGGCGACGTAACCACTTCGCCACAGAGCGCCCTCCCCTAGGCACATGAAGTATATGGTGCTAGCCCCATATTTGTATAGACCTCCACTGCCTTTACTTCCCAGACAATTTCCCGATGTCCATGTTAGATTGGGTTCACCTGAGGAGAGCCCAGGTCAATGTGAGCAACATCCTGGACCGGGATTCGAACACATGACTATCGGGCCGGCAGACACACACCCACTGCGCTATCATGGCCCTCTGGGTATTGGTATGTTCTGATATGATAGTGGTCTTGCGCGTCGTCATCATGTGCCATGCCGGTAAGCGCCGGCGGTCAGTGTTCGCCATTGAACACCATCACCAGCCAGAGTCGTGGATTAAGTCTGTGTTCTTGTCCCGACCATACCATATGACCAAGCCATCCAGGTATTTACTTCTCTGCCTTACTCTTGCTCTTTTCCCATCAATCTGCGACAAGTCTTCTTCTTCTTCTTCAGCGTTCCGAGCCATTGAGGTTCTTTGCTGCAAATACAATCCGTCTCCATTCGTCTCTCTGGTGGACCTTCTCTTGCCAGTCGTTGATTCCAAGTGCTTGTAGGTCTGTACATGTATTATCTCTCCACCGCCTTCTTGGTCTACCTCGGGGTCTACGGTCATTTATTTCCTGAGTGTAAGCGAGTTTTGTTTCCCTATTATCTTCCATTCTTTCTATATGCCCCAGCCATTGTAGTCTATTAGCCTTCATGATACCAGTGATTAGCGGGGACTTAAACAGATCATAAATGTCTTTGTTACTTCTTCTTTTCCACTCTCCACTTTGTGTATCCCTAATGGGTCCAAAGATGCGTCTTAAAATTTTGTTCTCAAAGGTTTGTAACAAGGCTTCGTCTCCTTTCGTTGTACTCCAGGTTTCAGAGCCATACAGCACAACTGGTCTGATCAGTGTTTTGTATATTGTGATTTTGGTGTTACGAGATAGCGCCTTTGATTTTAGTAGATGTTGTAGTGCATAGTATATCTTATTTCCAGAGTTGATTCTAGTTTGTATTTCTTCCCTTATGATGTTGGAGCAGTTGAAGATTGTACCCAGGTATTTGTATGTTTCCGTTCTTTTAATGGTCATATTATCTATTTGTATGTGGCCAGAGTTTCTAGCCATTCCGTCTCTTGAAATTACCATATATTCTGTCTTATCTTGGTTGATAACCAGCCCCATCTGTTGGGCTTTTCCCTTTAAGTGAGTCAATATTTCCAATGTCTTTTGTTCACTCTGCCCTATAATATCTATATCATCTGCATAACCAAGCAGCTTGGATGTTCCTCCGATATCACATTCCTCCTTTACCTTCCTTACAACTTTCTCTAGAGCCAGATTGAAGAGTAGCGGCGATAGTGCATCACCCTGTTTCAAGCCAGATGTTATTTGGAAGGGGTCTGATTTCCTGCCTTTATATGTTACTATATTATAAGTATCTTCCATGCATAGTCTGGTCATGTTGATTAACTTCCTTGGTATTCCAAATTCCTGCATAGCATTCCATAGACTATTCCTATGGACACTATCATAAGCCTTTTTAAAATCCACAAAAATGTTATGGAGATCTCTTTTATATTCCCAATGTTTCTCGGCTATTTGTCGTAAGATAAATATCTGATCTATTGTTGATCTGTTTTGTCTAAAACCCGCCTGGTAGTCGCCTAATATGTCTTCTGAATATGGTTTTAGTCTATTTAGTAATACTGCGGATAGTATCTTATAGCTTGTGGACAGTAGTGATATTCCTCTATAATTTCCACATTGGAACTTGTCTCCTTTCTTAAAGATAGGTATCAATAATGACTCTTTCCAGTCATGGGGTAATTCTTCTGTCCTCCAGATTTTTATTATTAGTTCGTATACCTTTAGATGTAATGCATGGCCACCTGCCTTTATAAATTCAGCAGCAATTCCATCAGTCCCAGTTGCCTTATTGTTTTTAAGTCGTGTGATTACATATAGGATTTCTTCAAATGTAGGTTCTTCAATTTGTGGTTCGCATGTTAGAACCTCTTCCTGTGGGAAAATGTGACTTGGAGCTTCACAATTTAGTAATTCAATAAAATATTCTTTCCATGTGTTGCACATTTCCTCATTGGTATTTATCATATTCCCATTTTTGTCTTTTAAACCATATGTGTTTTGTTGGTGCCCTCGTTTCATTGACTTCAGTTCTTTAAAAAATTTTCTGGATTCATTTTTCTGGTGATTAGTTTCCATATCTTTGATTATATTACTCATATATTCTCGCTTCTGCTGTCTGACTATTTTTGTAGCCTCTTTACATTCATTTCGATAATGCTCTTCCTTTTGGATGTTATTGATGTCATTTAACCATACATGTCTGGCATTCTTCTTCCTAATGACTGCTTCTTCACATTTTTGATTGAACCATCTGTTCTTTCTATGCGTGGTTAACACACCGAGACATTCTTCTGCGGTAGACTGAATTGTATTCTTGATGTTCAACCAAGTTTGGTCAACGCTTTCCTCCAAAGGGTTTTGCAGAGTTTCAAGTTTACATTTTATTTCATCTGTAAATTTCTCTTTGACTGTAATGTCTTGCAGTTTTTCTCTGTTATATGTTGGGTGTAATCTTTGTAATTTAGTATAGAAAGCTCTCTTAAGTTTTATTTTAAATTTTGCTCCAACGAGGAAGTGGTCACTGTGGCACTCAGCTCCTCTATAACTTCTAACTTGCTGTATGTTTGATGCATTTCTGTTGTTAATTAAAATGTGATCTATTTGATTATAGGTTCTCTTGTCACATGATTTCCAAGTTTGTTTGTGTATATCCTTTCTTTGTAGTCTGGTACTGCTAATCTGCAGTCCTTTGGCTTCTGCCAGGTTGATGACTCTCCATCCATTATCATTTGAAGTTGTATGTAGGCTTTCCATACCGGCCACTTTTTTATTAGTTTGCTCTCTACCTATTTTTGCATTGAAGTCTCCCAGCACAATCAGGACAAGTCTATCGTTTTTATTTATTTACTATAGGACTTGCTGATTGTATTATTTGTCAAACTTTTTTGGGCTTGCTGATTGTTTTTTTTTTTTTTTTAAGTCCATGGTATTATTTGTCAAAATTTTTTGGGCATGTTATGAGAAGAAATGAATTGGAGAACTTGGTGACAACTGGCAAGATCGAAGGGAAGAGACCAAGGGGAAGACCAAGAAGTAAATACCTGGATGACTTGGCCACGTGGCATGGTCGAGACAGAAATACGGAGCTGATCCACGACTCTGGTGATCGAGTGATCGAGTGAGATGGCAAAACATGACCGCCCACGCTTATCGGCATGACACATGATGGATGGATGGATTATTTGTATTTATCTCAGAAATCACATTGGCACTGCTATCAGGAATTTCTTAGCTTGCCAGCTTATTATTGTCTGTGTTTCACATGCATATATAAGTATAGGTTTTCTATAGCACTTCAACACTTTTTCCCAATACAATTGACGGCTGTTTATTGGGGTATTTAGCATTTTGCAATGAGCTACCGTTGCCATAGCGACACTTGTTCTGATCTCTACAAGATACCTTCCATCAAACGCTATTATTGTTCCAGATAGTTGTACCGATTCACTTCTGTCGTTGTTGCGATTGTGTCCGCTGCTTGTATAATAGTGATCGTGGGAGTGAACGTGTAAGCTGACTAGGTGGTAGTGCTCATGGAGGAGACCTGGTAAACTGTTTGAGTCATAGTAATCATGAAGGTGACAGAGTAAGATGTTTGCGTGATAGTGCTCGTGTTGGTGATTGTGTAAGCTGCTTGTGTGACAGCCGTCTTGGTGATGATTGAGTAAGGCACTTGAGTGACAGTGGTTGTGGTGGTGATATGCTGCTTGTGTACCAGTGGTCATATAGGAGACAGAGTAAGCTGCTTGAGTGATAGTAATCATGGAGGAGACAGAACAAGTTGCTTGTGTGATAGTGTCGCCGTAATAATTGAGCAAGCTACTTGTGTGAAAGTCATACTGGTGGTGATAGAATAAGCAGCTTGTGAAATAGTGGTCATGGGTGTGGCCGCGTAAACTGGACACAACTTACCTAATCCTGAGCTGTATTCCCCGATAAACCTTTTGGTCAGGTAACGAACGGTGACAGCTGGGTAGAGAAAGAAAACACACGTATTTGGTACATACCCGAGGATACTTCTGCACACGGGACAGTCTACAATAAAACCATTTCTACGTCTGCTGTGTGCTGTGTCTTGACCAGACATTGGCGATCATATCTCTTTAACCCCCTCTGTCCTCTAATATTTTAAAGGAGTTCATGTTGCTTATATTACTTTTTGTTGCCCATCTGTTTAACATTTAGGTGTACATATTTCTCATTCTTCTTCTCTTCTTGTGGGTGAGTGAGTGTGTGTAGGTTAGAAGATGGTGGGGGGTGTTTGTATGGGTGGGCTCGGGATCTGTGAGTGGACTGGGGGAGATGGGAGATTATGTGGGTGGGTGCGGAATTTGTGTGTGGGTAGGTGCGGGATATGTGAGATGGCGGGGAGATGTATGTGTGCTTGGGGGATGTGTGGTTGTGGGATGTGTGTTTGGCTGGGTGGTCGGAGATGTGTGTTTGGCTGGGTGGTCGGAGATGTGTGTTTGGCTGGGTGGTCGGAGGTGTGTGGGTGGAGGAGGATATGTGGGTGGGTGATTGTTGGTGGGTAATGGGACGGGTGGAGGATATGTGAGTGGGTGGGGAGATGTGTGTGGGTGGGGAATGTGTGGGTTGGGGAATGCATGTGTGCTTGGGGTGTGGGTGGATGGGATGTGTGGTTGGTGGGAGTGTGTGTGGGTGGGGAGATGTGTAGGTGTGGGGATGTGGTGGATGGGTGGGGGAATATATGTGTGCCTGGGGTGTGTGTGGTTGTGTGGGGGATGTGTGGGTGAATGGGGGATGTGTGGATGAATGGGGGATGTGTGGGTGGGTGGTGGATGTGTCTCATAACATGGTAATATACATTGTTTATGTTTATAAAATTCATTTGACAATGTTTTTCCTATGCACTATTGATGAACGAAAGATGAGTGATTGGAAGGGCCGAATGTAAGACGGGTCTGCGTGCCCAATTTGTTACCCTTTGAAAATAAAATCCTTTCGTTCGTTCTTCTTCTTTCCTAGTATTTTCCCACATAAAGCTATTTCCTCCATTCCATGTAGTTGTTACATACCTGTCTTTTGCAACTACCTAGAACTAGTTCCATGCTCTCCCCACATTATTCACCCATGTTTCTAATGCTATTCTATTCTCTCTATAGTCTCCCTCTATTGTGTTTGTTCTGTGGGCTGCAGTGGAAGGTGATTCTTGTTAAACTATTTTCAGATTCTTTCAGTGGGTATCCTATTCATCGCCATAGTCTCTCTCTCTCGACTCTTGATTGACAGAAATTTGTACAGTTCTCCACGAGCTCCAAATTGGTGATTCTGTCATACCTGTTTAATCATTATATTCTGCGCAGTCATCAGTTAATTAAAGTTTTTAGCTTATTAGTAATTGTTTTAGTCCTTCTCCATATTTCTGATTGTTTTAGACCTTCTGCATATTTCTGATTGTTTTAGACCGCCTCCATATTTCTGATTGTTTTAGACCGCCTCCATATTTCTGATTGTTTTAGTCCTCCATATTTATGATTATTTTAGACCTTTTCCATATTTCTGATTGTTTTAGACCTTCTCCATATTTATGATTATTTTAGACCCTCTCCATATATAAGATTGTGTTAGTCCTTCTCTATATTTCTGATCCATAGAGCAGTGTCGATTTACTGATTGAGTTAAATATTCTAAGTTTGGTGCAAGTTGAAATTTCCTTTGACTTCCACAAAAAATTCTAGAACTGAAAGTCTGTGCTAGGAAATCCGGCACCTGAAGGTTTTGAGAGGAATGGCTGACACTTTTAGGGGCCTCACTCGTTCAGGAATCTGTGTAGATCTATTGTACAGGTAACAGGCCAGATTGTTCATATATTTGTAAATCAACTGTTCAGGACGCTGCTATCAACCCTAACATTTATTATTTAAAGTTTTACGTTTCTTAGTTTGCCATTGCTTTCTTAACGGCCGATACCACACATACCATGACAATCAACGCAAAGCGATATGCTTTCAAATCGTCTTTGGCTGCTTTGGATTCCCCGACCTGGTATGTCGGGGAATTGTGACACTGCGTTCACTAACCCATAAGCCCAATAACTCCACAGTCACTGCACTACCGCGACTGCTATAGGCTATTTGGTGCTAACGCCATATTTCTATAGACCAACCGACACTCCCTGGGCCATGTGACCAGTATCACACAGGTGGCCTTGTCTTCCCATAACACCTTCTGGTACTCGGTTCAGACTGGGTCGACCTGAACTATCAGGTCAAAGAAAAACATCCTCCCCTCGAAGAGGACACGAACATACGAGCACCGAACTTGCAGGCAAGCGTGCTAGTCACTGGACGGAGCTCCTCTTTAAAATTGTACCTGGATCTTAGATGTGAAGAAAGCCTAACGGCTGACACCACCGTTGTCAGATGAAGCATTTACAATAAGAACAAAGACGCCACCGTTGTCAGGTGAAACATTCACAACAAGAACAAGACGCCACTGTTGTCAGGTGAAGCATTCACAAGAAGAACAAGACGCTACCGTTGTCAGGTGAAGCATTTACAATAAGAACAAAGACGCCACCGTTGTCAGGTGAAACATTCACAACAAGAACAAGACGCCACTGTTGTCAGGTGAAGCATTCACAAGCAGAACAAAGACGCCACCGTTGTCAGGGAAAGCATTCACAAGAAGAACAAGACACCACCGTTGTCACGTGAAGCATTCACAAGAAGAACAAAGACATCACCGTTATCAGGTGAAGCATTCACAAGAAGAACAAAGACATCACCGTTGTCGGTCGAAGAGTTCACAAGAAGAACAAAGACATCACCGTTGTCACGTGAAGCATTCACAAGAAGAACAAAGACATCACCGTTGTCACGTGAAGCATTCACAAGAAGAACAAAGACATCACCGTTGTCGATCGAAGAGTTCACAAGAAGAACAAAGACATCACCGTTGTCACGTGAAGCATTCACAAGAAGAACAAAGACATCACCGTTGTCGGTCGAAGAGTTCACAAGAAGAACAAAGACATCACCGTTGTCACGTGAAGCATTCACAAGAAGAACAAAGACATCACCGTTGTCAGGTGAAGCATTCACAAGAAGAACAAAGACATCACCGTTGTCACGTGAAGCATTCACAAGAAGAACAAAGACATCACCGTTGTCGGTCGAAGAGTTCACAAGAAGAACAAAGACATCACCGTTGTCACGTGAAGCATTCACAAGAAGAACAAAGACATCACCGTTGTCGGTCGAAGAGTTCACAAGAAGAACAAAGACATCACCGTTGTCACGTGAAGCATTCACAAGAAGAACAAAGACATCACCGTTGTCAGGTGAAGCATTCACAAGAAGAACAAAGACATCACCGTTGTCAGGTGAAGCATTCACAAGAAGAACAAAGACATCACCGTTGTCAGGTGAAGCATTCACAAGAAGAACAAAGACATCACCGTTGTCAGGTGAAGCATTCACAAGAAGAACAAAGACATCACGTTGTCACGTGAAGCATTCACAAGAAGAACAAAGACATCACCGTTGTCAGGTGAAGCATTCACAAGAAGAACAAAGACATCACCGTTGTCAGGTGAAGCATTCACAAGAAGAACAAAGACATCACCGTTGTCAGGTGAAGCATTCACAAGAAACACAGTCATGTGACAGGAACTAGCTGTAGCCATGTGAAGTGATGCGACTATCATCTATTTATAGTTCCAAGCCTGACTGTGCTGAGAAATCGGCAAGTCCTTCCCTCGTGTAGCGAACGACGAAAGCTGGCATCGAACCCGTGTCCAGCTTAAGCTCATGTCATTGTCAATGTCACGTCCTAACCGTTACACCGTAACTCCAACTATGTGGAGCATTCGTCATTCCTATATTCTTTTTTTTCTTTTACGAACGCGGTATGCTAGATTACGAATTGCGTCCGTCACCCCTTCGTCACAGAGCCGACTCACATATTCTAACCACAACATAATGAGTTGAAGTGACCAGTGCATTTTCTCATCGCCTCTTCTTTCCTGGAATTCTTGAAAATTTGTCCAGTACCCATGTTGTGAATCGGGGTCGACCCCAGAGTAGTACTGTCAGACATAATGAAAACTGTCACTTTTGGGGATTGAACGCGGACCACTAGTTTTGGGAGCAGTCAAGACAGGCTTTAAGCACACCATTACAGAAGAACACTCGGAATCTTTACCTGATTTGCCTACGGCTTTGGCGCCGAGGACACTGATACGAAGATTTGCATACTCTGTCTTCATTGTACCTGCAAAATAACACATGGAAATTTCAATATAAATATTTCTTTTAAATCACTTAAATTAACAAGTTAATTCCTATGAAAATAACCGTTTTAACTGTTTCAATTCCGAAGGATAATAATATATTGCCAAATGTGACGTCCCATTTGGACACATAAGTGCACAAGAAGTAGTAGTACATGTATGGACTACGTTTGAGTTCAACGTGAGCGACTTTAGGTTGCAGATTCCTCGCACCTGGATAGGAAGCGCTTAAGACGTATTCAGCCAAACGAGGATTCAGATAAGTAGCCTTTGTGTTTTCATGTAGTGTTTTTGGTCTAGTTGTGTGTCTGTTTGTGTTTGTTTGTTCTGTGCTGAAGAAGGCTTTAGCCGCAACGTCTATTTTGTTTCTTATAATCGTGTTCTAGTAAAGCTCACAATCTACTTCTCGTGTTTTTTAGTGATTCACTCATTGCACCAGGATAAGGCTTGTACCGTTCCAATAGCGCTCCTTCGCCCAAACACTTGGCACAATGTGGGGTGTCGGGTTTGGTCAGTATCCCCCAACAGTCGGCGCTAACAGAAAGCAGGTAGCACGATCTACTGTTGTACGGTAGCTCAGTCGTAAATGACTAAGACTTGACTAACAAAGTTAGTGGCTACTGCATCTCCTGAAAAGGTGTATACAGAAGCAGGAACCTATTATGTGATGTTGTGGGGATATAACATTTTGTGTGCACGGAGGTTTGGATGACCACTTTCCCTTACTTAGCGGGATACGAACAAGGTGTGGAACCATCGCTCGACCGTAATAATGACATTATTAGCGCAACTCCCTATAAACTACTCTAAGGCGCCCGCTATAAAGGTGTGGATGCTGCAAAACAAAAGGTATAATTTCCGGAAACCACGGATTCGTCATTACTTCTTGACTGGGGAAACTTAATCCAGTAATAACATGCTTCGTTGACTGCAGGATCGGCGCTAAACCTGGCCACATTTATAGTCAACGCTGACAAATGCACTGTGTCCTGTTTACAAACCTGCTCAACATGTCCCCCTAACACTGGGATTAACTTTCAATTGTCATTCACGCTGACATTTTAAACATAGGCCCTGTTTGTAATTGATTTCATGTCCCCAAAGATAACGCGCTTTCAAGGACATCTTTGTATTTACTTTCAAGGAGAAGTCAGGGGAGTGGGCACTGGCATGTTGCGATTAGAAATGTAATCCTGCTATCACAAATGTAGTCATTCAAATAACCTTCTTCTTCTTCTTCTTCTTCTTCTTCTTCTTCTTCTTCTTCTTCTTCTTCTTCTTCCATTTATTTGTCTTTTCTTTGGACGTAATTGCCTTTTGGCTGTTTACAACAGAAACATCCGACTTCTTTTTAGATTTCGATGACCTGGACATTCCACGGTATCACAACTGAGACGTAATATTTGCTCCTCTATCTACAGGTGGTGCCCCAAGAGGCCTATCCACAACATCCGCATGAATGCCGGTCGGCCTTTAATGCTAAGGGCATTCTCTGTCGTCCAAGAGGTTTCCAAAAATGAGGAGCCGATACATGAACCCCTGGTACTGTGCCCACTCAAGGAATAGTCACTTCCTGCACACGGACGCCTAACCTCATTTATTGAGTTTCCCCGTTTCCCACAGGCTGCATCTTCGGAGATCAGAGGGACACAGTCCGTAGATCTGGCACTTTGATGACTTCCACACACTGAGCGGTCGGGGCAGACTTTCCATCTAGTTCATTTTCAAAGACGCTATGGTCACCTGCATGCCTCGGGGCAGCCAGGATTTTCCCTTCAGGTTTGAGGAGCTTGCATACGAAGCAACATTTTCCCTCACATAACCGATGCACAGTTTAGTAGACAACACGTTGTGGACATTTGAAAATAAAGTTGCCATTCAGCAAGATTCTCGTTCCATGGACATGCGAATCTGTCATTTAGTTGGAATAACACTTGGCGGACTTTGAAATCATCATTAGAACAGAACACCTTCGATGGGCATAATTTAACAATGATTTGACAAGAGGTTGATTCTGATTTGTTTCAGATTTATTGGCGTCACATTTCCTCAAGAGTAAACTAGGCAAGTCCAGAGAGGGATCATGCTGCATGAGCAACCCATGTTCTCAATAGTTTAGCCCAGACTTTGTGCTATGAGAGGTGTAACTCCATCCCTGGTCCCAGCCATGGGTTGTAGATATTATGTTGTTGTTGTTGTTGTTTTTTAAAATCACAATGTAACAAACTATCGTCTGTAAAGATGGCAAGGTGCCAATAACAGTAATCTGTCGTTTTGCGGACACGAGTATATTTGGATGTTTGAGTACAGGTTACAGTTGATATATAAACTGACTTGCTTTTTGACACCCGATTTCGATTTCCCCAGGGTAATAAACTATTATTTAAAATGTGGGCCAAAATACGACATTGGCTTGAGCTTCAGAAGAATACATTTCATGGTCTGATGGGTTCAGACACAGGCATCGGTTATGTTTACTCCTGGTAGCTCTTCTTCGATGCCGCTTTTGTATACGTGAACACATACAGATCCCCCTCCCCCCTCTCCCCCTCTGGACTTGAGAGTTTGTGGACAATGATAAACCTGAAAACTGTGCAGGAAGCATGACCAACTCAAGGCCTAATCCCAGCGAGTGCTGTGTTCAGTCATGGTCTGATATATCTTATCGTGCAGATGCGAAGCACCACTGCCGGCCTACCACAGTATGTTGGTACCAAGCAGGAAAACAGTCTC
Source organism: Cepaea hortensis (assembly GCA_963921405.1). Classification (NCBI taxonomy): domain Eukaryota; kingdom Metazoa; phylum Mollusca; class Gastropoda; order Stylommatophora; family Helicidae; genus Cepaea; species Cepaea hortensis. The sequence goes on from OY992886.1 coordinate 100,845,458, forward strand.
TACACCAACCTCACTTCGAAGGATTCGATCTCCATCGTCTTTCCCAGCTGTCACAATATATTCTAGTTTTTGTCTTCTCACAATGTGGCCACATATTATGGCTGCTATTTTCTAATGTTTTATTAATCTGTAAGACGCAATGAAGGTCTTAGATATGACTGAGCTACCGTATGACAGTAGACGGTACTACCTGCTTTATGTTAGCACCGAATGTTGGGCTTCTATGCAATTTTTCCTCGTAGAGAATTTGAATAACGACGACACAAAAGATAGATTGTGAGATTTATTGGCTGGCATACACCGCTGCATCTCGTCACGTAAATACTGCACAAATCATACAACATTAATTATATCAATAAGAAAAATCATTCGGGCTGAAATATACAACACACGCATTCACACCACTAGACCCTATAACAGTGTGTTTGCTTGTTTACTAATTGTCCAGGAGTTGAGTTGAGTTGAGTTAAGAGCCGACATCACTGCACTCAGGACATTCCCATATGTGCTCCGTCCCCTCGTTCAACAGCCAGCGAAGAGTCATTAATTGTCCAGGAATAACAGACTTATCAACTGGACAAAACTTGAGGCCTCTAAAACAGGTCATAAAGGTAGAAGAGGGTAACAGAGATTCGGGGACATAAAAGACAACATACAAATTGAAATCTATAGTTACCATCCCTCGATTCGAACCTGTCACCTCCACAAAGTGATAGTGTCTCGCTGCAGGGACAAAGTGTAGTTGATCATGGGTCGAAGCACACTTGTCTCTAGTGTGTCCTCTAATCTCTACTTCTGTATTCTACTTCCATGTGATTTAATCAATACTTGCGAATGTGTTTATCGGAATTCACAGACACATGTTGGAACTGGTTCTATGTTAGTTAGTTAGTCGCGGTTCCAACTTCACGGCAACGGGTCATCCCCATATTGCTCCGTTCCTGTGCCAGTGAATATCACAAAATGCTCCTCACTGACCCATGTGAACAATGGAATAGACAGGAGTGTCGGCAAGCCAACAGCCCGCACAGGTACACTGTGCATAATGCCGCCGCAAGAATGCCAACACAAAAGTCCTCCACGAAAAATACAGTTCATCGTCGATTAAAACCAGAAGGACTTCATTGACCTGGGTTTTATCCCATATGGCTCGGTCTCTTTCTGCAGAGTGACCCACCGAAAGCGCCGCACACGAACTCCGTAGCTACAGCGACGACTCCCGGGAGTCTCCTGAAAATGCACTCGTGAACCGAAAAGGCAAACCAGTCAATCCAGCAACAGCCGGCCGACATTGTTCCGAACAAGCAGTTCACGCGAAAAACAACCGCGGACAGATGCAAAAGCATTCCGCGCAGATCACAGTGTCGAGCCACTCACTCACTCAGTAGCAGGGCGACGGAACCATAACCTCCTTAGTCGCCTCTTACGACGTGCATGGTAGGCAACAGTGTTACTATGCTTTGCAACCCCGTATGGGCCCCGGCAACACACGGGCATGGTTCTATGTAATATGGGGGAATTCACAGACACATGTTAGAACTGGCTCTATGTAACATGGAGGAATTCACAGACACATGTTAGAACTGGCTCTATGTAACATGGAGGAATTCACAGACACATGTTAGAACTGGCTCTATGTAACATGGAGAAATTCACAGACATATGTTAGAACTGGTTCTATGTAACATGGAGAAATTCACAGACATATGTTAGAACTGGTTCTATGTAGCATGGAGGGATTCACAGTCACATGTTAGAACTCGTTCTGTGTAGCATGGAGGAATTCACAGATACATGTTAGAACTGGCTCCATGTAACATGGAGGAATTCACAGACATGTGTTAGAACTGGTTCTATGTAACATGGAGGAATTCACAGACATATGTTGGAACTGGTTCTATGTAACATGGAGGAATTCACAGACACATGTTAGAACTGGTTCTATGTAACATGGAGGAATTCACAGACACATGTTAGAACTGGTTCTATGTAACATGGAGGAATTCACAGACACATGTTAGAACTGGTTCTGTGTAAAATGGAGGAATTCACAGACACATGTTAGAACTGGTTCTATGTAACATGGAGGAATTCACAGACACATTTCTGAACTGGTTCTATGTAACATGGAGGAATTCACAGACACGTGTTAGAACTGGTTCTGTGTAACATGGAGGAATTCACAGACACATTTTTGAACTGGTTCTATGTAACATGGAGGGATTCACAGACACATTTTTGAAGTGGTTCTATGTAACATGGAGGAATTCACAGACACATGTTAGAAGTGGTTCTATGCAACATGGAGAAATTCACAGACACATGTTAGAACTGGTTCTATGTAACATGGAGAAATTCACAGACACATGTTAGAACTGGTTCTATGTAACATGGAGGAATTCACAGACACATGTTAGAACTCGTTCTGTGTAGCATGGAGGAATTCACAGACACATGTTTGAACTGGTTCTATGTAACATGGAGGAATTCACAGACACATGTTAGAACTCGTTCTGTGTAGCATGGAGGAATTCACACACACATGGTAGAACTGGTTCTATGTAACATGGAGGAATTCACAGACATTGGTTGGAACTGATAAGAACGCTCGTTCATTAACTTTCAATGTGCTGATGCGGGTTCAACCCCAACACTGGTCAGTTACTAAAATGTTGACTTCTCGTCCTTGACTTGGGAACGTGAATTACAAGTACCTCAGAAGTCGAAGTGGGTTTCACCTGATCGTGAGGGACACTGGTAACAGGCAAAGCTAATCCACACGTAAAATTCAACTTAGTGCATTCGAAGTGGTAGCTCGTGCACTACGCTTGAGTTCAAGGGATCCCAGGCATGCAACTACATCATAACTACAAGACAGTGAAAATCCCCACAGAGAACGTGTGAAATCTCCCTCTACCTCAAAGAGTTAACTTATTATTCTGCCTATTGAAGAAACAGCAAGACCTTAACTCTCAATCTGGTCCTTGCAACATGAAGCAAAGCAACAAAATAAGGAGGCTAATCCACTGCTCTGGTGTCAGCTTAACAAAGACATTCATCAGACACAAGGTACAGATAAAGCGCTGTGGGAATATGTGGTCTCACCAGGCTACAGCTCAGCATGGTGATTCTTAAAATGTTTAACCCCCTTAGGGCCCGAGAAAATGTTCATATCTCAAGATACTACTTCGTTAACTTCTAAATATATCTAGCACATCAGATTATCCTGTTCAACATGTAATACGGTTATAATTGGGGTCGTAATGTAGTTGCAATGTGACGAAGGGGTTACAAATGCAATTTATAATCCTGCATACTGCGTTCGAAACACAGCTGCAGGCCATTTTGAAGTAGCCTTGCGTTGGTTCCCATACAACGGTTTGAGTGTCGGTCCTTCAGAAAGCAATGGTAAATTACTTTCACTGAACGTAAACCTGCCAAATAAAACACAAACAGCCACATCAGGTAATGGTCGTCACACGTCACATAACCACAGCAGATTCTTGTTACGGGACTATTTTCTTCCTGGGTTATCTTATTGGTGACTATTGCAAACACTTTGTTTTCCTGCGTCACAGTTTAGGCAATGCAATCGTTAACGTATCTTGATTCTCTAGCTACCAACGGCTGTACAAAGAACGAAATAACCTAGACATAAACAACAGCTCAGAAGGAGACCTTGAGCACAAAGAATTTAGAACCTCTGGACTTGTAGACTATGCATCTCTACATCCGCCTTGTCAGCGGTCAAGGACATGTTATTCATAGTCTGCACTTTCAGCGTCGTAAACTTGTTGAACTAATACCCTTTGTTGGGGCTCAGTTTCGCCACACGTAATCGAGGCCCAGTGGCGGATACACGTTTCTACAACATTGTGGGTTAGAGGTGGGAAACTTGTTGAAAATACCCTTTGTTGGGGCTCAGTTTCGCCACACGTAATCGAGGCCTAGTGGCGGATGCACGTTTCTACAACATTGTGGGTTAGAGGTGAGAAACTTTCTGGGAGAGATGCTTATGAAACTTGTCTTATAACAAGGTGTCCACGAATCTTGTTGCCATTATTATATTGAATTCAAGAAAGTAATCATTTTTGTTGTGGTATTTTTTTTTTTCATTCGCTCGTTTTGAAGTAAACCGTACCCCATACATGTGCTGCCACTGAGCGGTGCATTGGGTTGATGTTTGCTTGTGACACCAAAAGGTGTCTGTAGATTTTTTTTTGCATATCCCTTACAGGACGTTGCAGTCAACATCAGCATTTTTCAGCTGCTGTTGATGTACTAGTGAAGATTACGCTCAGTAGTTTGCCATTGCTTTCTGAACGGCCGGCTCAGATACCCCGTAAGTTACCAACTCGGTGAGAACCGCTGCCGATTCTCGCGCTGGTTACGTTATTCACGAGAATATACGGGATTACGGAGAAAGACATTACCTGCGTCCCTCGCCATAAGGCGAACACACTCCGATTTCTGAAGTACTTGTAATTTATGTCTCGAAGTCAAGGACGTGAAGTCAATATTTTAGTCTAAAAGAATAATGGAGGATTTGAACCCACTACCTCATCATCAAAGCACCGGGAGTTTAAGAGCGAGCGCTTTTATCCACTCGGCCATGGTGACCTGCATTAATCCTCTGTATAGGGCATCTGGTCAGTCGAGTTATTGTCCTCTGAAGCATGGACCACAGATGAAGTTGATGAAAAGCATCTGAGGTTATTTGAAATGTCGTTTTACCGAAAACTGACAATTACTAGCTGGAGTGAATCTAGAAACACGAACACGCCACTGAACATACTTATTCTTCTTCTGCGTTCATCCGGAGTTTTTTTTCTTTTCCAAACGTGATTGCGTTGTGCCTATTTACAGCAGAGCTGCGTTCTTGCGCCATTACGCCGACACATCCGACTTCTGAGGACATTTGTTGACCGGGTTAACCTTCCCGGCCACTGAACATACTATTATTATCATCATCACGGAGCAGGTGTTATGCCGAGCACCGCTCTAATCAGGGCCCGCTGAAAAGTGTCTCGATCTCTTCTCGTTTCTCCCGCCTCATTCTCCTTTATGCGCAAGGTGTCTCTGATGGCCTGTGTCCCTCTTCGTGCTGGTCAACCGACCCCTGCCTCGTCTTCGAGGAGCCACGCCCTCCATCACTGTTCTTCCTACGCCACTAGGATGTTTAATGTAGTCAAAGCATCTCAGCGTTGGAGACACGATGATGTGTTTGAGTCAGTTGTGGTCGATCGTGAGATCTTGTAGAATGTTGTGTGTGTGTTTCCCCCCCCCCCCTCTTGTTGGTCCACGGTATTCTAAGAACGTTTGCTGACAGGCAGACAGACAGAGGTAGATAGGTAGGTAGGTAGGTAGGTAGGTGGGTATGTAGTTGAGTAGGTAGGTGGGTAGATATGTAGGTATGTAGTTAAGTAGGTAGATAAGTAGGTAGGTAGATAGGTAGGTAGGTAGGTAGGTAGGTAGGCAGGTAGGTAGATAAGTAGGTAGGTAGATAAGTAGGTAGGTAGGTAGGTAGGTAGGTAGGTAGGTAGATAGGTAGAACGAACGAACGAACGAACAAACTTTATTTTCAAAGGGTTAAGAATTGGGCACGCCGGCCCGTCTAACATCCTGCCCTAGGTAGATAGGTAGGTAGGTAGATAAGTAGGTAGGTAGATAAGTAGGTAGACAGGTATGTAGTTAAGTAGGTAGGTAGATAAGTAGGTAGGTAAATAAGTAGGTAGGTAGGCAGGTATGTAGTTAAGTGGGTAGGTGGGTAAGTAGGTAGGTAAGAAAGTAGGTAGGTAGGTGGTTAGGTGGGTAGTTATGTAGGTATTGAGTAGATAGGCAGGTAGGTGGGTGTGTGGGTGGGTAGGTATGTGAATAGGTAGTTAGGTATGTAGATATGTTGGTGGGTGGGTGGGTAAGTAGGAAGGTGGGTAGGTAAGTAAGCAGGTAGGTATGTGAGTAGTTAGTTAGGAGGTAGGTAGGTAGGTAGGTAGGTAAGTGAGTGTGTAGGTAGGTAGGTAGTTAGGCAGGTAATTAGGTAGGTAGGTAGTTTGGTGAGAAGGTAGTTATGTGAAGAGGTAGTTACGTAGGTAGATAGTTTAGTGGGTGGGCAGGTAGGCAGGTGGAACGGTACGTAATTAGGTAGGTATTGAGTAGGTAGTTAGTTAGGTAGGTAGGTAGGTAGGTAGATAGGTAGGTAGCTAGACAGGTAGGTAGCTAGGTAAGTAGGTAGCTAGCTAGATATGTAATTAGGTAGGTAGGTAGCTAGGTAGGTAGGTAGCTAGATAGGTAGGTAGCTAGCTAGGTAGGTAGGTAGTTAGATATGTAAGTAGGTAGGTAGCTAGCTAGGTAGGTAGGTAGGTAGCTAGATAGGTAGCTAGCTAGGTAGTAGGTAGGTAGCTAGGTAGGTAGCTAGCTAGCTAGGTCGGTAGGTAGCTAGCTAGATAGGTAGCTAGGTATGTAGTTATCTAGGTAGATAGGAAGTTAGGTAGCTAGGTAGGTAGGCAGGCAGCTAGGTAGGTAGCTAGGTAGGTAGTTAGCTAGGTAGATAGGCAGCTAGGCAGCTAGGTAGGTAGGTAGATAGCTAGGTAGGTTGGTAGCTAGGTAGCTAGGTAGGTAGCTAGCTAGCTAGGTATGTAGGTTGGTAGCTAGGTAGGTATGCAGCTAGGTAGACAGGTAGGTAGGTATTTAGGTAGGCAGCTAGGTAGGTAGTAGGTAGATAGGTAGGTTGGTAGGTAGGTAGCTAGGTAGCTAGGTAGCTAGGTATGTTGGTAGGTAGGTAGGTAGTTAGGCTGGTAGCTAGGTAGGTTGGTAGGTAGATAGGCAGCTAGGCAGCTAGGTAGGTAGGTAGATAGCTAGGTAGGTTGGTAGATAGGTAGCTAGGTAGGTAGCTAGCTAGCTAGGTATGTAGGTTGGTAGGTAGGTAGGCAGCTAGGTAGACAGGTAGGTAGGTATTTAGGTAGGCAGCTAGGTAGGTAGGTATGTAGCTAGGTAGGTTGGTAGGTAGGTAGCTAGGTAGCTAGGTATGTTGGTAGGTAGGTAGGTAGTTAGGCTGGTAGCTAGGTAGGTTGGTAGGTAGGTAGGTAGCTAGGTAGGCTGGTGGGTAGCTAGGTAGGTAGCTAGGTCGGTAGGTAGCTAGCTAGGTAGGTAGGTAGGTAGCTAGGTAGGTTGGTAGATAGGTATGTAGGCAGCTAGGTAGACAGGTAGGTAGGTAGCTAGGTAGATAGGTAGCTAGCTAGGTATGTAGCTAGCTAGGTAGGTAGGTAGGTAGGTAGGTAGGTTGGAAGGTAGGTAGGTAGGTAGACGGTGGACGAACAGATAACACAATTATCAAACACGAAGCTGACTTGCTGAGAAACAGATGCAGATCAACTAAACATCAACTACTGTATGGTGTGTACTATCGCTGACTGTACATATTAAAAACCCCGTCCTTACGGCAGTCACCAACCGTAAAGATGACATTTTTCCTGTACAGTGCACCGTAGGCTAACCTTTTTCCTCTCTGAGTATTAACATACAGTTTGCAGCTAGCTGTGTTCATCTGTGACAAACGACCATAAAACACGTTTGATGAATTAGCTCATATCTCTGTGCACACGACGTTACACGCCGCATGGGATGACACAATTTATGCATAAATGCACTCTTGTATTCAGTTTCAGCTGTTGAGAGCTAGGAAATATTACAATTACCCTCTTTTGAAACAGTCAACTTCAAATTAACATCTTATTTGTAACAGACTCAGTCACGGGACGATTATTATGAGCCAGGCGATGGACCCTAATATGTGAGGTTGAACGGGGTAGGGAAAATAGTAGAATGGTATTGCATGGCTAGGAAAAGTGGCGCGGGTAAAGTGAGCTTAATCTTATATATAAAAAAGACTTGTGCGTATGTATCTCTGTATGTATTTATGTATCTCTGTCCGTATGGCCTTTATTTGTTCGCGAACGGCCCATCCGATTGAGATGAAATTTTCTACACGCCTTCCTTTCATTCCAGAGCTGACAACTGTGATATTTTGTTAGTGTGAAATCGCCTGCTTACTCAGTATTATTTCATTTTTCATTTTTCATCATAATTTCATATATTTCAGGGGACCTAACTCTGTAAAAGTTATTTCAAGGGGCATAACTTTTCTGTATAACTTATAGTCATATTGTGGCATCGTTTTCAAAGATTTATAAACTCTTTGTCCATAGTTATATACCGGCATATGAGTTATAATAAATAATGATACAATCTGTAAGGCATTTTCAAAGTTTTCATAAAAATGATGCACAATGCATAACATTGTAACTCATCTTTTTTTGCTTAAGAAGTTACTGTAGTCATGCAGGTGATTAGAAAGAGTTTTCATTAAAAATAATGGATGGTGTGTAGAAGAACGTTCTTTTAAGTTACTTTTTTTGTTGTATGAATTTAATGAAGCCGGACAGGGTCAGGCAGACAGATAGACAGACAGATAGACAGTCGGGAACGGGAACTTATATGACTACTTATATGAATTAAATGAGATGCTCCACATCAGGAGCTGGGAAATGCCGGGCCGGGTCAGACAGACAGACAGACAGACAGACAGACAGACAGACAGACAGACAGTCGGTAACGGGAACGAGAACTTATATGACTACTTATATGAATTAAATGAGATGCTCCCCACCAGGGTCTGGGCGAAGCCGGGCAGGGTCAGCTAGTATAAATATAAATCGCAATTTTGGGGAACCACTCTATAGAAAAGTTGGTTACATATGTCTTACAGGACCCCGCAGTCAACCCCAGCATTGTTTGACTGTTTGTGATTTCTTGACAAATTTACGTTCAGTATTTTGCCATTGCTTTCTGAACGATCGGCACTTATACCATTATGTGAAAAACAACGCAAAGGGGTTCTGCTGCTTAATCTCCCGCAGCTGTGTTTCGAACGCGTTATGCGGGGTTACGAATTGCGTCCCTGGACAGCGCTACTTAGTTCGTGAACTGTCTTGTGATTCTCCTTGTGTGATCAATGGGAGAAGCCTGAAATAATTATACGGATATTGTATATAAGGAAAAGTCGCCACAGCACGGGATGGGGGTTCCCCATGTCAGTGAAATAGTCGGTGTTGCCTCTTCTCTTCCTCCTCTGTCTTCTATCTTGCAGTGGAGCATAGGCACCTCAACAAACTCACCCACAGCCCCGTGGACTTACTCTTGGATTCGAACACACGCCCACCGGGTGGGAGGCCAGAGAGCTAGCCACTGCTGCTGGAGTCTGGGGTCAGTGACGTCAATGGCGGGCGCGCCATGGTAGCGAACTGCACTGGTAATGTCGTGAGCACCGTCGGACGCGGGTTCCACGCCTGGGCTCTTCTCTTGCCAAAGTGAGAGAAGCATGGTCATCTATACCCCCTAGCGTCCAGACCTACACAATGTGATGGCTCTATCACAGCACTGATTCACACTGATTTACATCTACCTCTTGCAGTCACTGGGGGGTCTTCTTCGTGATTATATGTTGTATTTTGACAATGTATTTCTTTGTTTTGAAGGCTAGTCGGCTCAACGTCCTATATTTTTTGTAATTCTGTTCTGTAAATCTGCATTACTTTGTGTTATTTTATATTGTTTACTACCACAACATAGACACATAGCAAGAAACTGCTTCGGGATAAATCAATTATGAAAGTAAGTTCACAGATGGCAAGGACCGAGAAACATGGGGTAGCTAAGGGTGATTTATTTAAGCCAAATAAATAAGAGCTATTTACATAGTAGCTTTTAACTTGTGAAATGTGAACCACGAGCAGCATGACGATGGAGGTGATGGCAGTTACACAGGCTTTCATATGGCTGGAATCACAGCATTATACCAACGTGTGTGTACTAAGTGATTCAATGAGCATGATTCAGAAGGTCGAAGCTGGATCTGTACGTAGACAGTGGACTGAATCGCTGCGAAAGTCTGTTGTCCGTAAAGTCACATTCATCTTCGTCCCGGGACATGCGGGAGTCGAGGGAAATGAACGAGCTGACAAACTGGCTGGCTCTGCACCCCCTGTAGATGGCCAGCCCATGGATCGTGCCGATGTTATTAACGTCCTTAAAGATATGGCGAGAACAGAGGACTTTGACGTCAGTGAATCCACATCGCTGTCCAGGATGAAAGACCTGGGAGTAAGAATCGGCACAGCCAGACGCGAGAGGTACATCGGGAAAACAAAGCGCCTCGTCAACCAACACAGAACTGGCACTATTAGCCACCGGACGCTGATGAATATGCTGGGGAGAGGATCTGAGCACCTATGGACATGTCCGGAGTGCAACGAAGATACCCCAACTGATAACTGATAACTGATTGTGAAATGTGAATCTATCTGCTACACGTGGTAAATGGGGAACATAACTTCACTGACACTGATCGGCACTGACAGTGTGGTAAGGAAAGATATACAAATCTGAGGACATATTTGACAATATAAAAAATGAAATCTATGGGCATATAACTCGAACGCGTTACTTCTAAATGACGATAAGGCCTTCTTGAATGAATACGTGTGCTTTGACGCCCGGCCAACCAGACACACTTTAAAAGTTGGCATCATTAGCCTGGTCTATTACCCACCTGAACTCACAACTATGGAATATGGACATAATATGTAATTAGCCACATTAGTAGCAGGTTGTCTCCGAAATTGATGTTGGTCAACCTAACCAGCACAGTTCGCGGCGACTGCATTAGCCAGGCGGCCTTAATTCCTCAGGCTTAAGACCCCCCCCCCCCCCTGTTTGACACCACAAGGTACTATAGGCAGTAGGTGACAGTAATGGACACACACAGAATACACTGCGAAAAAGTAGTGACCAGAGGACATTCTAGACAACATTAAGAAATGTATTGTAAACGTTATTTTGCGAGTAGGAAAGTTTACGCACTATCTATCTAAAGATACATCACCGGGAGTAAAGATCACTATCTATCTAAAGATAAATTGCCGAGAGTATGGATTACGCACTATCTATCTTAAGTTACATTGGCAGAAGTAAAGATTATGCACTATCTATCTAATGCTTGTTGTGATGTGGACAGAATCAGCACTATTTATTTGTTGGGAGGAGGACAAATCACGCACTATCTATTTTATATTACGTTGCGAGGAGGAAAGATTGCTTACTATCTACGGAACGTTATGTTAAAAGGATAAAAAAAATTACACACTAACTAGGAGTATCCGTTGTCAGGAGGGAACACTCTCCCGTGTGTTGCCGGGGCCCATAAGGGAAGCAAAGAATAGCAACACTGCACCCTACCATGCATGTCGTAAGAGGCGACTAAGGCGGCTTGATAGTTCTGTCGCCCTGCTACTGAGTGAGTGCGTGGCGAGACCCTGTGAGCTGTGAGTTTCGTGTGAAGTGCTTTTGAATCTGCCCAAGTTTTTTTTGGAACGTGACTGCATGTTCCGAGCGATGGCAGGTGGCTATGTCCCAGAGTTGACCGGTTTTTGCCTTATGCAGAAATGCGTGGCTGCTGGGCTTCTGGTTGACTGCCACTGCCGTCGGTGATGAACTGTATGTTCGTGGACTGTGTGGGTGAACATCTAGGAAACATTCAGATAGGAAAATGACTGCCGATTCCATCAGAGATGAATTGGGCGTTTCGTGGGGGACTGGTGTGTTGACATTCTGGCGGCGGCATTATGCACAGTGTATCTGTGTGGGCTGTTGTTTGTCGAGACTCCTGTCTTTTCCACTTTTCACATTGGGCAGTGGGGAGCGTTTTGTGTGATATTCACTGGCACAGGAACGGAGCATAATGAGGAAGACCCGTTGCTGTGAATTTGGAACTGCGACTAACTAACTAAGATTACACACTATCTATCAAAACATTATTTTGCCAGGAGAAAAGATAACACACTATGGAATCTTAGTTGCCAGGCGAGAAGATTACACACTATCTACAGAACGTTGTGTTGCCAGAAGGGAAGATGACGCACTAACCATGGAATCTTAGTTGCTCGGAGGAAAGATTACACATTACTTATGGAACGTTATGTTGCCAGTAGGACATATTACACACTATCTATGACATTTTAGTTGTCAGGAGAAACGATTACACACTATCTATCGGACGTTATATCAGTCTGTCGCTGTGTGTGTGTGTGTGTGTGTGTGTGTGTGTGTGTGTGTGTGTGTGTGTGTGTCACACGTACATGTTTGTCCTTGTAAATTATTGTTTCGTGTGTTATCAGGACCTGCAAGCGACAAAAACAACAGTAACACTGGCACCACCAGGCATGTTGTAACACGGAGAACCACCACGCATATTGTAACATTTAGACATACCACACATGTTGTAACACTGAGGCCCACCACGCATGATGTAACATTTAGACATACAACGCATGCTCTAACATTTAGAGCTACCACGCTTGTTGTAACACTGAGATCTTCAACGCATGTTGTAACACTGAGACCTTCCACGCATGTTTTAACATTGAGACACACCACGCATAAAGTAACACTGAGACACACCACGCATAAAGTAACACTGAGATCTTCCACGCATATGGTTACACTGAGACCTACCACGCATGCTGTAACACTGAGACCCACCACGCATGTTGTAACACTGAGACCCACCACGCATGTTGTAACACTGAGACCCACCACGCATGCTGTAACACTGAGACCCACCACGCATACTGTAACACTGAGACCTTCCAGGCATGCTGTAACACTGAGACCTTCCAGGCATGCTGTAATACTGAGACCTTCCAGGCATGCTGTAACACTGAGACCTTCCACGCATGCTGTAACCCCGAGACCTACCACCCATGTTATAACACTGTGACCTACCACGCATGTTGTAACACTGAGACCCACCACACATGCTGTAACACTGAGACCCACCACGCATGTAACACTGAGACCCACCCCGCATGCTGTAATACTGAGACCCACCACGCATGTTGTAACACTGAGACCTTCCACGCATGCTGTAACACCGTGACTTACTACGCATGTTGTAACACTGAGACCTACCACCCATGTTATAACACTGTGACCTACTACCCATGCTATAACACTGAGACCCATCATGCATGTCGTAAGAGTACTAAAAAGGGTTGGAACGAGACTGACTGCCTCATTCTATATAAAATTTTAGCTGCACGGTCCAACCATCATTGAACAAGTCCATAAAGGGCTGGGAGTGAATTGGTTGGTAGTCTGTGTTTCAGTGGAAGGATGAAGCGCAGAAGAAGATGAATTCATTGCTGAATATTGATTTGTAGTTGTCTAGGGATTTTGTTATAGGTCTGCATGATCCAGAGATTTACCGCACTCGCGCTTAAACTTCCCTGCGCTGATGGCATGCTAATGAGTTCATTCCACACACTTGTCAGTGGGAATTTAACGTTGACTTCTCGTTCAGAAAACAATGGCAAACTACTGGACGTAAAATTGCCCAGAAAATAAATCTTAGGTTGATCGCAAACTTCTGTAAATGACGTGTAACAATGATAAACAGCCTGAAAATGTGTCTAGAATAATTGACATTGTAGGGTGTACAACGTACCTGGTACAGTGGACAGCCGAATAGTTAAACCAGAATGCGGTATATTTAAAATCCAGCAAATAACTTCAGTCGGAAAGTGTCAGTGTTACTTTTGCCACACCTAAAACAAATCACGATTGGTGTTTATTGAAAACTAGTTTACATCTAGCGCTTGTCACACAGGAGCTACTCCGTCGTGTAACTAGTCCAGGTGCTCTCACGGCTGTCAGCTCATCAATGTTTTCACCTGAAGCCGCTGTAGAGAACGCGTGTTTGGGACCGCAACCCGCAGACGACGATCACCTGCCGACGCTTGGGAGAAGTTAGCAGGTCGACCTCACAGCTCGTGTGGGTGTTGACAAAGCTCGGCTAGTAGAGGCGGTGTCTTCCTGTTGACCTCTCTCTCTCTCACTATCTGTTTTACTCTCCCTCTCTCTCTCTCTTTCTCTCTCTCTCTCACTATCTTTCTTACTATTTCTCACTCTATCGCTCCCTCCCTCTGGCTCTCCCTCTCTCTGGCTCTCCATCTCTCTGGCTCTTAATTCTTAACCCTTTGAAAATAAAGTTCGCTAACTCTCTCTCACTCTCTCTCTCTCGCCCCCCCCCCTCTCTCTCTCTCTCTCTCTCTCTCTCTCTCTCTCTCTCTCTCTCTCTCTCTCTCTCGATTTCGATTTCACCATTACCCCTACCCGGTTTACCTTAGAAGAAGTTATAGTTAGGGTCCATCACCGGCACAGAATGATAGTCTTGTGATTGGGTCAGCCGCAAAATCAGCTGCCCATGGTTTTATCCTCAAAGCCCTATTAAACAGAAGGTGAATGTCGTCCTATGGAATACTGAACCAAAACCCCTCTGTTTTGAGTTTTGTCTTTTTATAACCACTTTGCATAGTAAGTTTCTGGTTAGACTACAACGGACCTTAAGAAAACAAATAGAAAACACAATACAAGAGGCTTCGGGGACCATTCAGACATTTAGGTTTAGGGAACCCTTAAGACATAGCGATTTAGGGAACCATTCAGACATAGAGGCTGAGGAGACCATTTAGACATCGATATATAGGGAATCATACGGACAAAGAGGTTTAGGGAACCACTTAGACAGAGAGGTTTAGGGAACCTATCAGACATTGAGGTTTAGGGAACCATTCAGACATTTAGGTTTAGGGGACCATTCAGACATAGAGGTTTAGGGGACCATTCAGACACAGAGGTTCAGGGTACCATTTATCATTGGTTTATAATGAGGACGTATGACAGAACACTAACATAAGGTTCCGTTCAACCAGCAAAGGGCCAGTTGGCGCCAGAATTTAAATACGATGGTACTGAAAACCTAACATCGTAAACTGATTGGAGAAATTAGACGTAGACAGTCACAATTTTTTGGACATGTTATGAGAAGAAATGGGTTGGAGAACTTAGTGACAACTGGCAAGATCGAGGGGAACAGACCAAGAGGAAGACCGAGAGGAAAATACCTGGATGGCTTGGCCACATGGCATGGACGAGACAGGAACACTGAGCTGATCCACGACACTGGTGATCGAGTGAAATGGCGAGTCATGACCGCCCACGATTTCCGGCATGGCACATGATTGATTGATTGATTGACTGAAAACCCCTGTATATGCAACACAACGGCCTTAACTACCCACAGGTATGTGATTCGAATCACTTACTACTCATCTCTCTCTCTCTCTCTCTCTCTCTCTCTCTCTCTCTCTCTCTCTCTCTCTATCCATCCATCCATCCATCCATCCATCCATCTATCTATCTATCTATCTATCTATCTATCTATCTATCTATCTATCTATCTATCTATCTATCTATCTATCCGTCCGTCCGTCCGTCCACTTGCCCACCCACCCGCCCGCCCGCCCGTCTGTCTGTCTGTCTGTCTGTCTGTCTGTCTGTCTGTCTGTCTGTCTGTCTGTCTCACTCTCCCCCACCCCTCACTCTCTCTCTCTCTCTCTATCTCTCTCTCTCTGTCTGAATCTATGTGTCTCTGTGCCACTCTGTCTCTCTCTTTCTCTCTGTCTCTCTATCTCTGTCTCTCTATCTCTTTCGCGCTCTCTCTCTCCCTCCCTCTCTGGATATCAATAATTAATATTAGTGAGTCTTAAAGCAATAATTGTTATACATTCTCAATGCTTTTCTAATGCTATATTGATCTAGTTGTTGTAGTTCTTTGTTAGCCCCTTAAGTGATGTATGGATGAAATCATGTATGAAATAGAGATATGAAGGACAGAGTGTTAGACGCGCATACGTGGCCAATTCTAAACCCTTTTAAAATAAAGATTTTTTCTTTCGTTCGTTCGTTCGCTCTCTCTCTCTCTCTCTCTCTCTCTCTCTCTCTCTCTCTCTCTCTCTCTCTCTCTCTCTCTCTCTCTCTCTGGAACTGTGTTATATATATATACATAAACTGCCTCATTCGTTTTATTTGCAACGTACCTATAAACTCTACACTTAGCCCGGTTATTATACTGCTTTCTGTTATCAGACATGCATTTATGCGACTTTCAACAATATGCTGTAATTCTATGTGCAGGTCGTATTTAATCAGTTCTACACTAGCAATTAAGTCTAGTTAATACAAACTCGCACAAACAGGCAAACTTACTATCCAAGCATAAAGCAGAGTAACTGTTTATTTAAGGAGTAATCTTATTATACACTGCGCTGTTTAACTGAGTTTGTTGCAACTATAAGCCCGTAAAAGGAACGGATGTTCGAATTTATGTGTTTTTTTTTGCCCCAATTTACTGAAGATGGGCTGACAAAGGCAATCTTACATTCAGTGGATTTGAACCTGTGTTGACATGATGAGATAATTATTTAAATGCCTCCTTGGATTATTTCTGTGATCATGATTTATGACAAGATTGGTGTGTCATTTGTGTTGTATGTTTCACAATTGTGCATGTTGGATTTTTGATGACTTTTGACGAGTTATGGACAGGGCGGAACATGATAGGACTTACTAAGACGTCTACTTTGTACAAAGATATTCTTCCTAAGACTAATGTTCTGGGTGAGCCGGACAAATCGTATTCATGCGGTGACATGTATCTTGTTGAACGTCAATATTTCCCTGTGACGATTGACCTTCACTTGGTAATAACACAGTTCCTTGCCTATGTCATTTGCTCAACTGGATATTCCTGAGTCATCATGATTGTTAGTTTTTGTTTTGACATCATACCAACATGTTGTAACATCTCAACAAATGATTAATTCAATGGACATTTGCCATAACAAATGAATAATATAATCAATAATTTTATTAGCAGATATTTGTCACAATATATGTTTGTTATAAGCTAACATTTATTTTCATAGATAATTGTTACAGTGATTAATGTTTCTCAACACACACGTTTACCAGCACTGGTTGTGATTGAGCTTAATGTAACATGATTTTCTTTTTCCTATTTCGATAGGAAGACCTTGGAAGACCAAAATAATTCCTATTGTTTTCTTTTTAAAGATGATGTACCATAATTCACACTAACATACACCACAATATTTCGATAGATTTCGCAGAGATATAGCTATTTGTGTTGTTTAATTTGATAGAGAGCTGCAGGAAGGTGGGCTTCTTGCGATGTCCTACGCAACATTTTGAGTCTGACTCAAGAGCTGAGGACTGGGGAAGGCTATACCTCACACTGAATCTACAATTTAGGTTCTTCTCGTCATGTGAAAGTTATGAGGGAGACTGCCTTCGTACTCATGGGAGTCTTACGATTTGCCTTCCACTGCCGTATTCAGCATATGTCCTAGAGTTCCGCCTGCTGCTGTGAAAACAAGCTAATTATTTGATACTAGATATTTCACACACACACACACACACACACACACACACACACACACACACACACACACACACACAGAGTGAACTGTCGGTAAATATTAATCAAAATACCACACCACACCACCGATGGCAAAGATTTCTCTCTGGTGGAAACTAACAGACTTATGAACAATTTAGTTTTATACTGGTGGAATTTTCTTGAATATGAATATTTGTGATTTCATCTATGTGTAAGATCCATGATATTCATCTGCTACTAGAATTCATTCAATGCAGTTTGAAAAAAAAAAATAAGCAAAATGGTGATTGTGTTTTCTTACAGTTTTGATGAAATTGGCAGTTGCCGGTTGTGGCTATTTGTTCAAACAGACCGTGTATACTTTTGATTAAAGGAAGTCCCCTGTGGATGGGTTACAACGAGGGTGAAACCACAATTGAAGAGTAGAACTGAATCCTCTGTTTTTTTTCATTGACTACCAGGAATTCCCTTACCCTGTGTACAGAAGCTCAATGTCTTTATTCATACTATTTAGAGTGGGGAAATATTCTATAATACTTCTCTGATCTCTCTTGGGGGAGTTGAGCCATTTGCTGGACTTCTGCCACAGGGGAACTCTGTATGGTTTATCCATACCCCGGACCTTAGACAATCTTGAGTGTTAAATTATTTATCTTTTCCTTTTTTTTTTCTTTTTTTTTTTTTTGCAATACGCCACACTCATCATAGTACATGGCGATCCAGTGGGAACCCGGTTTATTACTAGGGTCAGTGTTAACGATAAAAGCCGCTGGTCTGGTTCTATCCAAGTGTCTAGGTAGCTGATCTCGAGCGCACACTCTGACATGTAATTGACGAACGTACGTATCAGCTAGTAGTATTATGGTAATTTGCTATGTGTCAATTATGAATCGTAATCGCTTAACACTAGTCTGGTCTTGGAGATTTCAAATTATCCCCTCGTGCTTGGCGTAGACGATGTCTTGTAATAGCTCTGGGGTGGGTGTGTTGAACGTAAATTCCAGTGTTAAAGGCTCTGTCCTCGGCATCTCTAACTGGTCCCCATCCAGTAAACTGGGACTCAGATCAAAGGCATACAATGTATAGCCATACTTGAATTGATTATAGTCAATTGAGTTGCCGGCGTCTTTGCCCACTAGACCCATGGCTAGATTAGTATCAAAATAGGCTCTTACATATTGGTTACGATCATACTAGGTCAGCGGTTTGCTGGTGGTTGATCGACTAATAAGTGATACGTCTAATCACGATGCGAATGGGTATTTGACTCATAAAGAGATTGTTTTGTTTGTGAGATAGCATACCCAATGGGATAGCTAATGATTTCAGCACAACACGCTTGATCGGGTATGTCGCTTTCGTTCTCATCAAAGCTGTCTCGTGGACGAGAGCGATGGCCGGATTTAGTCTGGATTTACTAACCATCAGCATGGCATACGTTATAATGGATGGAAAAACCAAGTGCCCCGTCTGGGGCCAAGAGGTTAATGGTGACTTTGGCCGGAGTCAACTTAATTTTCACATCCACACCGTTTATCATGTAGCGGTCTTGCACAAAATTGTCGACGTGTAGTCGACACATCATATCTATGTCTTGATTCTCACTTTCTAGTTGACGTCGTGTTGTTAGTCATTTGTTTTTATCGCCTTGCTTGTCATTGAGGAATTGGCCGTGTCATAGTAATAGAGGGCGGCTGAGAGATGATTCTTTTTGGCTTCCTCCCTATGGTTTAACGGCGCTTCCAAGTAGGCTCTATACAGATATGTAATTTCACTAGGGGTGATTAGCGTTTCGTTGAGTGAGACATCCACTTGAGAAAATAAACTGTGAAGGTAATAGTTGACTGTAGCGACATTGGCCGTGGGTGGTAGATTGTCACCATTACGTAGTGTGACTTTAGATCTGACGTGTAAGAAAGTGTTAAACAGATCCAGTTACTCTTCACTGGTACCAGAGATGGTAAATTCTGTAGGTGAACCGGGTCTAGCTACGCGAGTGGGCGTATATCCAGAAACTGTCCCTCATCTACGGCGGTGTGCGTGGGTGGGACACTAAACAGATCCAGACCAGAATGAAGACACTCGCAAGAGTGGCGGTGAATCAGAGAAATCTTGAAAAGATATCCGAGTACTGTTGCTTCTTCTTGTGAGCTTGACGAGGTGTGGGGTTCAGTTTTGTAGTTTACTGGGTTCACCAGGTGGCTCTGGACGTCTCTTTCTTCTAATACCAGTACCTGACTTGCTAACATGGTTGACCGCTCCTTGCAGTAGACGCTGACCGGCTTGCTTGGCGTGCTCGTTAAAGGATTCCCCAACGTTCCTACCAGCTAAGGCGTCTTGGGCCACTCGCAGACCCGTACCGACACCTTCTCTGAGTAAGACCTTACCCCCGGTCTTTAGCCAGAGTAGATTCGTGCGACCCAGTCCACCGAATAAACTATCGATACCACAACCTTTCTTACTCCGACCAGTGTCAGGGTCCTGTATGTGCGTAATGACTTAAGCAATAGTGCAAGCAATAGCTGAGGTCAAGGACAATAGGAGACGCCACGGCTTGGCTGACGGAAGGTCAGGCAAGAAGCCCGTGGACAATCCCACGTGATGCGGGAAGGACGAAGAGGAGAAGGGTCAGTGTGTGTGAGACAGCAGAGAGAGAGAGAGAGAGAGAGAGAGAGAGAGAGAGAGAGAGAGAGAGAGAGACGGACGTATTGAGAATAGCGAGAGATAGAACGATAGAACGATAGTGTTGTGACGGATATATGTGGCCGACATTTGTGTATTGATATTCGAGGAATGTACTAGCTGTGATATGTACGGGATGATGTGAGACTATGATTGCGAGTGGTCAGAAGGGCGACAGTGTTGGCATGCCATGTCTAGCTTGGTTACAGTAAAAGTCTTCGTTCAGCCTTGGATTTCGACGTAACACCACGTATTTCACCATTATTCTAGGTCTGATCGCCCCCAAGCTAGAAAATGTAATGTCAGCACTGAAGTCCCGGTAGTGAATGAGATTTTTGTGCCGTATCAGTGGTTAAAAGTATTTCCACCGTATCGAATGAGTAATGACTCAGTGGTACGTAGTGATGTTTGTCGTAGGCGTGAAACACTGAGGTCGAGAGCTGGTCCATGATAGGGACAGTCCTTAGTATAGGGACCATGGCGTCTCCGACTGGTCTCACCGCTATGCGATCGCAGTAAACATAGACATTCTGCAGGTCGTTATTCAGGTCTATCGCCACTTGTCCTTCCGTTATTGGGTTGGCATGCGATATCCTCGAGGAGGGAAGCCCTGATATCTATTTTAACTTGTCGCTGAACGTAACCACAGCCCTGCTTCGAATATTTTCACGATGACTTTCTTTGAGGCATTGTTGAAATATAATCTGATGTGCACTTGGTCGTTCACCTCCTTCTCTGTCATTATTCGATTCAGTTCTGATATAAATGCGTCTGGTAAACTTACCGCCCCGCGAGAACACAGCCTTCTGGACACTCCTCTGTTGGGTGAGTTGTATCTTATACAAACTTCATTCTCTAGCACATTGCAGTAGTAGTTGGGAAATTGAATTTCAGCGACACCCACTTCGTAACGTTGACTCACCTCAATAGTCTGCAGTAACTTGACAAAATAGTGACCTGGCTTATTCTTGGGAACCATGTTCGGCGAAGCATTGCTCGGCAACGTCACGTAGAAACTCATATTTTAGGGTTTGGTAACATATACCCCAGTCATCTGCTTAGAAGAGCGATCCACAGCTTGTCCTCGGGTGCGTCGACGCTGTCTCGAGACAGATTGAATAGTGATATGCCAATGACGGTGTATATAACGACCAGTTGACAGAAGAAGACAATCTCTAGTCTCGGCACTCGTTATCCAAACATCCACCAGAACGAATTCCTTTCCCCTTCTGGGTTATTTTGTGGGCGCAATACGCTAGTTTCCACATTGGCTTCTTCCATTAGTCCCGGTATCTGATTAGGTCTGAGCTCCAACTGTTGAATGACTTGGGATAGCCGAACCACTTCACTAAATACTCTTTACCACTGCCTCTCCTGGGTCTTTCTTGTAAGACTGTTTTGACGCGATACACTTACTTGTCTCCGACGAGTTGTATTTCTTCTCGGTAGAATGACCCTTGAAGTTCCTCCCATGAATCATCTTTTAGCACATACGTCACCGGACTGGTCTGGTTTATATGGATGACTGTAAAATGTTCTTCTGTCAACGATGGCATATAGCAGTTTTCAAAAATGTTGTTTGGGTTGAGCCAGTCTGACTCGGTCGCCGGCTGTAAAATTGACTTTTTTATGCACCTCTCTTCTGATACAAGTTAATCCACACCTCTTCTTGATTCGTATAGTTGACTTGTGCGGGTGTCATGCAAATACTGTGGTGATACGAACCATTTATTTGCGGAACAATTTTTCTATCACGTCGACGTAGCGAAGTGTATCGGTCTTGGTAATCGCGGCTTTCACATCTTCATTCTTGGTCGTAAAGAAATGCACACCTCGATCTTTCAGAAATTTTAAGAAGGTCCGGTTGACAAAGTCCAATCCTTTATCGGTCTGAAAATTTACCGGTTGTCTATCAGCAAATATTTTACTCATGGCCTCCACTAACTCTTTTCCCGTCTTTTTCCTGATCGGGATGGCCCAGACATATTTACTAAACACACCGAGACACGTCACTAGGTACGACATCCCATCATTGTATCGTTGTAATTGTCTCATATCTATCAAGTCCGCTTGAAACTGTTGATTTATACCATCGGTTATGGTTTGACGTCTCTGGAAATGACGACGGATCGGTTTATGTAGAGTATAAGTATTCTAATGCGGTAACCATGTCATTATTTTATTCAGTTTAGTATTTCCTTTTAAGGCGGGTCGTAGTAATACTCTTTTATTTGCGTGGCCATTTTTCCCACTTGTGTGTAGGTAGATTAATCTTCTTATTTCGCCTGAGTTTGTATGGTGGTGTTGTCTTTACCTAGTGGCGTTTAGTTGGTGTTACTTGAGTCTTGGGCGATAGTTGAAGAGGTGTTGGTTGAATAGGTGCCTCGACTACTGGTGCCGGTAAAACGCTGACTTCGGGTTTGTGTTCGTTGATATCCATTGTACCTAAAAGCTTTGTGTCTGTACTGCTCAAGTCGATTCAGATACACTGCAATGTTTGCTGATACACTCGGGCTTTTTCCCGCGGTGGTATATTTTCGGTTTCCAGGACTTGTTGCATTTGATGAGCCAAGCCACAAAGGCTATCAGTTAGTGTGTCGGGTTGTACATAGGGTTTTTCCAGCATCCGTTGCTCGATCAGGATCATTTTCTTCATTATAAACTCACGGCGCTTTTCATCAAATTTAGAACGGTCCTAAGCGCTTATGAACCCACTTTGTTGCAAAATTTGTTTCAGGTATTTATAGATAGTATCTTACGCGTGAGCGCTCTCAGACTGTTTCTGTGCCGCTGCAACCGCCTCTTCTGAGCCTGTTCAATGGAACATTACCTTTTAACACATTGAGACAGCAGTCGAAAATTGATTGGACGAGGTCCGGAGACGCTTTTTTAATTATGGATTTCACGTCAGCTGGCTTCGCCACACCCAGAAACCTCAGCATGGTCCCGTTACGTTTCACTCGATTGGACATATTATTTAGGGACGTAGACAACTTGGTGCTGATCGGGAAAATTATAACTTCGTAAGCGAAGCTGATCCGGTGTTTCCTGTCGAAGGTCAAAGAGCAAATACCCATGTGGAGCCGATGTCGCATCCTTAAAACTCTCTTGGACATATGACACGCGGCCTGGGTACATCTGTTTGGCCAGATTGGTAATCTGATACCCGTCACGAGGGTTCTTAAACATCACTAGGTAATATGAATTCAGATCGATGGTTCATTGCTCCATATTCTTACCAAAGAGGTGCTGGACTATATACATGACGCTAAGGTTGCGATGATGACTACCCTCAGTAAATAGTTTAGTCACCCTATCATCTGTCTCAGACATTAGGTCTTTTATTACCACTAATCGACTTCTATCACCTGTCGATTTTTCCATATCCGGCAGACCTTCGTTAAACTGAATACCTTTCATAGTCTTATACATGGATTGCCATTCTCTGTAGCACCATATAACCTTCTCTAGAATCGGGTCGATGATGTCTGATAGATGATCCAGAAACGTTTGCATAAAGACGGATTTTCCATTCCCTGTTGGTCCCGCAATCAAAGCCGTAAAAGGATGTTCCCACCTAGGATCCATGACTAATAATAAATACCTACCTACCTACGACATGTATTTATTAGGGCTCAATCTCCGCTCCGGTCGCCCGACCCGCTCAGCCGTCCCGCCCCCGCCCGTGCCCGGTTTGTGCCGATTCACCTGAGTGCCAGTCCTGCTCCGGTCGCCTCACCAGCCTCCGGGAGACAACGGAAGTACCCCCCCCCCCCCCCAAAAAAAAAAAAAAACGCACGAGATTAAAATAACGGAGTCAAATCTGGTTGGCTTTTTTCAGTTCACAAGGGGGCGTTATAACTATTTATATAGTAAAATATGACGTGACCTAGATGGTTGCCAACCAGATTTCCGCTTTAGTTAGGACCTGGTGTACTACTTCTGTATCTGTGTGTGTTTTTTCCCCCTCAGTCTTCGAACTTCGCAGTTCATATTGTGTGTGTTTGTGTGTGTGTGTTTTTTTTTTTTTTTTTTTTTGGTTCTGACTTCATTATCAGCTCGGAAGCGCTACCATTTTGGATTCTTCTCAAAACAGGATATAACTGCAACTTAAAAAAAAAAAAAGTCAACTAAAGTGTATAATATCTATTGCCTTCAAAGACTAAAACAACTGAATAAATAGTGGAGTGGGACAGAGAGAACTACACAATTTAGATTTTAACAGCATGCATCTTTCCCATTGCAACATTCGCCTGTGAGATCTGGACACTTACTAAACAAGCTGAACAGCACGTACATGCCTTTGAATAACATCATCATCAAGTGCCGTGCCGGCTGGCGTAGGCGTTCATGGCTCTCCATAGATCTCGGTCTTTGGTTTTCTGGATCAACTCTGCTGCTGATATTCCTCCATGCCACCGTCTCAATCCATCCAGCATCATTTCTCTTGGTCTGCCTCTGCCTCTCTTCCCCTCGATCTTTCCAGTTGTTACGATGTTCTCCAATGCCTCTCTTCTCATCACGTGACCGAAGAAAGATGTTTGTCTCTGTCTTATTGTTGTATATAATGATTTAGTTTCATTAGCCTGTTTCAGGCAGTCGTCGTTAGTTACTCTGGCAGTCCAAGGAATTCGCAACATTCGTCTCAGGAACCACATCTCTGTTGCTTCTAATTTCTTCCTAATTAGAATATATATATATAGAGCCTTTGAATATAAATGTTATAAACGGGTTTAAGAATATCTTGAATAAAGGAAAGAACAACTATGTCCCTACTTTAAGAGCTGAATATTGAAGAAGGTTGGCCATTAAAGATGATAAAATAAAGAAAATTGAAATATTTTGGTCACTTGAAACGTCATTGAAGTTTTGAGAGAACAATAATGGAGGGGTATATGCCTGGGAAGAGAGGAATACAAAGGCCAAAGATAAGATGGGTGCAGGATGTGGCTGATGATCACCAGATGTGTGTATCGGACGCAGGACATCTTGCTTATGATCGAGAAGTTTTCCGGAATTCTGTTATGGGAGTAATGTTCTGCAAAGGACATCCTACTAAATGAATGAATGTTCTGACTTTATTATCACCTCGGCAGCGCTAGAGTTTTGAATTCTTCCTCTCAAAACAGGATATAACTGCTACATTAAAAAAGTATATAAGTAGATGCTTCTGAAAGTTTAACAGTAAATAAAAACGCAAATTGACGGAACATCACCCAGCAAAAACGGAGAAACCAGTCTACGGTACTTCAATTTTAATTCACCGCAAACAACGGGAATTTCAGGGCACACGTCATATCCTGGAGTCCCCTTATTCGCGCTGTATCTCGGTGTGCATGACCTTGACCGGAATAACGTTGTCGGTGTGCAGCAAATGGTTTAGTTATGTGTGTGAGTTGACCTGAATATTTCAGTGGTTGTATACTCTTGTGCACACTTAGGGGCTGTTATTGTGTGCTAATTTGTGACCCTGAAAAGGGCCCGTTCCGTTATGGCATTCTTCTAGTGGCCCTGAAAAGGGCCCATTGCTGGATGATACTGCTGTATGCATGAGTTGACAATCATATTCTGCAGGCTAGTGTTGCGGCGGTGGCCAGACTGCAGACAATTGTTGGGGTGGCCAGAATCGAACAATGTCAGCTAGAATGGTGTTGAACACATCTAGGCCAGCACATTTAGTGCGACGACGCCACATGAATTCGCACATGTAGGAATCGAGTAGATGCCTGTGTGTTCCATTCTGCCTCTTGGGTTAGGGTTAGGACAGCTGCTGTCAGTTCAATAAAATTCATGACTGCAGAAAGCCAACGTAAAAATGTACTACACACACTGTGTTACCGTTCGTCGCTCCTTTTTCGCGCCATGTCGCGCCATGACACGCACTGAAAAAAACTTTAATTGAACGGAGATCCCCCGCGAGTGCTATATATAGCTGCTAACTACGCTAAAGCTAAATATAGCCTCGTGACGTCTGTTGCGGTGAATTAAAATTCAATTACCCAGTCTACTAATTGTTAACATCACGTAACTGTTACCAATTCGTAATTCTAACTTTTCCATTATTACGGTATTTAGTGACCTTATACTTTCAATACCTGGATGGGTTGGACACATGGCATGGACGAGACAGGAACACTGAGCTGATCCACGACACTGGTGATCGAGTGAAATGGCGAGTTATGACCGCCCACGCTTTCCGGCATGGCACATGATTGATTGATTGATACTTTCAAAACTTCCATGCTCGTGTAATTATTAAGTAAATATTAACATTTATATAGCTAATCTTTCCATCGGTTTTCTAAAATAGTGTGTTGTTAATGAATAAATATTTGACGGATCGAGAAAACCACAGAATGCCCACACTCCGTGTGTAGAAGTTCGCGGGAAATTTAAACTCCGTGACTTGGATGGGTTTCTCCCCCCTGCTCCGTTCACGTGCACAAACATTGGCGCGGGAATAAAGCTGTTAATCAAGGGGCAGAACTGTTTGTATGTAGGAAGAATTAACTCCCCGTGTAAATCCTTCAGGGCGCAGGACGGGAGAAGGACAACTTTGCGCTTATTCTACAAACAAACGCCATGACATCGCAATGTTGATTGTGTCGAGCTAGGAAACACTTATTTTTCTTTCATATTTTCTTCGTTTTAAAATTGTCAGCAAGGTTCTTTTCCTCTATTTCGGTGATCAATTTTGCTTTGCTTCTATTCCAGCATTGGTCTGGAATGGGAAGCATGAAGACTTCGTGGGTTACCCACGATCTGTCTTGTATGGTTTCACCTGTGGTCAGAGTGCAGTACAAATTCTGGATATTCGTGTAGGATGTACAGTAGTGTTTGCTTTGGTGGTCCACAGTTGCAAGTTGCAGAGGTTCTGTAGCCCATTTGAGAATGTGTTGTCTGAGTCCACAGTGTCCTGTCTGAAGACACCGACCTGTTGGTTCTGCCTAGCCTTTTGATATTATCATGCCCTAGTCTGTAATGTCTTAAAGTCTTAAAAGTCGAGTGGATCTACTTCATTGCACGGGGTTTTATCCTATATGGTTCGGCCTATTTCCGCAGGGCGGCCTGCCGAAAGTGTCGCACAAATCACGAACTCTATAGCTCCAGCGACGACCGCCAGGAGTCTCCTAGAAAAAATGCACACGCAAACCGAAAAAAACGACGCCCGGAATCGAACCCACAACCTTCGGAGCGCGAGACAGACGGCTTGACTACTCGGCCACGGAGACTCCCGGTCAGTAATGTTTACTGATAAAGTGCCTTGGGATGATTAATCGTCTTAAGCGACTTCCCTTATCCACTATGGGCTTATATACAGTAGTATTTCTTATGCCACCCCTTTTAATTTAAGATATCTTCTTCTTCTGCGTTCATCCGGAGTTTCTTTTTTTCGGACGTGACTGCGTTGTGCCTGTTTACAGCAGAGCTGCGTTCTTGCGCTGTTAGGCCGACACATCCGCCTTCTGCGGGCATTTGTTGACCGGGTTAACCTTCCCGGAATTTAAGATATAATACGACATGTCTGCTACCGTTTGAACAACTTTTAAGTAATAACTGTGACACACCTCTACTTCCCATTTCCCGCCATTTATCTTGTTAGGTAAAAATCTACTTTTTATTTGGCACGAATCTATTAATTTGTGCTTTTAACACTTAGTTTCTAGAGATAGTTTTAGAGGCATCTTTGCTGCTTTAAGACTGTGCAAACGCAATGAGCGCGGGGAATAATTTACATTTATTCGCTAAATCTGTCGAACTTTCTAAAAGCTGAAAGTGTGTCGAATAACGAAGACACAAACAACAGATTGCAAGATTTATTGCCTGTCATATTTCGTTAAATATCGCCAAGTACATACTGCAGAAATCACACAATATAAAATACAGTAATTAGATAAATCCTTCACGCCGAAATATACACATATTCGCAGTTATTTCAACTGTCTATAAGTTAAGAAATCTTAATCGACAATTCTGTACCGCTATATTACACTTCAGCTTGAGTAATCCATCTGCTTCTTCTGCGTTCATCCGGAGTTGTTTTTTTTCCGGACGTGACAGCGTTGTGCCTGTTTACAGCAGAGCTGCGTTCTTGCGCCGTTAGGCCGACACATCCGACTTCTGCGGGCATTTGTTGACCGGGTTAACCTTCCCGGGGGAGTAATCCATCTAATCGTCTTAATCGTCTCAAAATTGTCCCAATCCATCCAGCCTCATTTCTCTTGGTCTGCCTCTGACTCTCTTCCCATTGATCTTTCCAGTTGTCACGATGTTCTCCAATGCCTCTCTTCTCATCACATGACCTAACACGTGCACTAATAAATATACAATAATTCTTTACAAATATAGGAACAAATACAATGTTCCGATGAGAAGCGTACAGTTATGATGAAACTATGACAAAAGTTATAACAGAGTAGCTCTGTAGAGGGTTTAGCTGGCGTGCAAAAGGGGAAAAGGGTTTAGTAGCTAATGCACGCGTGAGCACCCGGTAGTTAATTAACTAGGGACGCTCACGCGCTGACGTGGGGGAAGAAGGGAGATTAGTTACCACCAAGTTCTTAGGCCAGTAGGATGTGAGTCTACATCTATGCAATATACTACGTTTTTTTATATGAACTTTTCATCTGCAATAAACTCAGACAGTATCTACTACTTGGCCTCTGCGTTCCTTCAGTCGCATTCGTGTCCTGTTGCTCCGTTATAGGACACGAAATGGTGCCGTCGACATAGGATTTCTGCTCGGGTTGCCGCGGCCAGGCAAAGTGTTCTCAAAACTTATACATCGTTCTGATCGGTTGGTATTGATGCATCATTGGGAACTTATAAAAACCAGACGCCATGAACTTTGTTGTCAATAAAGAGATGGCGTAAAATTTCAAAGTCAAAACTTTATTTCAAGTCGGACGTTTTTGAAGGCCGCTCAAAGTCAAAACTTCATTTCAAGTCGGACGTTTTTGAAGGCCGCTCAAAGTCAAACTTCCATTCTAAGTCCATCATTTTTGAGGGCTGCACAAGTCAAACTTTATTACAAGTCAGTCGCTTTTGAAAACCGCTCATGTTCGAGTCCAATTCTAAGTCCATCAATTTTGAAGGCCGCTCAAAGTTAGGCATCATTTCAGGGCAGTCGTTTTTGGAATGCCGCTTTGGACTGAAGAACTAGGTCAAAATGTGCAAGGTGAAGAAGTAGAAAGGATGCTGGTAGGCATATTCGTTGATGGCTTACGGTCAGATGGACTGAAATTTAAGTTGATGAGAGAAAATCCAGCCAGACTGTCACAAGCAGTCGACATAGCCATACAAGAAGAAAGTTTAAGGAGACGATTTAGGTTAAGAGTAGGGAGAGAAATAGGAAGTAATAAAGAAGAGAGAATAGAGGAACCTATGGAAATAGGGCAGGAAAGGTATGGATGGAGGAGACGTGGAGTTGATCAAGCCAGGGCTGAAATACAGACACTGGTGGGAAATAATGAAGGTACTCAAGATAGAAGAAGAAGTATGAGAAATCCTATAAGGGAGACAGTATGTAATACAAATATGGTCTGTTGGAATTGTGGACAGGAGGGACACAGTTACAGGTTTTGCAGCAACAGACGTGCTCAGTTTAATGCACAGAATAGAAATGTTAATAGTAGACCAAATAGAAATTTTGGAGAAATGCAGAGGAATTTTGGAAGGTCAGGAAGTCAGGGAAACTGGCGTCCCACTTACTGAACAGGAACCGCGGTAGGGGGGAAAATATAAAGGTCACTAAATGTAAGAAAAATATAAAGTATTCAGATAGAAAAACCACGAACAGAAGAGAAGATAGAGAATGGCCTCTACTTGGAGAGATAAAACAGACTTTCGCAAATGTAACCGATCCAAGTTCATGTTTAATAGAAGTGGGAAAATTTAGAGTTAGAACTCTGATCGACACGGGAGCACAGGTTAGCGTGGTTAAAGAAAAAATTTTATACCGCATATTGAAGAACTTCAGAATATTCAAGAATCATGATACCCTTCACTCAGTTACTGGACAAACTTTAGAGGGAGTCGGCCAAACAATGATAAACTTCAGATTAGGAGGAATAAATGTAAGACACCTTTTCCATGTAGTCAGAAATTTAAACAGGAACATGATCTTAGGTAGAGATTTTTTAGTAAAAAATGGTATAAGAGTTTATTTTGATTTACGTAAGTTGAGGTTTCAAAATGTGTATGTCGATTTAGAGGAAGATATGCACGTATCGGCCCTAGTCAGAGTAAAAACGTCCATGACATTAAAACCACAAACTGTTAATCTGGTACAGGCAAAAATGAAACATAACCCTTATTTTTCGATGGGACAAACAGAATAACAGAGTTAGAAAGCGAGATAATAGACGAACCTGGTCTAGAGGTCCCAGACGGAATAATGACTCTAGACAAACACTTTAGTTTTCCAGTGATGGTTATTAACAACACAGGGAAGGAGATTAAATTATATAGAGGATGCGTAATTGCCAAAATAGCAAATGATCCTAACACCATATTAACAACAGGAAGAGAAGAAATGCCAAGAAGTAAGTATCTAGAAACTCCTACTAAAAGAAACAATACCAGAAATAGACGTAAAGGAAGTTGGAAAGTACAGAATGATGAATTGATCCATACATTCAGAGAACATCCATCTCAAGTACATTCAGTAGATAAAACAACGTCACTCTCGAAGAGAGAACAAGAGTTATTATCACAATTGAAAGCTCCACAAGAGCATAAGAAAATATTGGAAGAATTAGTGAAAGAAAACCAAGATGATTTTGCTATTAATGACTTAGAACTGGGTAAGACAAAAACAGTTACTATGGAAATAGACACTGGAAATCACCCACCAATCACTTTGAAACCTTATAGAATTCCCTTACGGAATAGAGAAACAGTAGAGAAAGCAATAGAGGATATGCTAAAAGCAGGAATTATAGTAAGATCAAAGTCAGAATGGTCGTCGCCGATTGTAATTGTGACCAAAAAAGATGGCTCACACCGCTTTTGCTGTGACTACCGTGCGTTGAACAAGATCACCAAAAATGTAGCTTACCCATTGCCAGTGATTGATGATATTTTGGGGTTACTTAACGGTTCTACCTTCTTCACTACGTTAGACGCAAGGTCAAGATTTTAGTGTATTCCCATGTCACCTGATGCTCAAAAGAAAAGCGCTTTCTGTACTCACGTAGGCTCTTACGAATTTTTACGTTTGCCATTCGGAGTCACTATCATTATATGTTGCTAATAAATCAAGTCTTAGAAGGGATGCAAAAGTTCGCATTGGCATACATATATGACATTTTGATCTATACATCAGGAGACGTACAAGATCATCTGAATCATGTAAAATTAGTCTTTGATAGGCTAAGACTACTAAGACTACACGAAGTCAAACTGAAGGTAAGTAAGTGTGAGTTTTTAAAAACAGAAACTAAATACTTGGGTTACATCATCGATAGAGAAGGAATCAAACCTGATCAAGACAAAGTGAAAGTCATTAGAGAGTTACCTTCCCCGACCAACGTGAGAGAAGTAAGAGCATTCATCGGGATGTGTGGATATTATCGACGATTTATTCCAAACTTTGCACAAATAGCTGAACCTATTATAAACTTGACTTGCAAATATGCAAGATTCAAATGGAACGAAGATTGTCAGAGCGCATTTGATTTTCTAAAAAACAGTTTAACAGCAGTTCCATTATTGGCACATCCAGATTTAGATAAGTAATTGACTTTATATACAGATGCTTCAGATACTGCCATAGGAACATGTTTGGCTCAACCATATGAAGACGAAAACTCAGGAATACTCTCTCTACTTGGCCCTTAGCGCTGATTCACTCTCTGAGGTAGTTAGACCACACCTACGAGAAGAATTTGACAGAGTCTACAATCATTGGTTCCCGTCTGAAATCTGCCATGTTCATAAAACTACTACTACTACTACCTGTCAGGACTGTGTGGATATCAAAGCCCATGAAAAGAGAACCCCTGGTCTTTTTAAACTAGAATACGAAGGGGAGGGGATGGTGTCGTTATGTAGTAAGACGTATATTAGTGTCGGAGATTATGATAAAATCAGTACCAAAGGTTTGACCAAACACCACAACACTCATCTAAACAAGGACACATTCTTGAATGTTCTCACCTCTCAAGAAGCGGGTGGGGAACCAATATACGATTCAAGACACAAGACTCTGCTGTGTATACGTATCAGCAACATCGTGAATCTTTGTCATATCTGTAAATAAAAAGACAGGTTCACAGTGATAATTTATCGACTACTCCACTACTTAAATAATATGCATTGTATTGTTTGTCTATATATGATCTAATAAAATTATTATATACCTTACTTGACTCGTTTGTTTATTATTTTGTATGTTGTACACTATAGTACCTACTCTGATGAGTCACTTGACCACACCAACTCTGATGAGCCACTTCGCAACACCTACTCTGACCACGCCTACTTACACCAAGGAGTTATCGCCCTCTGAGGCGCAAATCGATTTTACGCCTCAAATGCATGTCGTTTCCTACTTCTACACTACTTCAGTGGTGAGAAACAGACGTAGTGGATGAGGCTTTATTGCAATGGCTAATGGGCGAGTCTTAATGCTGTTAACTCCGTAATAAATCGGTGTTAGATTCTCCTGAGATCCGATGTTTACTTCATATTTCAAGGTTGTTCAGTGAATTCCTAAACTGTTGTCGTTACGCCGTTTTTAATGAGCCAGTTCCTTTCGTAAGTTCAAAAATATTCACATGGCACAAGACAGCGAACAAGGACTTACGACATGGCACATATGGGTCATCAATGACCCATGACGTCATCAAGATGGGGCAAGATGGACGTTCTTTCTTTCCGCCCGTTAGGCGAAATCTTGGTTAAAGCATGCACAGCGGTTTCATCTGTCGTAGTACAGTCGCTTGACAGCCCTCATCGACGTAGCAAAGTTGTGGCACCAGTTCTGTAGCAGAGTGCTCAGCGCAAAAGGTAATGCTGCCTAGTAAGTAAAACTGAGATTCCCAGCTAGTTATCGCGAGCTACAGTTCTCAAGCCAAGCATTCTCATGGTCACAATCAGTCGCTATCATCAGCTGTTTCGCACAGAGAAAGATCATCTATACACCAGTAGTTGACTGATTCACAAAGCGTGTCGTTTGTAGATCAATTATACATGGGAACCGAAGCTTACGGTGCTGCACAAGTCTCACAACAAATCTTTATGAAGTGCGAGACGATCTGTAACCCAAGAAGATGTGATTCTTTCCAAGGGGACTATAGAGTCGGCACCAAAATTCCAGAGTTTTCATAGAACGCCCACCTTCTACTCCTTTGGTCTGTCAGTTGCGGCCAGACGTTTGCCAACCTATGTGAAACAAGTAGTTAAAACTACAACACATTCACGACGAGTTGCTAGACTCCCCACGAGCTCCTGGGTCTCCTCAATTACGTTTTGAACAATTATGTATCGATATTTAGTCACACCAACGCCACATCTGTGAGAAGTTTCCCCTTAAATCACCATCAGAAGCTCTTAAGCCGACGATAGGCGCATACCAACAACATGCCCCGAGACTCCCTAAGCCAGATCCTGACGAGAGTAGTTACTCGAACTATCCTGGCACACGGATCTCGGCTCCAGAATCTTGAGGCAGTGTACATGTGGATTTACCACCCTCAAGACACTCTACCCCAGAAAGTATCTTGATATATGGGAACTTGAATGGCACTGTACCGGCCAATGAAAACGCATATTCCTTGAACTTCTTCAGGCTCTGGACAAAAGTGGTGATGAACAATTTGTCTATGATGAACAGCTACGCCCAGGGCAACAATCAATTCTAGGTTACCCAACTCTAGAAGATAAAGATCCTATGATGTTTTCTTTGACGGCCAGAAAGTGTTTGGGCTGGACGATGATAAGTTTCATGCTGTTGTCAAATAAAAGGATCTGGCGAATGATTATGTTTTACGATCCACTCGACACCCAAACTGCTGCATCCTAGGCCAATTTTTAAAAAGCGGCAAGACATCAAGACAGCGATCAATTTGTGGCAGTGGACTGCCAGCGATATTCCGATCTATGTAAGTGCATGGTTGTAATACAAATCCCGCCAATGTTCAGAATCAACTCTTTTGGGAAAGTCCTGGGCACCATCCGAGAGACGAGCATGTTCGATGACAAGTCCTTGATACAACATCTGGACATTCTGAATGAACCTCTGGTTACAACTTCCAAGCGAACCTCCAATGCACCCAAGCTGCCGGTTACAGAATCTATATGCAATGTGGCTAGAATATGTGGCTTAAAAAAACACAAGGCTAATTCATAAATCCCGCCTCATCTATTGACATACGGCAGAAGTCATGTGGATTATCCTGATGGTCAGTGTGTATTTTGGTCACATGTCGTACTGCAGAGCTCAACGTATAGAGTTTAGTGTACTGATTACCAGATTACTGTTGTTGTCACTGCTTCCTTTGGTGACGAGAGTTAGGTTTCCATGGTGTGGTGACTTTCACTATGTACTTACAATTTGATAGATGTTTTATTACATTGGTTTTGTTCCCTGTATACATGTATATACTGTTTTCGCCAGGAATGAGGCGCTGGAATCTCTTTCCCCCGGGTAGATTGGGCCCGTTAGCTAATAAAGTGGCCAATCTAGGAGATGGAAATATAACAGTACAGCGAGGTAATGAAGACGATAACGCAATTCCAGCAATCCTCGTAGATAACATTTATTGGAGTATCTTCAATATTACAGGCTCGTGATAACAATCCACTTTGAATACATTGTAGATAAACAACAGAGGTCTAGCCAACTCAACATACCAGATGGCGACTTTTACACGACCGCTCCCTAAGACTGTTGGCTAGTAACTAACTTGTTCCCTACCCCCACGTCACAACGTGAGCGTCCCTAGTTACATATCAACGGAGTGCTCACGCGTGCTTTATATGCTAGACCCATTCCCCTTGCACACCCATCTAAACCCCTTAACAGAGCCACTCTGTTATATTCCTCTCTATCCTCAACGAGACTTTTCCCCGAAAAGTCTTAGACTCAAACTTACTTAACCTTACCTTAACTTTACCTTACCTTACGAATAACATTCTTTATTAAAAAACTTCGAGATAGCTATCCGCTATTTCTATATCTCTAACTACCTTACCCCAATTAATCGTATTATTTATAGCCAACCGCTATTCTCCTAACTATATTTTTAAAAATTCTTTTCGTGCACCCCATTACTTCTTCTTTGTTACTTTATAAAAAGTTCATTAGTTTCAAACCTTATCCTCACTATAATCAGCTTATATGTGATCATTTTTTATACTTCTTCCTCAGTTCTGTAAGATAACAGCAATCCGCTTACATTTTACATCGTATGTCCATCCAAATCATTGGTATATAAACAAAAATTGAAGATTATAATAGCTATATATGCGTTATGAAATGCAAAATATCATACTCTCCCGTAAATAAATTGAACCACACAGGATAGACAGAGAAATGGTTGGTGCGCACCAGAAAAGATAGTAAGAAGTAATCACATTTATCCTCCCTTGCACTCACAAAACTTTATGAAATAAAGTTTTCACCAAAAAAGAACTTATACAAATATGTTTCAATTTTGTTCATAGTAAATGCTCACAACAGCTACGTCGATCTAAAACTCCATCTGTTTTATGTCCTTAAAATTAAAAAGATTATTCAAAGTACCTCATCTAATCTCTGACCTGTATTAATTGTGCTTCCAACCACAGCTAGTAAATTATGACTTTATGTCTGTATCTTCCCCCCTGTCTATACCATATCAGTATCCTCCACTTATAACGCACCTTCCCAAACCTCCATGGCTTTTAATCCATGTTTGATCATGGTTATGCCGTAGCCACAGCACTCAAAAAATAATACTACTGTTCATATATTATGAACATACGTTCTAACCCCTGGCACTTTAACCTATTCTGGTTTATGATTATGCTGTAACCACAGCATCCTTAATTAATATTAACAATGTTCATTTATTATGAACATACCTACTTCCCCTTACGATTCATTGTTCATAATTTAATCCCCAAGTACTGTGCTGATATCTACAGACCCGTCTATGATTACCCCAGGCTAAAACAATCCTCATTTTCTGAACATGACGCCCAGTTCATGTATGTTTCTACTGGTCCTGACTAACGCAGCACTCTTAATTGCACTATTCTTACAACCCTGTAATTTCATTGTTGTCAGCCACAATATGAAAACCTTCACTAAATGCATTAAACTGCCACCCCCAAGCCACTACTAAAATGACTTTTTATCAAATCCTACACGTTTAAACTCATGGCGCTTACTCCATGTTTATCTTGGTTTACTAAACTCACTCCCAGCAAGGCAATTCCGTCTCCCTTTATAAGTCATTATTATCTGAACGAATAATCCCATTCTTATTGATCTAAATCAACTCACTCTTTACTAAGAGTTAAATAATAACAGTTTTTCTAACAGTCATAACAATTCTCCAACTTAATAATTGAAACTACAAATTATGAGTCATTGAAAACCAATCGTAATTAAAAACATAACACTTTCTCCCCTTAATTAGCATCATTTATCCCCCACATTTTTAAGATAATATGCATAATGAAATAAATATCATGTTTAACCAAGGCCAAATTACTTAATGTCAACAAATATTATTAGTCGCTTTTATGGACTAATTATATACTCACTAACAATAAACACAAGTCATGGCTATGCCATCCATTAATATGCACTAATTTCATCATTCATCTGTAAACTACTGTACACCAAGTGCAGTAATATAGAAAGTGGTTTCTTCTAATCTTAATACAAAACCATCACATATTAAGCCATCCACTACCCTGCACTAATTACACAATTCATCTGTAAACTACAGCTACTGTATCATGACAAGTACAGTGATATAGAATTGCTTTCTTTTAATCTTAATAGATAATTAACAATTATTAAATCGAGATTTTTCTCCTGCTATCTGCAGAATTTCTCATCAAGCCACCTCTCCATATCTTCAATAATGCTAGATTTTTCTCTATAAGTGCCATCTCTATATCAACATCCTCATTTTCATGATGAGAACTTACTATTATTACTATCAGTCTCTGATTTTTCATCCATTTCTTGTTCTTCTGTATTTATGTTGCTGGCCTCTAGTTTTTTTTCGTTCAATATCTAACCTAATTTGTTTGTCTTGATTCCTTAATAACCTTTCTAAAACTGGGATATCTTCGTCACTTGATGAACCTTTTCTAATTCTTTTTTGTCTTTTAATTTCTCTCTCTCTTTGTCTATCAATTCTTCTTTTCACCGCTTGTCTCGTATTTTTATACGGAACGTTTACTTCCTCCATAGACTCAACGCTATCAGGTCTATAGCCATCATACGTTTCAGTTTCCTCTCTCATAAAAGTGTTCGGTATTGTCTCCGATTGTTCACACGTCTCATCGTGCAATGTTGGTATTGTGTTTGTTCTGGCTCAAAGGTCTTTTCAGATTCCGGAGGTATCACGTATTTAACTCGTCTGACAAATTGTCTTCCCGAGTAGCACCCTTCTGAATAGTTATTGTCAACTTTCTTGTCTTCGACATCTCGTCTTAAGTGTTCTACATGTGCACGTGCTAAATGTCCTGTAATTTGGTTCTTGATATAATATGATACTGGGCCTAACTTTTCTAAAATGTATTAGCCTGGAACCCAATAAGTATCGAATTTGGAATTTCTTCTGTTTTTTATAGTACACTCTATCACCTATTTTAAATTCTTGTAGTTGTGTGTTTCTATCCGCGTACTTTTTATGTCTTTCTCTAGCTTTGATTACATTATTTCTTAATCTTACATGCGCTTTGTGCATTTCTTGTAAAATCATTTCCTGAAACTCTTCCCCCATGTATTTTCGTCGAGGTTTAAAGCAAATTGTCAATTGGCAGTATGGGTTCTCTTCCATATAACAAATAGAATGGTGAAAAACCTGTACCCTCATTTTGATGTGTTCGTATCGCTCCCAATGCAGGTCCTAAGTACAGATCCAAGTCCCTATCATGTTCCTCTACATTTTTTGCTAGTATATTGTATAGTGTCCGATTTTGTCTCTCATTTTTCGCATTTGAGGAAGGTCTATAATAAGAAGTCTTTATGTGGATAATATTCAACTCTTGTAGTAATTTCTGAAACTTGTTATTCACGAATTCTTTTCCATTATCTATGAGGATTGTCTGTGGGCAACTAAATCGTGGCATATACTCTTGCAACAAGATGTTAATAATGGAATCGGCACTCTTATCTGGGATAGGATACACTTCTGGCAACAATCTATAGCAATCCACTATATGTAGTAAATACACATTCCCTGAAAGCGTTCTAGGATGGGGACCTGAAATATCTAAGCTGATCTTTTGCATGGGAAATTGAGGAATATCGGTTTCGTGTAAGGGACATTTGATTGTTTTCATATTTCTTAACCTACATTTCTCACATGCGTCAACATATTTATAAATACTCTTAAATAAATTCGGCAAGTAATATTTATTCTTGATAGCTTTGAATAATTTGTCACGACCTAGATGACCATTATCATCATGATATGCCTTCAAAATCTCAATTTCCAAATGTTTCGGGATGTATTTCCTCAATTCGCCTTCTTCACCTCTTTCGTTCACATAGTATGACTGTTTGTCTTCCCGTAATTCTATAAAGTTCTTTTTGAAACTGTTTTCACCTGTTTCTGTCAACCTATGCTTTATTTCTATTACTTTTGGGTCCATTTCTTGTTCTTCTTTCATATTAAAATGCACCAACCGTGGTTCTTCCGCTAGTGGTTCAGAATCTTGTTCTGTCTGTGAACTTCCAAAAATTTCTCTATTTAATTTGGCAGAATCTAGTATATTTACTTGCCAGTTTCGGTCATCTATCTCTGGTTCACACTCATCTTCAGTAGTCTCAGATATCTCTGGATACGGGATTCTGGATAATAAATCAGCGCATGTATTTTCCTTACCTGAGATATATTCTACTTTTGCGTTATAACCTTGCAAATTCAGCGCCCAAGATTGTATTTTCCTGTTCTGTACTGGAGCTTCTAATAAAGATTTTAATGGCATGTGATCAGTTTTAATAATGAAATTGGCGTTATGTAGGTAGTAATTCAATTTATTTTAGCGCATAGTGAATGGCATAAGCTTCTTTTTTCACTGTCGACCATTTCCTTTGTGATTTACTAAGTTTGTGTGAAAGAAAATAGATCGGTCTTTCGTTCTTAACTCCTGGTATTCCTGAGTTTTCGCCTTCATATGGTTGAGCCAAACATGTTCCTATGGCAGTATCTGAAGCATCTGTATATAAAGTCAATTACTTATCTAAATCTGGATGTGCCAATAATGGAACTGCTGTTAAACTGTTTTGTTTAGAAAATCAAATGCGCTCTGACAATCTTCGTTCCATTTGAATCTTGCATATTTGCAAGTCAAGTTTGTAATAGGTTCAGCTATTTGTGCAAAGTTTGGAATAAATCGTCGATAATATCCACACATCCCGATGAATGCTCTTACTTCTCTCACGTTGGTCGGGGAAGGTAACTCTCTAATGACTTTCACTTTGTCTTGATCAGGTTTGATTCCTTCTCTATCGATGATGTAACCCAAGTATTTAGTTTCTGTTTTTAAAAACTCACACTTACTTACATTCAGTTTGACTTCGTGTAGTCTTAGCCTATCAAAGACTAATTTTACATGATTCAGGTGATCTTGTACGTCTCCTGATGTATAGATCAAAATGTCATCTATGTATGCCAATGCGAACTTTTGCATCCCTTCTAAGACTTGATTTATTAGCAACATATAATGATAGTGACTCCGAATGGCATACGTAAAAATTCGTAAGAGCCTACGTGAGTACAGAAAGCGCTTTTCTTTTGAGCATCAGGTGACATGGGAATACACCAAAATCCTGACCTTGCGTCTAACGTAGTGAAGAAGGTAGAACCGTTAAGTAACCCCAAAATATCATCAAACACTGGCAATGGGTAAGCTACATTTTTGGTGATCTTGTTCAACGCACGGTAGTCACAGCAAAAGCGGTGTGAGCCATCTTTTTTGGTCACAATTACAATCGGCGACGACCATTCTGACTTTGATCTTACTATAATTCCTGCTTTTAGCATATCCTCTATTGCTTTCTCTACTGTTTCTCTATTCCGTAAGGGAATTCTATAAGGTTTCAAAGTGATTGGTGGGTGATTTCCAGTGTCTATTTCCATAGTAACTGTTTTTGTCTTACCCAGTTCTAAGTCATTAATAGCAAAATCATCTTGGTTTTCTTTCACTAATTCTTCCAATATTTTCTTATGCTCTTGTGGAGCTTTCAATTGTGATAATAACTCTTGTTCTCTCTTCGAGAGTGACGTTGTTTTATCTACTGAATGTACTTGAGATGGATGTTCTCTGAATGTATGGATCACTTCATCATTCTGTACTTTCCAACTTCCTTTACGTCTATTTCTGGTATTGTTTCTTTTAGTAGGAGTTTCTAGATACTTACTTCTTGGCATTTCTTCTCTTCCTGTTGTTAATATGGTGTTAGGATCATTTGCTATTTTGGCAATTACGCATCCTCTATATAATTTAATCTCCTTCCCTGTGTTGTTAATAACCATCACTGGAAAACTAAAGTGTTTGTCTAGAGTCATTATTCCGTCTGGGACCTCTAGACCAGGTTCGTCTATTATCTCGCTTTCTAACTCTGTTATTCTGTTTGTCCCATCGAAAAATAAGGGTTATGTTTCATTTTTGCCTGTACCAGATTAACAGTTTGTGGTTTTAATGTCATGGACGTTTTTACTCTGACTAGGGCCGATACGTGCATATCTTCCTCTAAATCGACATACACATTTTGAAACCTCAACTTACGTAAATCAAAATAAACTCTTATACCATTTTTTACTAAAAAATCTCTACCTAAGATCATGTTCCTGTTTAAATTTCTGACTACATGGAAAAGGTGTCTTACATTTATTCCTCCTAATCTGAAGTTTATCATTGTTTGGCCGACTCCCTCTAAAGTTTGTCCAGTAACTGAGTGAAGGGTATCATGATTATTGAATATTCTGAAGTTCTTCAATATGCGGTATAAAAAATGTTCTTTAACCACGCTAACCTGTGCTCCCGTGTCGATCAGAGTTCTAACTCTAAATTTTCCCACTTCTATTAAACATGAACTTGGATCGGTTACATTTGCGAAAGTCTGTTTTATCTCTCCAAGTAGAGGCTATTCTCTATCTTCTCTTCTGTTCGTGGTTTTTCTATCTGAATACTTTATATTTTTCTTACATTTAGGGACCTTTATATTTTCCCCCCTACCGCGGTTCCTGTTCAGTAAGTGGGACGCCAGTTTCCCTGACTTCCTGACCTTCCAAAATTCCTCTGCATTTCTCCAAAATTTCTATTTGGTCTACTATTAACATTTCTATTATGTGCATTAAACTGAGCACGTCTGTTGCTGCAAAACCTGTAACTGTGTCCCTCCTGTTCACAATTCCAACAGACCATATTTGTATTACATACTGTCTCTCTTATAGGATTTCTCATACTTCTTCTTCTTCTATCTTGAGTACCTTCATTATTTCCCACCAGTGTCTGTATTTCAGCCCTGGCTTGATCAACTCCACGTCTCCTCCATCCATACCTTGCCTGCCCTATTTCCATAGGTTCCTCTATTCTCTCTTCCTTATTACTTCCTATTTCTCTCCCTACTCTTAACCTAAATCGTCTCCTTAAACTTTCTTCTTGTATGGCTATGTCGACTGCTTGTGACAGTCTGGCTGGATTTTCTCTCATCAGCTTAAATTTCAGTCCATCTGACCGTAAGCCATCAACGAATATGCCTACCAGCATCCTTTCTACTTCTTCACCTTGCACATTTTGACCTAGAAATGCTTCTTCTGCCAGATTTATCAATCTATCGCTATACAATTGTACGCTCTGTCCATTTTCCTGTTTAGATTGCCTCAACACTGAGAATGCGTGTTGGGGATCTGTGATCTCTGCATATTTATGTGCCAAATCGTCTTTAAAGTGTTCCCAACTTTCATCTCCTCCTGCTTCCAATTTACGCCTAATATGATCAGATACCGGTGTCAAACTAGCCTGATACGCTATTTTCTTCTTCTCTTCATCTGTCGCTCCCACTTAAAATGCATGTTTTTCAATGGCCACCATCCACTTCTTAAAACGCTTGGCCTGTCCGTTAAACTTTTCTATATCAGTGCCTACACCCTGCTGCTTTAATGCTATATCTAGTCTGGATATGGCTCTCCCTACTCCTCCTAGAACCTGTCCCAATGAGAGGTCTTGAGCTTCCATTATAAATTTATACAATACAATATACAATAATTGACCAATATAACGCTATTACTAATCAAGTTCTACAGTCTTCTAATAATTAAATTTTAAAATTATACTTTACTGCCTGCCAACTGTAGACAACTTTCTGACTCAGCAAACGATTAGGGCCCCTTGTA
Source organism: Cepaea hortensis (assembly GCA_963921405.1). Classification (NCBI taxonomy): domain Eukaryota; kingdom Metazoa; phylum Mollusca; class Gastropoda; order Stylommatophora; family Helicidae; genus Cepaea; species Cepaea hortensis. The sequence continues at coordinate 100,888,088 of OY992886.1, forward strand.
TGCTTGTACGCCTCCAGGTAGACACTCGACAGAAACCGCACAGTAAGGATTCAGCCTTGGGTTCACTCTTGAAATACTGAGAGGTACGATTAGATGTATCCGTCACCCAGAGACGGCCTCTTGAAACATGACATGGAGCGATTGAAGATATCAGCCACCCAGAGACGATTTTGATAGCGGGCATCACGAACAGCAGAGCCCAGGAGCGTTTTGATAGCGGGCTTCACAACCCAGCAGAACTCAGAAACGATTTGACAGCGGGCTTCACAACCCAACAGAGCTCAGGAGTGATTTGACAGCGGGCTTCACAACCCAACAGAGCTCAGGAGCGATTTGACAGCGGGCTTTACAACCCAGCAGAGCTCAGAAACGATTTGACAGCGGTCTCGAAGTGATCAGGCAACGGCCGGCTATTGTAAGCCCCTTGAAAAACGATAAGGTCAGGCAACGGCTATTGTAAACCCCTTGAAAAACGATAAGATCAGGCAACGGCTATTGTAAGCCCCCTGAAAAACGATAAGGTCAGGCAACGGCTATTGTAAGCCCCTCGAAAAACGATAAGGTCAGGCAACGGCTATTGTAGGGCGGCGGCTTGGATAAGCCTCTCGAAACAACTACGATTCAGCCGGAGAAAGATCACAGACAACCACCTCTAGCCGGGCTTTCGGCTGCTGTGACTCTCACACACAATGTTGAAACAAGCAAGTTTTTCAAAGCGCGTTCAATAAGCGTGTATAGATGTGCCGTAGTGAGTACTTCGCGTTTTCTTCAACCCAGGATCCGATGTCTAAGGCATCAAATTGTCTCCTATAACAGTACAGCGAGGTAATGAAGATGATAACACAACTCCAGCAATCCTCGTAGATAACATTTATTGGAGTATCGTCAATATTACAGGCTCGTGATAACAATGCACCTTGAATACATTGTAGATAAACAACAGAGGTCTAGCCAACTCAACATACCAGATGGCGACTTTTACACAACCGCTCCCTAAGACTGTTGGCTAGTAACTAACTTGTCCCCTACCCCCACGTCACAACGTGTGCGTCCCTGGTTACATATCAACGGAGTGCTCACGCGTGCATTATATGCTAGACCCATTCCCCCTGCACACCCATCTAAACCCCTTAACAGAGCCACTCTGTTATAGTAAACTCCGATTATAAACCCCTAAGTTTAAGGTGGACCGACGTGCCGAGGACTGAATGGCCACGGGTGAGTTGGTCGTGAACGTGGAATGTCTGGTATGCGGGCGGGGCGGCGCCAGGCGTATGGACTCTTGAGGGACATCCCCTGCCCCTTCCCTAGTAAGCAGGCAATGCTAGGGTGACCGTTCTTTTTTCCTGCAATATCCAAAATTTGCTTATGGAGTTAATTAAACATGGGAATCGTCGCCGGAGCTACGTAGCACGTGCTCTGCGCTTGACACATCTTTCAGCGGCTAGCGAAGAGAGAGTGAGGAGAAGAAGGCATAGAAATAGGGCAGGCGCCAGGAGAACAAGACGAAAAGTGGAGAGACTAGGTTTCAACCATGTAATAGTGGGATACTGGAACTGTCGTAGTGCCAGGCAGAGAGGTCCTGTATTGGAGAGGCTAATATATGATTTTGATGTCCTTATGCTCCAGGAGTTAAATACAGATAAATACCATTGCCCTGGGTACGTCAGTTATATAAACCCCACTGGGCAGAAGAGACATGGGCAAGGTCTGCTGGTGAAGAAAGGAGTAAAGCATGTGGCACTTGACTTGAGCCAGTGGAATCACAGTGCAAGAGAGGTCCAGGGTATACAAATGGAGATTGGTGGCTTAAGTTGGAATATCATAAATGTATATGCCACAGTGGACTGTTTTGTCAGAAAGGAACAATGGGACTGGCTTAAGGAATTAGAGGACTTACTAGGTGATAGGCTGCTCATATGTGGAGACTTCAATGCGAGAAACAGAGATTGGGACAGTAGTGGATAAAATCGACAAGGAATTGCACTTGCGGATGCCATGGTGGACTCCGATGTGGTCTGCATAAATGATGGTAGGCCGACTAGAATGGCAATGAGGCCTGGCGATGCAGATACTGCTATGGATTTGGCACTTGTCTCCCAGTCATCAGTCCTTGATGTAAAGTGGACTGTTTTGAATGACCATGGGAGTGATCACATGCCATGCTCAGTCCTGATCTGGTCCAGGAAAGTTAAGTCTGGGAGAGCGCGCAAGACCTTCCGGTATGAGTGGAGCGACAGCCTTCTTGGACGCCTCAGACATGGGGCATGCAACAGGACTGTTAAAACTCCTTTTTTTGCAGCCCCCATGGTGGAAAGCAAAGAGAGCTGCAGTGAAGCAGCTAAGGAAATTGCGACAGACACCCCTAAGCTCACGAGAGGAAGTGGACATAGCGGAAAATGACAAGAAAGACAAGGTGGAGGCTTTCAAGCGATGTGCTGCAGAGGCCAAGAAAGAAAAATGGGAATGTTTTATGAAGGTGATTGGAGGTGATAAAACACTGCATAAATTCTGGAAACGGTACAGACAAATGCAAAGAAAAGATCGGCCTATGACAGTGGGAACAATTTAAAAAGAGGATGGGGTACGCGTGACAACAGACAAGGAGAAAGGGGAGGCGTTTCTCCAGAGATTTTTAGAGCAGACCAATCATAGTGATGCGGATACCAGGGATGCAGTTAGAATGGAATTATCTGGCACAAGAGAGAATATGCCTTACGAAGACATCATACTGTTTGAAGATGGTAAACATATTTTGCAAAAGGCAAAAGACACGGCACCAGGGCCTGATGGTGTCAGGTATGGCCACATGAAGGCTTTGAGCGATGTAGACCTGAAGGAGATGGCTGGCTGCTTTAATCAGAGCATTGGGACAGCGTCAGTACCGCAGGATTGGCTGCATAGCTATCTCATCCCTCTCCCAAAACCATGCAAAGATCATTCAAAGCTTGGCGGCTTCAGGATCATCACCCTTCAAAATACATTTGGGAAGGTTTTAGAGAAGATAGTCGCTGTTAAGCTGCAGGATTTTTTGGAAAGGGGGAAGCTTCTTCCAAGAGGCCTGGGGAGCTACAGGCCAGGAAAAGATACCTGGTCAAATGCAGCCACCTTTGCCGTTGACGTTTATGAGGGGTTCCAGTGTAGACAGGAAACGATGGCGGCAGCGCTTGATCTCGAGGATGCGTACAATAGAGTTCGCTATGATATTTTGATGACCGCGCTTATGGAGAAGGGGGTCAATCCCTGGTTGGTGAACTGGATAGCAGGCGTCCTGCATTCTCGTCAGGTTGCTCTCCGTCTGGGCGCATGGACCTCAGAGCCACATATTTTAACCCCGGGACTGCCACAGGGATCTGCAATCTCACCGGTGCTCTTTAATGTGTATACGAGTAAGATTGCATACCTAGAAGCACCAGGGGTTGGAAGGATTCTAACATTTGCAGATGATATTCTTGCATACAGGCAGGGGAGAAATAGGGATAAAACAGCCCAGGAGCTACAGGTGACAGTAGACAAAGTGATTGACTGGTGCACTGAAATGAGTGCTGTCATCCACCCGGAAAAGGCGGCTGTGTTGTGGTGCTCTCTGGACAACAGGATTGTGAGAGATGATGCCCCAAGCCTCACGATAGAAGGTAGAAGCGTCAACAGAGAGAACAAACTGAATTATCTGGGAATCACATTTGACAGGAGTCTGTCCTTCAAGGACCACGTGGAGACGGTTGTAACAAGATCTCAAAAGGGACTCAATGCACTTAAAATTATGGCTGCAATGGACACAGAGCAGAGAATGCTCTTCATACTATACCAGCACTTGATCCTCTCAGTGATTGATTATGGACTAGGACTGCTCACTGTCTCAAAGAGTCAGCTTGTGAAATTAGAGCGCATACAGAATAAAGCTATGCGGGTCATTCTGGGATGCACCAGAGACACTCCAGTAGTGTGTATGCGTTACATCCTTGGTCTGCCTACTGTTGCTGGTAGGCACAAGGTGATGCAAGCGAAGGCATACCTCAGAGTAGCTGCAGACACAGATCACCCGTTGCATGAGGCGCTGGACGTAGTTAAGGGTCAGAGACTGATAAGAGGGAAATCATGAATGGCTCAGGCGGAGGATACGATCAGACAGGTGTGCCCTTTGGAGATCACCAGGCGAGGAGAGGAATGGGTCAGGGTGCCAGCCGTGCAGTCAGACTTGTGCAGAGTTATAATCACATTGAGCCGGGAGTTCAGGGAGTGGCCAGCAGGGGCCACGGAAGTGGAAATTCGGCAACTAATTCAGGAAAATTCTCGCCCGGGTGATGTGATTATCTACACGGATGGGTCGGTGTTGAGAGGTAGGAGAAGTGCCTGGGGGTTCTTGGCAAAAACTAATGGTCGGCGTTTGGTGCAGGAGAGCCTGGCGTATGATGACACTACATCTAGCTTAAGAATGGAGGTGGAGGCGGTCAGTGCAGCTTTCCGCTGGTTAGAAAACACGATACATACACACATTGTGATTGTAACTGACTCAGAAAGCATGCTGAGGAGGGTGAGAACAGGCAAGCTTCGTGAAGAGTGGCTTGCTTCGCTTCGGAGGTCACGGGTAGCAAGCATCACCTGGATCTTTTCTCCTGGGCATGCCGGTGTGCTGGGGAATGAACAGGCGGACAGATTGGCTGGCTCGGCAAAACTTGGTGGAGTATTGATGCATGACAAGGCAGACGTGGTAGCGGCCTTGTGGGAGCACGTGTACACCTCGGAGGAGCAAATAGATCACCATTGTCTGGTAAGAATGAGACAACGAGGTGTGACGAGGGGATCTGGCCGACGCTCGACGCTCAGAGAAAATGCGAGACGGACATATAATCAGATTGCTACTGGAACTATTAGTGTTGTAACTCTTCGCTGGCTGCTGAGGATGGGGACGGAGAGCTTATGGGAATGTCCCGAATGCTGTGATGTCGGTTCCTAAATCAATCAATCAATCAATCACATATGGGTGCTTACGTCTCGAGCTTGCTAGGAAATTAACAACTGCCTACGCCACCAGCCACAAAGTGTACATCAATATTGTCATATCCGAACGATTAACTGCACACCGATAGCCATTTTCACGCACCGTTCCGCACATACTTGAAACGGCAGCATTGTGCTGCACAAGAAATATGAAGTCGTGTAACATCTGATCTGTTGGAAGTTTTGACGCAAGAAATAAGTAATGTCGACCACAAACAACGCCAACGTTGACCTCCATGCTCCAGGAGTTAAATACAGACAAATAACATTGCCCTGGGTATGTCCTGGGTTTAGGGTTAGGGTTAGGGTTAGGGGCACAGTTAGCCCAAACATTAACCCTTAACCCCTAAGCATTAACCCTTAACCATTAACCCCTAACCCCTAAACCCTAAACCCTAACCCTAATGGGTACATGACATTACAGACAGAACTGACAATAGACGGAGAGTCATCACCAGACATCATCATTACAGAGAGCACGAGGACAGCGCTTATTGCCAGAATACATCTCTCTCAGGTCCGCGTGAAGAGCGGGCTACTGCTACTGGACATGGTCATCTACTGGGACACTTCTCTGTGAGGTCCGCGTGAAGAGCGGGCTACTGGACATGATCTCCCACTGGGACAGTTCTCTCTCTCAGGTCCGCGCCATCACTTCATCAGCCTGGTGGGCATGCCATGGAGTCAGTGGGTTAGCTGTGTCCATCTCAAGTGGCCCCAACGCTGAGGGAGAAGAATCCCTGCTTCATGGGCCAGTAGTCTGTGCTGTCAGCATGGATCTCCTCCTGATTCTATCTGTCAAGATCTATCTTGAACACCAGAGACATCCAGTATACCGGGCCAGGGGTCGACGGTAGCTGGGTGTTTGTCAGGATTGAGGGCGTGTTGGAGTATGGACTCTTCCTTCATGAACTGGGAGTCCTCCATGGGCTGGGAGTCCTTCTTCATGGGTTCATCTTCTCTCTCAGCAGGAGTCAGTTGAGGTGTCGACACTATTTACCACCTTTATATTAGCATCAGTTCAACAATTTTCCTGAATGTACAAGAGTTTCGCTATCTGCCTTGTCTGCTTTCTATGTGAGACTGAGCACTTGTGGGTTTGTCCGGAGGGTATCAGTTGAAGTGGCCACTATTGACCACCTTTATATTAGCATCGGTTCAACAATTTTCCTGAATGCACAAAAGCTTCGCTATCTGCCTTGTCTGCTTTGTGTGGGTGAGACTGAACACTTGCGGGTTTGTCCGGTGGGCTACGGTTCTTAGAAACCCAGCGACTTATTTAAAACACACAATTTCAAGTGGGTGACAAAACATAAGAAGGCCTGCAACACGCGGTGTTGTGGCGGGTTTCACAGGGAGAATGAGCACCTGTAGATTTGTCCGTTTTGCTACATTGCTAGGGAACGGGCGGGCGCAGCAGATACCAAATGACAATAACAAAATATATTGAGAGGCACAAATGCCTACGCCAACTGGCATGGCACTTGCTGATGATGATGATGATGATGGTTTTTTAAACAAAGAAACTGCGCGGCAAATGAACATAATGAAAACTCATGATTATATTTCTTTCAAGGCGGAAATAATCACCGGGGAATCCAGATTTCCTTAGGCAACTTAGAAAGGAAGAGACCATTTCTCGCAGTAGCTGACATTCACAGAAACGACATCACACATTGTTGACCACAACGAGGTAATGTGTTATGTAACCAGCCTGTTTTAACAATAAAATCGTGTGACATATATATTGTGCCACCAGTACACGTGCTTCGTCTACCAATGGAATGCAATTACTTTGTTCCTGGAAACATAGAACTAAATATAATGTATCGTTAAATTTATTTGTTTCTCGTTTGAAGATACATTAAGAACACTACTTATTTGCATTTGTTATTTTCTCCTCACGTGTGGGCTGTAGTCCTGTCACTTGCCATGGTACATTTGTTATGACATATTTCCTTGAAACTAAATCGGTTGGTCTTACAGGTGCTGTGACCTCGCGCCAGTGGACTCCTTTTACAATTCCACGACACACCGAGGCCAGGGTTTGAAATCAGCTGCAGACCATTTAGAAGCAGACCGCATTGCGTTGATTTCGATGGTATGCACGTCGGTGGTTCAGAAAGCCATGGTAAACTACCTAACGTAAAAATTGCCTAGTGATGCACAAACAGCCAAAAATTCTGGGGTTGATTGCGACGTCCTGTACAGGACATGAAATTAACTTTACATCGGTTATAATTTTCTTGTTTGCACTCTAGTTTATTCAATATATATTGTAGGTGATATATATTTCTTCTTAAATATTCACATAATCTTTTAAAATAATTGTGAATGTTAATTGTGTAGATACAGGTTCACTGGACGGCATGTCATGTCATCGATTGCCTATAGTCTGTCCCGAAAAGAATGCCTTCATTCATGATCAATTATTTTGAAAATTGTCTGTTGCATCGTTATGAAATTTTCCCTACCGTCTTATATTTACCCCCACCCAAGGGATATGTCTTTGATAGGTACAAAAGCAACTTAAATCATGGAAAGCGGCGACATTTCTTTGATGTACTGGTGAAAAACTAGTGATTTTTCGCTAACAAACTTGTTTTACAGTAATGCCAATACCCCCGCCAGTTCGGATGACAAACACAAGGCGTATCCAGATTCGTATGGGAGTGAGTGCAATGTCTGCTCTGCTGAGACGGAACATGATTACATGTTTTGCACGCCTAATATAGCTGTGAATGTCTCTGTAGTGGGCTTCCTTCTTAACGGTCAAGATGTTGGTCCTCTTTTCATTGAAGTTTATAGAATGATTCGTATGTTGTCCCCTCATTTGACAACGTGTTTCTTCTCACGTTTCTTGTTATGCCACAATATGTCAGTTCCCACTGCAATATTACTCTTCGGTTGGTATTCAGTGCGTTTAGAGCTTTTTGTTTTTTCAATGTCAGTTGTTTGTCACAGTATAGGGCTTACGGAATTGAAAATTCATCACTGTGGAATACAATGTTGCCATTAACAAGTTGTATTGTTTATGCCGATACTGTAATGTTTAAAAAAGTCGCTTAAAAGTCGACATGGTCGACTTCATTGCACCGGGTTTTATCCCATATGGCTTGGTCTCTTTCCGCAGCACGGAAAGCGTCGCACAAAGCACGAACTCCGTAGCTTTTAGCGACTACTCACAGGAGTCTCCGAAACATATAATTCGTACACCCAAGGACGCGGCCCGGAATCGAACCCACGAGCTTCGGAGCACGAGTCAAACGGCTTGACCACTTCGCCACAGAGACTCCATTACATAATATTGTAATGTTTAGGATACTGTAATGTTTAGGGCCTGCAATTCTTCTGAATATGTCGAGCAAAAGATCCCAGTAGGTTTACATGTGGATTAATGTCTGCGATCTGCCCATATCTTAATCGGTGTCGGACGATTCCAGTAGGTTGATGACTGCTATCGATTGCATAAAATTCAATCCATCCTTTCTCTAATAGTCATCTTCCTCTTTCAACACATGGTCCTCACATTTTTCCAGCAACTTTTATCAATTTTTAATAGCGCGGTCTAAGTTAGTATCTTGACGTCAGACAATTTGAATAGATTGATTGATTGATTGATTGATTGATTGATTTAGAAACGAACATCACAGCATTCGGGCCATTCCCATAAGCGCTCCGTCCCCATCCTCAGCAGCCAGCGAAGAGTTCCAACACCAATAATTCCAGTAGTAACCTGATTATATGTCCGTCTCGCCTTTCCTCTAAGCGTCGAGCCTCGGCCAGATTCCCTCGTGTCTCCTCGCTGCCTCATTCTTGCCAGACTATGGTGATCCATTTGCTCCTCCAAGGTGTACACGTGCTCCCACGAGGCCGCAACCACGTCTGCCTTGTCATGCATCAATGCCGTAGGTATTTAGTCTCCTTGGGCAACGACATGGTGATATGATGCATTGTCCATAATTAGACAAGACGGTCTATCTAGGGATAGAAGCACTGTATTCTCGAGCCAATCGCTAAATACTTTGCCATTCATCTCATTATGATAATCCCTATTGTCTGTATGCTTTGATACGAACACGAGTTCAGCATTCTGTAGTAAACCATTTTGAGTACTACCAGCATGGGCTATGACGAAACGCTATCCTTTACTACTGGGCACATATTGCGTTATCTTTCCGTCCACTGATTGCCATTCATTTTCACTTGTGTAGTGCGCATTGATCCAGGTTTCATCCACATACACTATGTCATAATTTTATTTGCCCATTTCCCTTATTTCACGTAGGTATTTGATTCTCGTGGCTCCTAACTGCGGTTGCTCGCAAGTGATATTTCTATCTCCCTTGTACTTTCTAAACGTGAAGCCAGAACAAAAATTTTTTTGTTGGGTGGACATCAAGATAAGGTTATATGCTAAATCTTATCATTTTCTCTCAGCTGGTTACTGAGATATGGAATTTTATATTGGGGCAGACAAAAGTAAATGGACTATAAATACTCTTTTATAATGAGAAGGTTAGCCGATTGGTTGATTGGTGAATTCACTGGAAGACTGGGTTTTAATTCTGAAGTCCGGTGCCTTGGCGCCCAGGTCGTTTGAGCACAGAAATGGGCTTGCATTTTGCTGGAAGTGGCTTAATAGAATGTAACATGATCTGGAGGATTGTGGTTGCTCACTGAATCAAGTGTTTACCGCGTTCATTACGTCTGCATCTGTGTGAAATCGTTGCCCCTTGAGAGTGTTTTTAGAGGTCCGAACAAATGAAAATCACATGGTGACAAATCAGGACTATAAGCTGGATGTTGCAGAATTTTACACTTCTTTCTTGCTAATGCTTCCTGCACAGTCTGTGCGACATACGGACGAGCATTATCGTGCAACAAAATCACACCGCGAGAAAGCATGCCGGGTCGTTTTATTCTTAAAGGCATTTTGCAGCTTGTCTAGTGTTTGCAAGTAGTGGGTAGAGTTGATGTTGACACCAGGTTCTTTAAAGTCAGCCAGCAATAGCCCTTCATGGTTAAAAAAAAAAAAAATTCGCTCAGTATAACCTTACCAGCGGAAACTTGTAACTTGAACTTTTTTGGCTTTTGGTGATCCAGCATGCTTCCATTGCATGCTCTCTCTTTTGCTGCTCGGCTCAAAGTGGTGACACCATGATTCACCGCCTGCCACTATGCGGAAGAGAAATGCATCACCCTCCACTCTGTAACGCAGCAAGTGGTTCAAGCACCATCCCATGCGTTCCACGTTTTTGTAGTCGGATAACATCCGCGGTACCCACTGTGAACACACCTTCCGATATTGCAGTTTCTTACGAATGACCTTTTGAAATGTCCCAACTGACACATCAAATTCTTTCGCTAGGGAATGTATGCTTCTACATCGGTTCATCTGTACCGCTACATCAATTTTGGCGATGGTTTTTTTTTCTATTGCAACAATATGCGCTTGACCCGGCTATCGTAGATCAGTCCCTAACTGACGTCCTTTCCGAAACATTCGTGCCCAGTCTGTCACTGTTGTCTTCGACACACATTTGTTACCGTACACTGCCTGCATTCTTCGATGAATGTCCACTGGTCGACATCCTTCAAATGAAAGAAACTTAATCACCGCTCTTTGAGCTTCTTTGGACGGATTTTGGATCAACCCGGTCATTTTCTCAACGACCAGAAACTGAAACTATGCATCATGGGACGATAAGCGCTTGCTCTTTTATTAATTGGTCAGTATTTATCACATGATTATGACATGATCATGTTCAACGTACGCATTTACGCGCGGTGCGGCACGAACGGATTTCAAATGAACGCCCCTTATATATACCACTTAACAGGTGTCTTCATTAGCTAGGTTTACCATCTACATTGGTCAACCACCATTCGTTTGGTGGTTTGTGTTATGATATTCAGTCTTTTCTTCACACTACCAGTAGGGCGATCAATGACGAAGTGTGCTCTTCGTGTCAGTAGTGTTCATTGGAGTGTTATACTACGTTGTAATCACCGTGAAACACAGCCTGAGAAACAAAATAAGAATACTCATGAGGTAATATAAACCTCCCTAGCTTATATCATCACCCATCTAAATTTTTCTTCTTTGTTTAGAAAGGGTTTAATACTCATCCACCAGTGTGTATTGACTGAAGGATAATGATGTCGGTGAAGTTGAAGTTTCATCCCTGGCTGGGGATGGTTCTGGAGTTTCGTTTTGACGATTATAAGAGAGGATGTTCTCCTCAATTCTATTCAGGCTTAATGTAATTATTTCGTCTTTGGTGAAGTGTTGCTTTAGCACACCCCGTAGCCGAACCGTTAGTAGGTCCGCAAAGCTACTACCTTCACCATCATCACAAGAATGAGGGAATGGATTCTCGGCTTCTTGATTTTGCGGGGTATTAAGACACCCCATACAATAACTGTCTTGTTCTGTTCTTAGTAGGCTCCACAGGTCCCTAGTTAGTTTTTCGTTGGCATACGTATCTGCAACAAACATAGATACGAATAAGGTATTATAACAGCGTTATAGATACACATAATATAAATAATAGGGGTGTACCGGATTTCGGCTCCGGCTCTGGCAAATCCGGAATCCGGCCATTTTTACAAATCCGGCTTCGGCTCCGGCACCGGCCAGATCTCACTTCATAAATTCGGCCAAATCCGGCTACGGCCGGATTTCAAAACTTTGAATCCGGCACAGCCCTAGTGAAAACACTCATGGCTTTCCTCCAGAAAGAAGGTAGTGATGCTGAGATCAAAACTATGAAAGCAGCCCTGCTTGAAGATTTGCGGACATTGAATCCAACAGTATTTATACCTGTGCCACACTACTGGATCCTCGATTCAAGCTGTGCTTCTTCTCCCAACGTGGTAGAAGTGATTCACGAGCCCATCTGCTGTTAGCAGCTAACTCCATTATTGATTCAGCAAACACAGTCAGTCCACAGGATCCATCAGCTACTAGTAGTAGTAGTAGTACTAGTGTTTTGACTTCTGTGAGCACTGCCACACAGTACGAGTCCAACCTATGGAGCTGTTTTGACACAATTGTCGAGGAAAATCCCACCACAGATCGTTCTGCAAGTGCCGAAGGCAACAGCATTAACACTGAGGTGACACAGTACCTGTCAGAGCCACTTCAAACTCGACAGTCAGATCCAGTTTCATGGTGGCATGCCAATAAGCAAAGATTTCCAAGTATGGCTAGACTGGCGCAGGCATTTCTTGCACCACCACCTACAAGTGTGCCATCGGAAAGGCTGTTCAGTACTGCAGGAGACATTATCACTGACCACCGTAGTAACCTTATACCACAAAATGCGGAGACGTTGATTTTCTTGAAATACAACTCGTCCCTTCTTGACTCTGAGAGTTCAACTTCACAGCCATAATGAAGACTGACTGACTGAAATAGTGAAATTACTGAATGAATGTATTTCAATAAATTCAATCTGTTCAATGTACTGTTGTTGTGAGTTGTAACTGAGCTGCCAATTTGCCAACTGAAAACAATGTGAAAACTAAAAACTGAAACTGAAAACTAAAAATTAAAATTACTAAATTAGCATTATGTGCTTATGTATTATGTTTCATCTTGAACTTATGGAACTTAATATTACTTAATTACTTATTCTAATATAAATATAATTATTTTACATTTAAATGATTTAATATGAGTATATATCATCATTGTCATGTCTATAGTAATGAACTGCAGTAATGAACAGTCGAGTGACTCCACTCACTTAAGTAAAGTGATGTAGTACGTTATTTTTTTTTTTTTTACTTGTAAATCCGGCTCCGGGCGGATCTCACTTCATAAATCCGGCCAAATCCGGCTCCGGCCGGATCTCACTTCATAAATCCGGCCAAATCCGGCTCCGGCCGGATTTCAAAAATTTGAATCCGGTACAGCCCTAATAAATAATAACTATGTATCTGACATATACCCCTGTAGACCATATATTACTATCAATAACGGTTATGTAGACCCTGCACGACACAGTTTCACCTTCCTCTGCGAAAATTCATATGTGTTATGGTACCACCGTAGCATTACGTTCTAGGTATCAGCACTATTTCAGATCGACACAACCTAGTATACTATATGAAGAAATGACTTGTCTCTTCAGTTATAAATGTCTAGCATCATATACCATTGTGTTATACTAACCTTGTCCAATTAAGATACTTGGAGACACGTAACGAGTTTGTGGTAGATTTACCAAACTCCAACTTACCGTAATTGTCTTCCCACTTTAAGCATCACCATATCATTACAACTACTTTTTCCGTAAAATGTCCTCACTTGACCACCACTTGACCACTGCTTGACCACTAATTTACCACCCTTTAATCATCACCATATCATTACAACCACTTTTCCCTAAAATGTCCTCACTTGACCACTACTTGACCACTGCTTGACCACTGCTTGACAAGTGTGTAACTGTGACCCTCTACATAACACCTCTTATCAATACCCATTACATTTATGACCACCCCATATATCGCCATCGACCACTCCTACTTGACCACTAATACCTGGTACCCACCCCTTACCACCAAATGACATTACAACTACTTTATAAGATTTCATTTCTAATGATGGTAGTGAATAAGCTACTATGAACATACCACCCTTTAATTTCACTAGGCCACTACTATCGCCCCACACTCGCTCTTATCATCACACATTTATGAACATTTAAAACAATTGAACGGTACCGAGTTTTTCAACTAATTATTTTTACAGATTTTCCCACACCCGCCAACCAACAAGAATTTCCCGACTCAATTTCCCACGACATTTTTTTTAAAACCCACCATCACCCGCCTAAAAACGAGTTCCAACATTTCCAGCCTTCGCGAGGGCTCTGCGCCTATGGCTCCGTGAGCGGGCTCCTATGGCTCTGCGAGGGGGCTCCTTAAACAATGTTGCTCATTGTCCCTCCCTACTACTTCCGGGGACGTGTGATATCTTTAGATATCAATGGTTCCTGGAAAAAATTCCACTCCTATGCTGAGATTGAACCCGGCACTTCTGAGCCTGATGCGGACAGCTTAACCTGTCATCCACGCTCCCCATAAAAGTTCCTATTGCCGTCCTCATGTTCAGTGAGCATAAGTTCCTATTATCCCCACGTTCATTGAGCATAAGTTAGTATTGTCCCCATGTTCAGTGAGCATAAGTTCCTACTGTTCCCTTGTTCAGTGATCATACGTTCCTATTGTCCCTATGTTCAGTGAGAATAAGTTCCTATTTCCCCAAATTCAGTGAGCATAAGTTCCTATTGTTCCCTTGTTCAGTGATCATACGTTCCTATTGTCCATATGTTCAGTGAGAATAAGTTCCTATTTCCCCAAATTCAGTGAGCATAAGTTCCTATTGTTCCCTTGTTCAGTGATCATACGTTCCTATTGTCCCTATGTTCAGTGAGCATAAGTTCCTATTTCCCCAAATTCAGTGAGCATAAGTTCCTATTTCCCCAAATTCAGTGAGCATAAGTTCCTATTGTTCCCTCGTTCAGTGATCAAACGTTCCTATTGTCCCTGTGTTCAGTGAGCATACGTTCCTATTTCCCCATGTTCAGTGAGCATACGTTCCTATTGTCCCCATGTTCAGTGAGCATAAGTTAAGATCAAAGTGGGGAACTACATGATTTACTGTAGTTTCGGTCAATGTTGAAGTCCCAGACAAGATTTCCCGGAAGATCAGCATTGGACTTTTGTCGGGCAATTTGGCAACTCTCCAGGGACACGCGCTACCTTAATTGACGGAATGGCGAATTGTGGCTTCTGAAAACTGTCCCCGGAGACAGGCAATTTACCGCAGCTTTCCCGTCATTGTAGAACGAAGTTCTCCATGGCTAAGTATGATCTAAGCTGCGGAGATGTGGTTTCATAGAAGAATGATAAAAACAGCGTTGACAGAGAAAGCGAGCGATGAATGTATCTTGAAAGACGTTAACTCACAAAGAGAGATAGTTACTGACATCAGAAGAAGACAGTCCACATTGTTTAATCATGTCAGGAAAAGAAAAAAACTGGACTATGTCGTTACAACGGGAAGGTTTCAGAGGAAGCAAGGTAGAGGGAGAACAAGAGAGAAGATTCTGGATTGTTGAACAACATGTCATGGGGGAAAGTAAATAGCAGAAATGATTGATCTCAGCACACTGAGAAAAGTCAGTTGCATATACTTTACAGGACATCGCAGTTAAGCTTTTAGGGATTTTCATCATTCTTCTATAAAGCCGGCTTTGTGGTAAAGGGGTTACGAATGCAATTCGCAACCCTTCATATCACGTTCGAAACACAGCGAGAGAAGCATATTTGGAAAATAAATACAAATTATATAGTAATATTAAGAATAGTAATAATAAGTACGTTATGTCACGAGTCTCATGTCCTACGCTTAGGTTACAAGAACCGTTGTCAGGAACAACGCACACGTGACTAATAAACACAATTATACAATATACAACAAAATATATGAACACCCAATACAAATGTAACTAATAAACACACTTATACAATATACAACAAAATATATGAACACCCAACACAAATGTAACTAATAAACACAATTATACAATATACAACAAAATATGTGAACACCCAACACAAATGTAACTAATAAACACAATTATACAATATACAACAAAATATGTGAACACCCAACACAAATGTGATACATAAATACAATGATACAATATACAACAAAATATATGAACACCGAACACAAATGTAACTAATAAACACAATTATACAATATACAACAAAATATGTGAACACCCAACACAAATGTGACTAATAAACACAATTATACAATATACAACAAAATATGTGAACACCCAACACAAATGTGACTAATAAACACAATTATACAATATACAACAAAATATGTGAACACCCAACACAAATGTGACTAATAAACACAATTATACAGTATACAACAAAATATATAAACACCCGACACAAACGGGTACAACGAAATATATGAACACCCAACACAAATGTGACACATAAACACAATTATACAATATACAACAAAATATGTGAACACCCAACACAAATGTAACTAATAAACACAATTATACAATATACAACAAAATATGTGAACACCCAACACAAATGTGACACATAAACACAATGATACAATATACAACAAAATATATGAACACCCAACACAAATGTAACTAATAAACACAATTATACAATATACAACAAAATATGTGAACACCCAACACAAATGTGACTAATAAACACAATTATACAATATACAACAAAATATGTGAACACCCAACACAAATGTGACTAATAAACACAATTATACAGTATACAACAAAATATATAAACACCCGACACAAACGGGTACAACGAAATATATGAACACCCAACACAAATGTGACACATAAACACAATTATACAATATACAACAAAATATGTGAACACCCAACACAAATGTAACTAATAAACACAATTATACAATATACAACAAAATATGTGAACACCCAACACAAATGTGACACATAAACACAATGATACAATATACAACAAAATATATGAACACCCAACACAAATGTAACTAATAAACACAATTATACAATATACAACAAAATATGTGAACACCCAACACAAATGTGACTAATAAACACAATTATACAATATACAACAAAATATGTGAACACCCAACACAAATGTGACTAATAAACACAATTATACAATATACAACAAAATATGTGAACACCCAACACAAATGTGACTAATAAACACAATTATACAGTATACAACAAAATATATAAACACCCGACACAAACGGGTACAACGAAATATATGAACACCCGAAACAAACGGGTACAGTCGAAATGACAGAAAACGATTTCGTCACTTCCGCTTATTGCAATAATGCGCAGTAGTAAAATTATTTCGGTAGTTTTCAGCGAACCGCCAGACATGGAGAGCCATGACTTCTGCCCAATGCGTCGACTTAGGCTCAAGAGGAAAGACTAACTAACTTTGTTGCGAGATCGACAAAGGGGATACAGATAGACAGACAGACAGACAGACAGACAGACAGACAGACAGACAGACAGACGGACGGACGGACGGACGGACGGGGCGGACAGAAGGACGGACGGGGCGGACAGAGAGAGAGAGAGAGAGAGAGAGAGAGAGAGAGAGAGAGAGATAGAGAGAAAGAGAGAGAGAGAGAGAGAGAGAGAGAGAGAGAGAGAGAGATAACTATAGGTTCACGAAAGACATATTCGCCTTCGTCAGAAAGCGGGTTTCCGACTTCTGCTTATTACAAAAATATCGGTAATTAACAATAAAATCGATTTAATGGTTACAAATCGAGGACGAAAAAGGAAATGCATAAGAAAAAAAGAGCGATAACTACGAAAAGACACGATAACCAACGCCAAGTCACACGTCACTATATGCTGATGCTGAGTATAAACCATATCCATTATTTATTCTTACAATAAAACCCGCCCACATATGAACAGTATGTAGTTCTCCGTTGTGTTATATTCTCCCACATTAACCCCGGGTGTTGGCTACATCAAAGGATGACTATATTTCTCTGAAGGTCTCTGGAGACAAATAACTTTCTCCGGGCAATTGGTTTCACACTGTGAAGTTGTTGAGTGGGCAGTTGCTCTGTCGCTTCATGGAGCGAGATTAGATCTAGCTTGCAATTTCTGTAAAACCCCCGCCATTGGTGGGATTGATGTATTCCCGCTACATACGCCTATTTTATTGTCTTCGCGTTTATAAGGGTAACATGGAGGAATGGCGGTAAGGTTGAAACACCCGCATCTAGGTCGCGCAGACCTGGTTCGTAAAATGTATCGATTTTAAAAAGAGAGAGAAACGGATGGTATACGTACTTTGCGCAGAGCAAGGTGTTGCGAATCGGTCGTCTAGTTTCCTCGGACTCGAGCGAAAACGTTAGAGCTCCGTCCGTGCATGATACAGATTTCTCTGCGGTTGGGAATTAACCAGAGAAAACCCAATAGACGGCTGTCTAGGATATGTTTCAAAATTAGAAATCTAACCAAACTACAAGAAGAATGGAAGCAAATCAACAAACGGCTAGAGGACCGGGATACAAGGTGAGAGAAAGACTCAGGAAGAGATGGGTATGTGAAGTAAAAGAGACATTGCAGAAATCAAATTTCACAATAGCAATAGCAGCAAGACAAGCAGATAACAGAACATTACACTCAACTCTTCTTTGCCGCCGTTGATGCAAAAGGAGTATAGAAGAAGAAGAAACAGAAGAAGAAGAAGAAGAAGAAGGAGAAGAAGAAGTGAAAGAAGAAGAAGAAGAAGAAGAAGAAGAAGAAGAAGAAGAAGAAGAAGAAGAAGAAGAAGAAGAAGAAGAAGAAGAAGAAGAAGAAGAAGAAGAAGAAGAAGAAGAAGAAGAAGAAGAAGAAGAAGAAGAAGAAGAAGAAGAAGAAGAAGAAGAAGAAGAAGAAGAAGAAGAAGAAGAAGAAGAAGAAGAAGAAGAAGAAGAAGAAGAAGAAGAAGAAGAAGAAGAAGAAGAAGAAGAAGAAGAAGAAGAAGAAGAAGAAGAAGAAGAAGAAGAAGAAATAAGCAAGTTGTCGAAAAAATAAATAATAAGAATGAAGCATAATTCTTAAGTATATAGAAAGAGAAGAATTGCACGACCTGGTCATATTGTAAGACTCGAAGAAACCATTAAATTGCGCACTAGATTTCAAATCATCGGAGATGAACAAAAAAAAAATGAAGATCAAGGACAGAATAGAGAAATCAAGCATGCACATAATCTCAATGCAGAAGCGCTTGGGAGAGAGCGACACAAGACGGACAGCAATGGATTGGAATAATCTACATGCATGACAACTATCCCAAGGACTACACTGGTCAGTATATTGAACGACCATTTTTCACGTCTTGCAATGGGCGTACGCTGCTAGACTCACATTTGTAAAGATTGGTCGTTATTTTTCACGTCTTGCTATGGGCGTATGGTGCTAGACTCACATTTGTAAAGATTGGTTGTTATTTTTCACGTCTTGCTATGGGCGTATGGTGCTAGACTCACATTTGTAAAGACCAGTCGTTATTTCGTGGGCGGATAGACTTCATTGTACCGGATTTTCCCCATATGGCTCTGTCTCTTTCCGTAGTATCGCACAAAGCACGAACTCCGTAGTTCGAACGACCACCCCGAGGAACCAAACGACGTAGCCCGGAATCGAACACACAACCTTCGGATCGCGAGACAGACAGCATAATTACTTGGCCACGGAGACTCACTTTATGGGAGATGTGGTCAGTATAGCACCGGCCGCCAATACTTCCCAGGGCTTTTTCTGGTACCTATTATAGGCTGGATCGACCTGCGAGCCCAGATACAATTTTCAACATCCGTAGCGGTGCGGTTTCGAACCCATCATCACCCAACCAGCAGCCGAGCGCCTGGCCACTAATCTACTGCAGCTCCACAACATCAGTCATCATCATCTAGTGCCATGCTAACTGGCGTTGACGATTATGCTTCTCCACATCTTGGAGCTTGTATCAATTCACCTAGTGTGCCCTCCCATTTGGACAGAGGGACGATATATCGCCACACTAGGGTCATTGTGTTATTTGTTTTGTTTCGTGTATTTTCCGAAATGTCAATGCCCAGTGAACGGAAATTTACAATATAATATTATAATACTTGTTCATTTAATTGTTTGCCATGTCCCCAAACCTACTTTTTGTTTGGTTCTAAATCAGTTAATGGAGATGTCAATTGTACCAAGGCTCCAAAATAAAGTACCGTCAGCGGTGTTCCATAGAATCGCATCATTACTGGACACGTAGATTTTACGGCGAGACAGCTGAAAGCTAATGACGATCACCGGTAAATGACGTCATGATTAATGACCAACTAGGCAGACGAGAACAGTCTTCCAGGTTTTAAACGCTCCCTAGCGAGTCTTCCACGCTGCATCGCGTCTGTGGCCATGACACAAGACTGCAACTCCACAGTGAGCCAACCAAGACATTTCAAATGTTTGCAGTGATAACTACAGACTGAAAGTGATATATGTAATTGATCCGGGTAATGTTGGTAGAAAATGGCTGGCATTTAGACGAGCTACACCGGTAATGATACTGTTGATGATAATGTGAGCTGGCGAGTGTAACTTTTAGTATTGAAGAGCTCAGGGAGAAGAATGAGTAGTCGGGGAATCTTGCAAATGACGCCGTGTCAGGAAAATCACCGTTCTGTGGTCGATTACTTCCTTTAGTGATGTAGTACAGAGGCAACATGGACAGCGTGTGTGCATACTTTGATAAGGTTGCTGTGCTCATTCTTCCCACCACCACCGTCATCATCATCAGACCACAACCACCACCACCACCACCACCACCACCACCACCACCACCACCATCACCATCACCATCATCATATACAATGACGATCATTATCATCAAATATGTTAGCCCTTGTGGAGCCGCGGCAGGGTAGTGGCCAGACGCTTGACTACCGGCCGGGTTGTCAAAGGTTCGACCGCCCCGGGCCGGACTCGAATGTTTAATGTTGACGTGGCTCTCATGCTGACCCAGCCTGGAATTGGTACCAGGCGACGCCTCGAAAAGTAAAAGCGGTCGGTGTTATACTGACTACGTCATCCACCAAGTGGTGACTAGCTGTCAAACTGTTATTTATTGCCTATATAGTATCTTGCGGTGTATGGCAGGGGGTCTTGAGGAATGTATGCTCGATAAACCTCTCGGCAATGCTGGCATATACGTGTAATGAAGAGGAGAATAAACAAATAACAAACCAAACAGATCGCGTGTTAGCCAACCAACCTAGCATGAATAGTGGAGACAATGAATGAAAAGAAAATACACATAAACACGGGAATAATAATTTCGTCACTGGAAGTACAGCGCCAGGGGGCTCGTCCATGTTTGTGTTTTCCACGACTCGTTAAACAAACTTCACAACATCTTCCAACCAGGAGACACAGGAAGGCTATTTATCCTGAAGCGTGACGAACCCGTGCTCACACGCCTGCTTCAATGCAGCCAAGGATGGACTAATATATAAATCCGCGGGCGACTGCACGTGAAGTAAGCACACTGCTAAATAAAACACAATCTGGTGTTATTATATTCACAACAAGTAGTGGATGTCAGCGTGGCAGAGAGGTGTACCGCGCTGAAACTTTCTCTTCTGACCGCGAGTATTGAAGTTCCATCCACATTTCGGTCGGTTGGACTTAAATGTTGACTTGGAGACGTACATTACAAGTGTTTCAGGAGTTAGAGTGAGTCGCCTGAAGGCGGAGGTACTGATCAATAGAGAAAGCTAACCTTCATGCAAAAACTCATCAGTGGGGTCACTAGAAGTAACAACTACTAGTAGTGTGTGGACTACGCTTAAGTTCAAAGCCAGCTAACGCACGCACGCACGCACGCACGCGCGCGCGCACACACACACATACACAAATGCAACAACGAGTAGTAAGAACTGATTTGCCATTACTTTTTCTGAAAGGCCAACTCTCAAACCCTTCCGCAAACCTACACAAATAGACCTACTCTCAAACCCCCTGCGGCCGACTTCGTACCCGGTATATCGTGATTGAGAAACTGCATTCACTATCCCTAAGCCAGAGTTGCCGACATCCAAATATAAAAACACTCCAGGAACACTTTGAATATATGGAGTAGAGATATAACAGGTAAGGATCTATTATAACTCAACTCAGCTCAAAACTTCGATTCCCTAAGCATGTCGGAATAGAAAGCCATTTCTAATGAGGTGGCAAATATGAGTACAAAAACATCCGTGGAATAAAGGTGAAAAATGAGAGACTCTTTTATGTTGTTTTTCTCACCGACATGTGCGGAATTTTGCTGTAAATCGTCTTTACGGCCATGGAAATTTACATTGAGGTCTATGATGTCTTTATTGGGAAGCTCCGTGGCGAAAAGGTCACGCCGTCTGCCTCGCGCTCTGAAGGTTGTGGGTTCGATTCCTGGCTACGTCTTTCGGTTCATTAGTGCATTTTCCTCGGAGACTCCTGGGGGTCGTCGCCGGAGCGACGAAGTTCACGCTTTGTGCGATGATTTCTGTTGGTCGCCGCGCGGAAAGAGACCGAGCCATATGGGATACAACTCGGAGCAATGATGTTGATCCTCTCGACTTCTAAGATATCTATTTCTAGTAATTTTCTTTACACTGATAGTTGGGTGGATGTGGTTTACATACACGGCTACCATTACCACCAGTACCACTACTGCTACTACTACTACTACTACTGCTACTACTACTACTACTACTACTACTACTACTACTACTACTACTACTACCACTACTGCTGCTGCTGCTATTACTACTACTACTACTACTACTACTACTACTACTACTACTACTACTACTACTACTACTACTACTACTACTACTTCTACTACTTCTACTTCTACTTCTTCTACTAGTAATAATAATAATAATAATAATAATAATAATGACTTTTCTTATAAGGACATATGAATATTGTAAAGCATTCTACTACTATTACTACTACTACTACTACTACTACTACTACTACTACTACTACTACTACTACTACTACTGCTGCTGCTGCTGCTACTACTTCTACTTCTACTTCTTCTACTAGTAATAATAATAATAATAACAATAATTTTTCTTATAAGGACATATGAATATTGTAAAGCATTCATACCGGGTAGACAACATAAAAAAGGGAAACAACACGAGTGTTAATAATTGTAAGTTATCAAGTGCAAGTGTGATTTCTAGGACTTGGCTACAGGGAATAGTCACAGGAACACGGTGTAAATCTTCCGATGAATCTCTCCTTTGTGCCTCTCTGAGTATTTAATCACTACGCCCCATTCATCATTGCCCTAATGTTATCATCAGTTCGCTACGCCTGTACCTTCTGCTATGCAAAGTTATCTGCCCTTGTCATTTTCCAACGGAACCGGAGGATCAAAATGCAATCTCGAACTGAGGGAGCATACTTCTGAAGGTTATTGGGTTCCTGTTCGACGGTTGGAAAAGAGAATGAACTAAATATACATCTGGGATTTTAAATTAGAGACTTCATAGCTGTGCGGTGTTTTTATCTTTCATTCTTTACTCTCTCGCCATCATCTCTTTCTTCCTGTTTTTCTGAATAGTGAAGTTAATATATAATTAATGTTTGTTATTTTTGCTTATGAGCGAGGAGATAAAAGATAAATTCAACGTAGAGGTAAAGAACAGATTTGATGCATTGTCCGATATGGAAATATTATTTCAAGATGTCAGCGACCAATGGGACATATGTATTAAAGAAACCAGTCAACCAAGCTGCAGAAATAACCATCCCAAAATTAAAGATAATGGGGCGCAAGGAATGGATGAAGGAAGACATCTTAAAACTCATGGATATAAGAGGAAATAACAAAAATAACAATGGAAAAAAATATGAAGGGATTCACAGGAAAATTGGGAAACTAGGTAAGGAGGTAAAAGAAATATGGCTTGAGGAAAATTGCAGGGAAATTGAAGGTCAACACAACACCCGGAATACCAAATTAATGCACAAAAGAATTAATGACATCACTAAGAAAAGAACACACACACCAACAGGTTGCCTAAAAACAAAGATGGCAAAATCATAATAAAAAAGATCCGATTTTACATGCGTGGCCAGATTATGTGAAAGACCTTTATGATGATAAAGAGAAGAACAGTATGATCTTCGGAATAATAATGAAGGACCCTCAATTTTGAAGATGGAAGTTAAAAATGCTCTTAACCATAAGAAAACTGACAAGACCTCGGGTCCAGATAACAGCA
Organism: Cepaea hortensis; assembly: GCA_963921405.1. Classification (NCBI taxonomy): domain Eukaryota; kingdom Metazoa; phylum Mollusca; class Gastropoda; order Stylommatophora; family Helicidae; genus Cepaea; species Cepaea hortensis. The sequence goes on from OY992886.1 coordinate 100,911,954, forward strand.
CAATATAAATGATCAATGCCTTAGAACAGTGGTTCTCAACCTTTTTTGGCCCGTGCCCCCTTCTACCATATTTTCAGAACGTCATTCCCCCCTTTCTAAGTTCCGACCTAAAAATTTGGCCCTTGCCCCACTTCACCATATTTTCAGAACGTCATTCCCCCCTTTCGCATTTCCTACCTAAAAATCCCACCCCCGCTCTAACACAGTATACGTAATAATGGAAGTAAATTTAATAGCACATACTAAAACAAGTCTAGACGTCCACATAAAACTGATTTGTGGGTCTGCTTACATTCTTCTTCTTCAGCGTTCCGAGCCATTGAGGTTCTTTGCTGCAAATACAATCCGTCTCCATTCGTCTCTCTGGTGGACCTTCTCTTGCCAGTCGTTGATTCCAAGTGCTTGCAGGTCTGTACATGTATTATCTCTCCACCGCCTTCTTGGTCTACCTCGGGGTCTACGGTCATTTATTTCCTGAGTGTAAGCGATTTTTGTTTCCCTATTATCTTCCATTCTTTCTATATGCCCCAGCCATTGTAGTCTATTAGCCTTCATAATACCAGTGATTAGCGGGGACTTAAACAGATCATAAATGTCTTTGTTACTTCTTCTTTTCCACTCTCCACTTTGTGTATCCCTAATGGGTCCAAAGATGCGTCTTAAAATTTTGTTCTCAAAGGTTTGTAACAAGGCTTCGTCTTCTTTCGTTGTACTCCAGGTTTCAGAGCCATACAGCACAACTGGTCTGATCAGTGTTTTGTATATTGTGATTTTGGTGTTACGAGATAGCGCCTTTGATTTTAGTAGATGTTGTAGTGCATAGTATATCTTATTTCCAGAGTTGATTCTAGTTTGTATTTCTTCCCTTATGATGTTGGAGCAGTTGAAGATCGTACCCAGGTATTTGTATGTTTCCGTTCTTTTAATGGTCATATTATCTATTTGTATGTGGCCAGAGTTTCTAGCCATTCCGTCTCTTGAAATTACCATATATTCTGTCTTATCTTGGTTGATAACCAGCCCCATCTGTTGGGCTTTTTCCTTTAAGTGAGTCAATATTTCCAATGTCTTTTGTTCACTTTGCCCTATAATATCTATATCATCTGCATAACCAAGCAGCTTGGATGTTCCTCCAATATCACATTCCTCCTTTACCTTCCTTACAACTTTCTCTAGAGCCAGATTGAAGAGTAGCGGCGATAGTGCATCACCCTGTTTCAAGCCAGATGTTATTTGGAAGGGGTCTGATTTCCTGCCTTTATATGTTACTATATTATAAGTATCTTCCATGCATAGTCTGGTCATGTTGATTAACTTCCTTGGTATTCCAAATTCCTGCATAGCATTCCATAGACTATTCCTATGGACACTATCATAAGCCTTTTTAAAATCCACAAAAATGTTATGGAGATCTCTTTTATATTCCCAATGTTTCTCGGCTATTTGTCGTAAGATAAATATCTGATCTATTGTTGATCTGTTTTGTCTAAAACCCGCCTGGTAGTCACCTAATATGTCTTCTGAATATGGTTTTAGTCTATTTAGTAATACTGCGGATAGTATCTTATAGCTTGTGGACAGTAGTGATATTCCTCTATAATTTCCACATTGGAACTTGTCTCCTTTCTTAAAGATAGGTATCAATAATGACTCTTTCCAGTCATGGGGTAATTCTTCTGTCCTCCAGATTTTTATTATTAGTTCGTATAGCTTTAGATGTAATGCATGGCCACCTGCCTTTATAAATTCAGCAGCAATTCCATCAGTCCCAGTTGCCTTATTGTTTTTAAGTCGTGTGATTACATTATAGGATTTCTTCAAATGTAGGTTTTTCAATTTGTGGTTCGCATGTTAGAACCTCTTCCTGTGAGAAAATGTTACTTGGAGCTTCACAATTTAGTAATTCAATAAAATATTCTTTCCATGTGTTGCACATTTCCTCATTGGTATTTATCATATTCCCATTTTTGTCTTTTAAACCATATGTGTTTTGTTGGTGCCCTCGTTTCATTGACTTCAGTTCTTTAAAAAATTTTCTGGATTCATTTTTCTGGTGATTAGTTTCCATATCTTTGATTATATTATTCATATATTCTCGCTTCTGCTGTCTGACTATTTTTGTAGCCTCTTTACATTCATTTCTATAATGCTCTTCCTTTTGGATGTTATTGATGTCATTTAACCATACATGTCTGGCATTCTTCTTCCTAATGACTGCTTCTTCACATTTTTTATTGAACCATCTGTTCTTTCTATGCGTGGTTAACACACCGAGACATTCTTCTGCGGTAGACTGAATTGTATTCTTGATGTTCAACCAAGTTTGGTCAATGCTTTCCTCCAAAGGGTTTTGCAGAGTTTCAAGTTTACATTTTATTTCATCTGTAAATTTCTCCTCTTTGACTGTAATGTCTTGCGGTTTTTCTCTGTTATATGTTGGGTGTAATCTTTGTAATTTAGTATAGAAAGCTCTCTTAAGTTTTATTTTAAATTTTGCTCCAACGAGGAAGTGGTCACTGTGGCACTCAGCTCCTCTATAACTTCTGACTTGCTGTATGTTTGATGCATTTCTGTTGTTAATTAAAATGTGATCTATTTGATTATAGGTTCTCTTGTCACATGATTTCCAAGTTTGTTTGTGTATATCCTTTCTTTGTAGTCTGGTACTGCTAATCTGCAGTCCTTTGGCTTCTGCCAGGTTGATGACTCTCCATCCATTATCATTTGAAGTTGTATGTAGGCTTTCCATACCGGCCACTTTTTTATTAGTTTGCTCTCTACCTATTTTTGCATTGAAGTCTCCCAGCACAATCAGGATGTCCTGTTTGGGGGTTTCTTCTATGACATCTTCCAGATCATTATAAAAGTCTTCTTTAATATCATCTTCTTTCTCTTCAGTAGGTGCATGTACATTAATCATCGTTATATTTTTCCATTTACCTTTTATTCGTAATTTACTAATCCTGTCATTAAAAGCTTTAAAGTTTAAAACGTTCCCCCATAACTCTTTTTTTATGACAAATCCTGTTCCTAATTCATGTTTATTTTGGGTGTTTCCTCCATATATTTCTGCTTACATAAAATTCATTTTCTGCTTACATTATAAAATGAATTTTAGAAGGATGAGACGTACAGAATCGTACAGAATGAAGAGAAAAGCAATATCAAGTAATCGGTACTTGTATTAACGCGATCTTGAAATAATCTTAATCCCCCATCCCTTGCAAACCCTAAAATTCCCCCCTAGGGGGAATTCCCCACTGGTTGAGAACCACTGCCTTAGAAGAATGTGGAATAGACCAGGTCACCAGACTACTGAACGCAATATATGATACTGGAGATAAACCTCGTGAGTGATGTGATTCTATATTTATTGCAATCCCGAAGAAATCAGGAGCCTTGGAATGTGATCAACATCGAACAATTAGAATAATGAGCCACATCACGAAGATTTTGCTAAGAATTATCATGCAAAGAGCTAAGAAGATAATACAATCCGAAATAGGAGAACAATGTGGCCTTGTTGAAGACAATAGTACAGTAAATGCTTTATATATGCTAAGCTGCTGGTAATTGTACAACGCCGTAATAAACCTCTTACACCCAAGTGCGTGACGGAATGCATCGAGAACTTCCTGTATTTTGTGCTCAACACTATCGTCTGGAACTGAGAAAATATAGTTCGGTGTGCATTGTATGTTACATATCAATCAATCAATCATGTGTCATGCCGGAACGCGTTTGGACATGTTATGAGAAGAAATGGATTGGAGAACTTAGTGACAACTGGCAAGATCGAAGGGAACAGACCAAGAGGAAGACCGAGAGGAAAATGTTACATAAGTAAAGGAAAAATCAAAAGTGTAAAGGACATACAAGACAACATAAGACATTGAGAGTTGTAGTCCCACAGGAATACAACCGTTTTCAACCATCATAACGACACCGCCTCGCCAAAGGAACAATGAGCTCCGATGAAATTCATGCTATTTTTCGCCCAACTATTTCAGCTGACTAAATACACCTTTTTTTTTCATCTGTTGATTACATAGCCTATTATTTTCTCTAATAAGGATGATTTCTCTTATTTCTCTTATCGTTGTGGTATGCTCTACCTATACAGTTAGTTTGTTTCTATTCTTATGTATGAAGATTACATTAGAGAAAACAACGAATGGGAACATGTTTTGTATGAATACATTCACAGTCAACACACAGGCGCGTGTCTTAGGTCAAAGAAAACATCACACACACACACAGCGAGAGAGAGAGAGAGAGAGAGAGAGAGAGAGAGAGAGAGAGAGAGAGAGAGAGAGAGAGAGAGAGAGGAATAAAAACTAACAGACAGCAGACACAGACAGACAGTGGGATCGATCGGCGAATGGCCGTACCGACGGACGGATGGTTGGATAGATAGATATGTAGGTAGGTAGATAGGTAGGGAGGTAAGTAAACAGACAGGCAAATAGATGGAAAGACAGACTCAACACAACGCCTTTTACACTCATTTGGTCAAGAATGAAGAAAACAACTCGGACACGCATACACATAGACCAGATGAAAGGACTCTTCTTGCTAAAGGAAGCCACAAAAACCCTCTGCAGACGTACGTGTGGTCTAGAATTAGAATGTCAAGGTTATGCTTACCTATTTAAAGACAGCGACAAGCAAATCCACTCGGCTCATCACGCAGACAGGAAGATTTAGGTCGGTATTTTGAGAGGAGAAGCATAAACAAGACACTGTATATCCACCCCGGATTAGGAGCGTCGGCTGAAATGAATATCCGATAACTTGTGGGCCTTCTCTGCTCGCCATGCGATCTGGCTATTAGATGAACTTTGAACTCAAGAGCCACACAGAAAAGCACTGCAGTGTTGTTGTGAGGTTTAACACTTCCTAATGAGTCGTGGGGATTGCGTGTGAAGGGTATGCTTCTCTGGGAGACATTAGCGTGTATTAATTATACACTGTTTATGATTGTTTATGATTATTTCTGATTGTTTATGATTATTTATTATTGTAATGGCTGCTTTACTTATTAGTAATGAGTTTTACAACGTCTAAATAGCGGGGCTTAATGAGCTTACACTTAGAACTTCCGGTATGATGACCCGGGGAGGGGGGGGGGGGTAAGCATAAAACAAACAACAAAAAGGGGGGGGGTCGATTTAATTGGTCAATTGAACTTCAATATTGATTTCTCGTTCATTGATAAAATCATCATCTTGTGCCATACCAATAAGCATCAGCGGTCATGTTTCGCTATCTCACACGATCACCAGAGTCGTGGATCAATTCTTTCTTCTTGTCTCGATCATACAACGCGGCCAAGCCATTCGGTTATTAACTTCTCTGCCTTCCCCTTGTCCTTTTCTCCTCAATTTTGCCAGTTGCCACCAAGTTCTCTGGTTTATTTCTTCTCATAACGTGTCCAATAAATTGTGACTGTCTACGTCTAATTTCTCTCATCAGTTTCCTTTTTTTATCTGCTTCTTGTAGGACTTCCATCCATCCATTATGTGCCATGCCTATAAGCGTGGGCGGTCATGTTCTGCCATTTCACTCGATCACCAGAGTCGTGGATCAGCTTCGTGTTTCTGTCTCGACCATGCCGTGTGGCCAAGCCATCCAGGTATTTAATTCTTGGTCTTCCCCTTGGTCTGTTCTCTTCGATCTTGCCAGTTGTCACCAAGTTTCTTCATTTCTTCTCATAACATGCACAAAAAATGTTGACTGTCTACGTCTAATGTCTCTAATCAGTTTACGATCTTCATTTGTTTCTTGAAGGACTTGGTCATTGGTTTTTCTATCTGTCCATGGTATTCTTTGCATTTTCCTCATAAACCACATTTGCACAGCCATCAGATGTTTTTCAGCTTCTCTGCTCATTGTCCACGCCTCACATCCATATCAAAGTACAGGTTCTATGTAGCACTTCAACAATCTTTTTCAGGTTGCAATTGCTATATTTTTATTGGTCAGTATGTTTCATTACAAACTACCGAACGTAAAATACACCTGGGGTTGGAGTTGATGTCATATGCTGCAAAGGACATGCACAATTGTATGCAGTATCCATGTCCGTGGGGTTTAATGCGTATGCGCTTGGACTTCCGGTGCGCTGCTTGGCATTGGAGTTGATGGCAATGTTCTGCAAAAAGGACACGCGACATGTTTTAAAATGATTTCAGCTTTAAAAGACGAGCAGAAACACTAACCTATGCAGCAATGTAGACGAAATTGTGGGTTCATTCATTCATTCATTCATTCATTCATTCATTCATTCATTCATTCATTCATTTAGTAGCATGTACTTTGGAGAACCTCGCTCCCATAACAACCTTCGGAACACTTCTCAATCATAAGCTAGATGCCCCGCGTCTGATACGCCCATCTGGAGATCATCCGCCATATCCTGCACCCATCATCTCTTTGGCCTTCTTCTGCCCCTCTTCCCGGGCAATGACCCTCTATTGTTGTTCTCTCCAAACTTTCATGACGTTTTAAGTGACCAAAATATTTCAGTTGTCTCTGATTTATCGCCTTTAGTAGCCAACCTTCTTCAATATTTAGAATGCTTATCCGAAATTTGTTTCTTGAAGGACTTGTTCATTGGTCTTTCTGGCTGTCCATGGTATTCTTTGCATTTCTGAGGAAAATGCAAAGAATACCATGGACAGCCAGAAAGACCAATGAACAAGTCCTTCAAGAAACAAATGAAGATCGTAAACTGATCAGAGACATTAGACGTAGACAGTCACAATTTTTTGGGCATGTTATGAGAAGAAATGATTTGGAGAACTTGGTGACAACTGGTAAGATCGAGGGGAACAGACCAAGGGGAAGACCTAGAAACAAGTATCTGGATGGCTTGGCCTTGTGGCATGGTCGAGACAAAAACACGGAACTGATCCACGACTCTGTTGATCGAGTGAGATGGCAGAACATGACCGCCCACGCTTACCGGCATGGCACATGATGGATGGATGGATCCGAAATTTGGGAGTCACGGTAGCGTAGTGGTTAGCCGCTTGACTGTCGTATCGATGGTCTTGAGTTCGAACCTCCCTGAGGTGGTTACGCTTGTAAGATAGATGTGGGTTCCCCGATAGACCTAGTCTAACATGGATTGTAGGACATGGCTTGGGTAGTAAAGGTGGACGCTGTGATACTACCACATCAGCTACTGAGTGCCGCTCCAATTGCTTAGTGTGTTTTTTTTTTTATTGTTGCATATCCCTTACAGGACGTTGCAGTCAACACAAGCATCTTTCAGCTGCTGTTGATGTACTAGGTAAGATTACACTGAGTAGTTTGCCATTGCTTTCTGAGCGACCGGCGAACATACTCCCTAAGTAACCAACGCGGTGCGATCCGCTACCGAATCTCGCGCAGCTGCGTTACTCACGAGAGTATACAGGATACGGAGAAAGACTTTAACCTCTCCGCCAGGGAGACCGGCTCAAGAGTGCGTCATAGGCCCGGGTAATTAGAACCCTTGACTACCTAGATGGCAGGCGAGTGTCAAGCCACTACGCTACTGCGCCCATCTCCGCTCCTGTTTAACATTTAGCAATATAATTAAATTTTATTCATGCATGTGAGTAGAATAGTAAAGAGGGAAAAACAAAAAGACTGGGAAGAGTATGGAGAAACCCTAAATAAAAACTACAAGGAGGCAACCAGAAACTTCTACAAAAAGATAAGTGCAATGCGAACCAGAGGAGAACCCTTTGACCCAACTGAAATAATTAACAGCGAAAATGGAGAACCAATAAGTGAACAAAAACAGATCCTAATAAGATGGAAGCAGTATTTCGAACAACTTCTCAACATCCCATCAGATGTCACAGGAATTCAAGAGACCTACACAGATGTCACCAAGGAACTAGAACCAGACATACTAAAAGAAGAAATTATAGAAGCCATCAGATTAGCCCCATTGAACAAATCACCAGGACAGGATGAAATACCAAATGAACTAATTAAAGCAGCAAGGGACGTAGGAACAGCTTGGCTACATAGACTATTCAACCATGTTTGGGTAGAACAACAGACACCACGAGACTGGGGAAACGCCATAATTATCCCAATTTGGAAAAACAAAGGCAGCAAAAGAGATTGCACACAATACAGAGGCATTTCACTGTTGAGTCATACTGGGAAAATATTTTGCAAAATTCTTGAAAAAAGATTACGAACTACTTTAGAACCCCAGCTAAGCGAAACGCAGCTTGGATTTAGGAAAAACAAAGGATGCACAGACGCCATTTTTGCTCTTAGACAACTTATAGAAAAATCAATTGAATTCAATGAAACACTCTACTTAGCCTTTGTCGACCAAGAAAAGGCATTTGATAGGGTAGATAGAGACAAGCTGTGGGAAATCCTTAAATAATATGGAGTGAGTACACATCTAACAAACCTATGTAGAAGTTTATACAACAACAGTGAATGCATAGTGAGAGCAACTGGAGGACACTCAGAACCCTTCACCATAAGATCTGGAGTACGACAAGGTTGTGTCCTGTCCCCTCTCTTGTTCATAACATATATAGACAACATATGTAAAGAAACCAGCCAAGCAGAGACAGCAAGAATACCGCATAACGAGAACACAGAAGAAGAACCATCTACAAATCTAACCATTAGAGAACCCCTGTTTGCGGACGACCAAGCACTAATAGCGAAATCAGAAGCTGAATTACAAGACCACATGAATAGTCTAAACGAAATGTGTAGGGAACATAACATGAAAATTAGCACAAGCAAAACAGAGGTAATGATTATAACTAAAGAAGAACAAACAGCAACAATTCACCTAAACGAACATCCCTTGAAACAAGTAAAGAGCTTCAAGTACTTAGGAAGTATAATATCATCAAATGGCAGATCAGAAGACGAGATCGAAAATAGGTGCAATAAGGCAAATCAACTCATTAGACAAATGGCACCAATACTAAAGAACAAACATGTATCAATAACTACTAAGAAAGCAATTTACAACACAATCTTCCTACCAACTCTGTGCTACCAATGCCAAACCTGGACAATGACAGAAAAAGAGAAAAGAAAAATCACAACAACAGAAATGAGGTTCCTGAGAAGAATACTCAACGTATCAAGAAGAGATAAGATCAGAAATGAAGAAATCAGGACTAAAGTGGGGGTTAAAGCTGCTCTAGATTTTATTAGAAAGCAGCAAGTCAAATGGTTTGGCCATGCAAGTAGGCTACCAGTCAACAGCACGCCACAACAAGCAATGATGTACAGACCAGATGGAAACAGAGGAAGAGGCCGACCACGTAAACGTTGGACGGAGGGAATAACAGAATCCATGGGAATGTCGATATACGAAGCCCATAACCGGGCACTCTCACGAAGTTTATACTTCACCTCGACACCGCAAGGTACAAGAGGAACACGATGAGATGAGATTAAATTTTATGAAAATAGGTTTGGTCATCTCCACGATGAAAGCAATATCAAGATGAAACACTAAAGTAAAGGCGACACTTCTTAAACAGGTGAACCAGAATTTCTTTCTGGGAACAGACAAATATCAGCATTGCATCAGGATTTTTCTGGGAACAGACATAACATCTAACAAAAGATGCCGTATGGAGTAATTGAGCAAGTATCAACATTGCAAAACTAGCCATTTGGGAGATGGAAACATATTCACCAACAAGCAGTCAATAGCGGTCAGAAAATAAGTTCTAGGGTGCTGTAGAGAATCACATGGCATAATTCAATACAAGAACGCATACCTGAACCATTCGTTCCTCATTTCGTTCATATCTTCATTCACCAATGCAGATATAAGTTAAGTAATTATTCAGTTAATTCGTTCATCGTCTTGTAGAGCTAGTTTATAAGTTATTTCATGTTATCACAATTACACACTAATTTGGAACGAGGCTTCTGATACTCCGACTTCTCCCATCTTCTAAGCTCCCAGCATGTGTTCAAAACACATGATACACCAGATACGAAAGGGCATAATCGAAATGATTAACACCCTTATGAAAATAAGAAACGAGAAAGATCAAGGAAAACACAAGCGAGAAAGAGAAATCATCTATGTCGCATTATTTGAATCTATAACGGCGAATCAAGAATAAATTATGAGATTGTAGCCATCTGACACGCCTACTCGCGTGCTCTCTGACACTCACGGTTTTCATCTAATTAACTCCTGACCCCAGGGGATGCCACGAGCAAAGTATTTACCAATCTCCTCCTGGCATTTGATCGATGCGCGATCGGTTGAACTTAGGGAACGTCCGGTTTCATACCGCAGCAACAGCCCTGTACATTTATAGCCAATGTGGGTTTGTTTTGTGTATCAGCAAATATAGAAGTCAGAGGGAGGAATCTGTTCTCAGTTTGATTGAGTTTATTATTGTTCTTGCCTTTCACAATTAAGGTGGTAGCTTGTATGGTAGTAGTAGTAGAAATGGTAGTAGTAGTGGCTATGGTGGTGGAAGTAGTAGTAGTAGTAGCAGTAGTAAAAACGAATTTTTTACAGCGAACTGCGTTGTGGTAAACGCTCCCACGGTGGCCAGAGGAAACGCTTTAAACCTTGAAACCGAGGTCCCTGTAAAGTGTTCAGTCCCTAGAATAAGAACAAAGACTACGTTAGCAAATACTCCTCGCTGTGTGTTTTGTCATCTCTGGTTTTATTAGCGACAGCCTGGCTTTTTTCTTCCGAGCTGCCAGAGTTTTAAAGGGCTTAAACTTCCAACAATTATCGCGAACTGAAATAACCTTGCAGAAAATTCGTTGGCAGCCTTTTGCTAACTCAGCAATCTGTTGACACAAGACTTAGGTCTAAGCTCTATAATGAAATTATTCTGCGGTCCCCTAAACCTCTGTATTTAAAACTGTTTTCACTGCGCTGCTGACAGAATATGTTTTCTATTTTCTTCTTTCTTTTTATAAAAAGAAATTGCTCTCCTAACAAGCTTCAACTTCTTCTTCCATTGTTCTTTATACTCCAGTAGAGCATAGGCCCTCGACGAAATTACGAGTCTATCTTATCTTTTGCTGTTTCCTGTAGTTCTCTCAATCATCATCATCATCATCATCATCATCATCATCATCATCATCATCATCATCATCATCATTATAAGCGTGGGCGGTCATATTTCGTCATATCACACGATTACCAGAGTCGTGGATCAACTCTGTGTTCTTGTCTCGACCATACCACGTGACCAAATCATCCAGGTATTTACTTCTTTGCCTTCCCCGTGTTCTTTTCCCCTCAGTTTTCCCCTCAGTTCTCTAGTTTATTTCTTCTCATGACGTGCCCAAAAAAGTGTTGACTGCCTTTGTCTACTTTCTTCAATCAGTTTACTGTTTTCACGTGCCTCTTGTAGGACTTGCGCATTGTTTTATCTGTCTGTCTATGGTATTCTTTGTATTTTCCTTACAAACCACATTTCCACTGCCATTAGATGTTTTTCAGCTTGTCTGCTCATTGTCCACATTTCACATCCATACAAAAGTATAGATTCTATTTTGCACCTCAACACTCTTTTTCACGTTGCAATTAACATCTTTTTGTTGGTCAGTATGTTTTTCATCTTGCTAAAGGCTTTCTCGGCCATAGCGATTCTTGTTCTAATTTCTTCAAGGCATTCCGCCCCCCCCCCCCCCCAAAAAAAAAAAAAAATCAGATGTGATAACTGTTCCGAGATAGTTGTACCGATTAACTTGGTTACGAATATTACCATGTACCTGCATTGGAGGACGAAACATCAATAACATTAGATATGCAGATTATACAGTATTGATTGCAGACAATGCGCAGGATCTGCAACAATTTGTTGATGCGGTTGTTGTACACAGTGAGCAGCTGGGGTTAGAATTAAATTTTAAAATGTCACAGGTTATGGTTGTCACTAGGAAGAACGAAGTACCACAATGTAATATACAAGTAAATGGGAATATTCTTCAACAAGTGAATCGATACAATTATCTTGGAACAGTCATAACATCTGATGGGAGATGCCTTGAAGAGATTAAAACAAGAATCGCCATTGCGAAAGTAGCCTTTAGCAAGATTAAAAACATTCTGACCAATAAAAAGATGTCAATTGAAACGAGAAAAAGAGTGTTGAGGGGATACATAGAGCCTGTTCTTTTGTATGGATGTGAAACTTGGACAATGTGCAGTCAAGCTCAAAAACATCTGATGGCTGCAGAAATGTGGTTTCTGAGGAAAATGCAAAGAATACCATGGACAGATAGAAAAACCAATGACCAAGTACTACAGGAGACAAATTAAACTCATAAATTGATTAGAGAAATTAGACGTAGACAGTCAACATTTTTTGGACATGTTATGAGAAGAAATGGATTGGAGAACTTAGTGACAACTGGCAAGATCGAAGGGAACAGACCAAGAGGAAGACCGAGAGGAAAATACCTGGATGGCTTGACCACATGGCATGGTCGAGACAGGAACACGGAGCTGATCCACGACTCTGGTGATCGAGTGAAATGGCGAGTCATGACTGTCCACGCTTTCCGGTATGGCACATGATTGATTGATTGATTGGTTTCTTCCTTCCTAGTGACGACCTTAATCTATGCCTTCAAGCAATTTAATTCTAATCCCAGATCTTTACCGTATCTACTAAATATTCCAGATCCTGTTCTAATCCCAGATCTTCACCGTATCTACTAAATATTCCAGATCCTGTTAATTGTCTGCAATTGATACTATATCATCCGTATATCTAATGTTATTGGATGATGATTTCTCTCATATATAACACCAAAATCACAATATACAAAACACTGATCAGATCAGTTGTGCTGTATGGCTCTGAAATCTGGAGTACAACGAAAGGAGACGAAGCCTTGTTACAAACCTTTGAGAACAAAATTTTAAGACGCATCTTTGGAACCATTCGGGATACACAAAGTGGAGAGTGGAAAAGAAGAAGTAACAAAGACATTTATGATCTGTTTAAGTCCCCGCTAATCACTGGTATCATGAAGGCTAATAGACTACAATGGCTGGGGCATATAGAAAGAATGGAAGATAATAGGGAAACAAAACTCGCTTACACTCAGGAAATAAATGACCGTAGACCCCGAGGTAGACCAAGAAGACGGTGGAGAGATAATATACATATAGACCTACAAGCACTTGGAATCAATGACTGGCAAAAGAAGGTCCACCAGAGAGACGAATGGAGACGGATTGTATCTGCAGCAAAGAACCTCAATGGCTCGGAACGCTGAAGAAGAAGAAGAGGATATTTTCACTGTATGGATAAAAAAGATCTGGAGACATTTCACACCCCTGTCGTACACATTTCTTAATAGGCTGACATTGATCTACTTTATTAGTAATCTCTATGACAGCTTCCTGTTTCCAGAATATGTTGTTTGCAAATCTGAGAACTTTCCCATCAATTTATAGATCTGCAAGCATATTCATCATGTTGACATGTCTTACTTTATCGAAAGCCTTTGTGTAGTCTATAAAGTAAAGATGTATGTATTTGTTTACTTCTATAGAACGTTCAATTACAGTTCTCAGCATATACACCATTGTTCTTCCCCTATTTCGGGTTGTATTTTCTTCCTAACTCTTTGCATGATAATTCTAAGCAAAATCTTTGTGAAATGGCTCATTATGCTAATTGTTCGATGTTGATCCCATTTCAAGGCTCCTGATTTCTTCGGGATTGCAATAAATATAGAATTACATAATTCAGGAGGTATACCTCCAGTTTCATATATTATGTTCAGCAGTCTGGTAACCTGGTCTATTCCATACTCTTCTTAGGCATTGATCATTTCTGTTGTGATGTTGTCTGGACCCGGGGCCTCACCAGTTTCCAGTTGGTAGAGAGCACACTGAACCTCCATCTTAAAAATTAATGATCCTTCATTATTATTCCGAATATCATACTGTTCCTCTGTGTTCCCTCAATGTTATCTCATATTATCCACCTCTATCTGTAGTCTCCTGTCATTGGCTGGTTACCATCTGTACAATCAACCCCAGGTCATACATAGCTCTAACATCCCAAGTCCCAAACCCAGAGATTGTCAGATGTGGAAGGTGGTAAATAGCGATTCAGACTCCCTGTCTCTCTTCCCCTCTCTCTCTATCCGTTCCCCCTCTCTTGCTCTCTCTCCCCCTCTCTCAATATCTCTCTCCCTCTTTCTCCCTCTCTTCCTCTCTCTCTCTCTCTCTCTCTCTCTCTCTCTCTCTCTCTCTCTCTATCTCCGTCCCTCTCTCTCGTTCTCTCCCTCTCTCTACCACTCTCTCTCCCTCTCTCTCTCCCTCTCTATCTCCCGCCTCTCTCTCCTTCTCTCTCACCCCCTCTCTCCCTCACTCACCTCTCTCTCCCACCCTCTCTCTCCCCCTCTTTGTCTCACTCTCCCTCCCTCTCCCTCTCCCCCTCTCTCCATCTCTCCCTCTCTCCGTCCCTCTCTCTCTCCCCATCTCTACCTCTCTCTCTCCCTCTCTCTCCCTCCTCTCTCACTCCTCTCTCTCACCCCCTCTCTTCTTCACTCACCTCACTCTCCCTCTCTTTCCTCTGTGTCTCTCCCCCCCCCCGTCTCTCCCTCCCCTCTCTCTCCATCTCCTTCTCTCTCTCCCTCCCCCTCTCTTTCTCTCTTTCTCCATATCTCGTCATATGTAACCTAGAAGAGCTTTCTTTCCTCTAGGTTGACGGAGCTTTTGGTGTTTTTTTTTAAATTATTATTCACCTGCTTTAAACTTAAGTGTCGTCCATGCACGTATTACTGCAGTACTTCTAGTGCCCTGGACTGATTTTTGTATGTGGATTATCTTTACCTATTACTAGTGTCCTTCACTATCTGGCGAACAGACTTCAGATGTACGTGTCATTTACGTGTTCAAGACAAGGACTGTTTGTTGAAGATGAGGACGGAGCACGTATGGAAATGTCCCGAGCGCTGTTATATCGGTTCTTGACTCAACTTAAATGGGTTGGAACAGAGAGAATAAGGAAAGTAACGGTACCGACAGCAAGCATATTTCTTGTGGCGCATGCTTATTATATAAATGAACACGTTAGGGGGAACTTAGAAGCAACAGAGATGTGGTTCCAGAGACGAAAGTTGCGAATACCTTGGACTGCCAGAGTAACTAACAGCGATTGCCGGAAAGAGGCTAATGAAACTGAAACATTATATACAACAATTAGAAAGAAAGAAACAACTGTCTTTGGTCATGTGATGAGAAGAGAGGCATTGGAGAACATCGTGATAACTGGAAAGATCAGAGGGAAAAGGGACAGCGGCAGACCAAGAGAAATGATGGATTGGCTGAGATGATAGCACGAAGGGATATCATCAACATAGTTGATCCACAACATCAAAGTTCGAGATCAGTGGAGAGACATGAACGCCTACGCCAGCTGGCATGATAAATGATGATGACATGCATACTTCCTATGGCAACATACGGTTCTGAAACTGGGACATTTAACAAGTCAGTTGAAAAGTGCATAAAAGTCTTTGAATATTAGTGCTTTAGAAGAGAAATACAAGTTCATTGGAGGAAAAAGAGAACAAATCGATCAATGCAACATTAAAAGATTCAGTGCAAAAACGAAAGGAGGTTTCTGTGACAGAGAGAAAAGAAGGAAGAAGAAGGAGAGAGGGAGGAAGGGGAGAGAGAGGAGAGAAAGAAGAGGGAATTGAGGGAAATAATTATGAGATAGTGTGAAGCCTAAAAGTTCGTTCCTCAGTTGAACTCTGCCTACTACGCACTACCTTTGATAATAAGGAAAGATGAAGAGAGAGGGAAGGAGGTGATAGAGATGAAAGGAATAAAGGAAGGGATAGGAAAGGTTTAGGTTTGTGTCTCCGCGTGAGAACAATAGTTAATTATACTATTGTACCATCAATGTCTCGCGGTGTATGTTAGGTTATAGAAGAGGTGTACAGCCTCACCATGTCTCTAAGCTACTCTGATTTATATTACTTCAGACTGACAAGTCGAAATGAAAGGTAACTCAAACATGTATTTATTTCCTTCTGAACAGTAATAGGGTGACAATCTACAACATAATCGCATAGAGTAAACAGTACATGCATTGCAGACACATAATGCATAATCAATTCTAATAATACCATACTGCATTACCTCACAAGGGAGAGATAGATAGTATAATAGACTATGCAACTGGATGTTAGGGGAATGCCACCTATGACCACCTATTATCCGCATGAAGCAAAGGACTAACACTAGGAATTACACCGGCCTTTGTTTCGTAACCATCTTTCCTTAGGCTTATTAGTGGTCCATGTATTTAGCCCGAATACCCAGGGATCATTGGTTGATCCATTCGTCCATATACCCAGGGAGTTAATTCGCTCCCGTCCAACTTGTTCTGCAGGTAATTGTTTATTCAGATATGCCCGGTATGTCTAGGCATCTTTAGTTTACCCAGGCAATGCCTGAAACATTATAAAAACAATACCCGTGAGTGTTATATCAGAATAACCCTTAGTCTTTCACTACCTACAGAGCCCCTAGCAACTATTGCTTCTTTATTTATACTATTACTAGTATATCTTAGCCATAACATAAATTAACAACAGTATTTTAAACAGTAATTTATCGTCTACTTATATTTAAGTAATGTTATTATTTCCTATCTCCCAGTACGCCGACTAGTCAAACCCAACCTAAATGTATTTAACCATTTACCCGGATTTCGTGTAGATTTGAACTCGCTACCTGTACCCCGCAAGGCCAGTCTTTCGCCACCTTAACTACACAACAACAGAAACGTGACCCCGCTTCGCCTTTGTCCAGCGAACAAAAGACACACATTCCATCCCGTAACGTCGTTTCTTGCCGAGGTTGTAATTACCCGTCCTGGCCCGTCTACCTGTTTTGTATTGTCTGGTTGACCTAGTGGGCGCGAGTGCCTTCCTAACCTCTTCTGCCGTCTGCTGTGTTTGGTCGCCGTGTTTATATTCTTGCAGTACTACCATCTTTTCGTATTTACATGCCGCGTTGACTCGCCTAGTTATAATTAATTTTGTACGTCTAATTGCTTAGTTTACATATACATACATAGTTTCTCGAAACTCAGCTAATCTAATCGATTAATTTGACTCCCATCACTATAGATCAGCCAGTTATATATAGGTCATTTGCAGGACGCCGCATTCAATCCTGATCCTTGTCGGGTCGTGGTTCCTTTAGCGGGTTAACGTTCAGTAGTTTGTCAATGCTTCCTTGCTTAGACTGCTATTATGGTTAGCTAGCTAGTTAGATGTGGGTCCTTTGCAGGACGTTGCACTCAGTTCTGACATCTGTCGGTCGTTCATGATTACGCGGTAAGTCCACCTACTTTAGTTTGCTTATGCTTTCTAAACTAACATACCTTAATATAATATAGCGAATATTCTAAATCATACTAATTAGGTCTAAATCTTACGTCAACTTACATTCAGCTTCTGCCGTACCGTTGTCCTTCTGGGTTTCATGGTCGAATTATAATTGCTCTCTTCAACTCTCGTTTGTCGTGGATCCCACCAGACGTTTTCCAGCCATGTTTGACATTAGTCTCCTGTGTGATTCCGATTGAAGTGTCTCTGGCTAGTGGTTGTCCTATCTGGACGTTAGCCATCATCTGCAACTAATGAGCAGTTTCCTTAGCCAACAGTCCCTCTCAAATGGCTTGCACGCCATTTGTGATCCTCGGAATTTGCGTTCCACTCCATCAGGTTTATCTACCTGGAATAAATGGTTCACAGATCCTTGACCATCTGCTTGTCTTCGGCGGTCCAGACAGAACTCTGATATGTGCATCTTTTCCGTCTCCAATACCACCTCGTCATCTTCCTGGACACTAAACAGCCTGGGATATGGACATCCTCATCGCCGAAGTTCCGAACCTATACCTCCTGGGCTGGGCGATCGCCCAGCCCTCGGCCCACTGGGCCCTGTTGCTAAACCTTACTCTTGCTCGTTCCACACTGTCCAAACTGACTGGATCCTAAAGTATATATCACCTCTTAAGTTGGCGCCTTTCCGGAATCACGTGACCATGCCCTCTCTCATCTCGCTAAGGTCATCCAATCAGTACCTCGCGTACCCTGCTTAATTTGCATACTCTGCATCCTATCATTAACCCAGATCTACATTGTTTCTGAAGTTCATGGCCGGGTCCATGATCCTGAGTTCATGTACTTTTCCCGCTGCAATAAATTCAGAATATGGCGTTTCATTCCGACAGCCCAGGTCACTCCCAATGCCGCCTGTACTCATAAAGTATGCTGCCTCCAAAGCCCACCGCTGTCCACCTGACAGCTTGAACCCAAAGTGTAGATTACATCCGGCACTCCTCTCCCTGAGAAACCATTAGTTAACAATGGAAGATGGCCTTGCCGCTATTCGGTCATGCTCTCCCGCTCAACCTATGACTATTTTAAAAACAATCCTGGCCCTTGAACTTTCTGTTTCAAAAATATTCCAGTTTATGTTTCCCCGGTAAGCCTGGGCGATTTGCAAAAGTCATTCCCCATGCTGTCTCATTTCGATCAAACAAAAATGGATGGCGGAAAATGGAAAGTAGGGGTGAGTCACAGATATGACTTAAAAGTTGTTAATATGGTAGCAGACATGTTGTATTATATATCAAATTAAAAGGGGTTATATAGGGGAAACTCCATCCATCCATCATGTGCCATGCCGGTAAGCGTGGGCGGTCATGTTTTTCCATCTCACTCGATCACTAGAATCGTAGATCAGCTCCGTGTTTCTGTCTCGACCAGTCACGAGGCCAAGCCATCCAGGTATTTGCTTCTAGGTCTTCCCCTTGGCCTGTTCCCTTCGATATTACCAATTGTCACTAAGTTCTCCAATCCATTTCTTCTCATAACATGCCCAAACAATTTTGACTGTCTACGTCTAATGTCTCTAATCAGTTTGCGATCTTCATTTGTTTCTTGGAGGACTTGTTCATTGGTTTTTCTGTCTGTCCATGGTATTCTTTGCATTTTCCTCAGAAACCACATTTCTACAGCAATCAGATGTTTTTCAGCTTGACTGCTCATTGTCCAAGCTTCACATCCATATAAAAGTGTAGGTTCTATGTAGCACCTCAACACTCTTTTTCTTGTTTCAATTGACATCTTTTTATTGGTCAGTATGTTTTTCATCTTGCTAAAGGCTACTTTTGCCATGGCGATTCTTGTTCTAATCTCTTAAAGGCATCTCCCATCAGATGTTATTACTGTTCCGAGATAATTGTACCTATTCACTTGTTGAAGAATAGTCCCATTTACTGTATATTACATTGTGGTATGTTGTTCTTCCTAGTGACGATCATAATATGTATCTTTTTACAATTTAATTCTAACCCTAGTTGTTCACTGTGTGTAACAACCGCATCTACTAAATGTTGCAGGTCCTGTTCATTGTCTGCAATCAAGACTGGATCATTTGCATATCTAATGTTATTGATGCATCGTTCCCCCAATGTTGATTCCTTCCATATCTTCAATATTTCTGAAAATACTTTCACTGTACAGGGAAAACAGAGTAGGGGAAACTACTGTATTGATATTTTAACTATAGCTTGATTTAGCAGCCCATGGCAGTCATCGGAAGTTTGAATAAAACGACTTATTATCCCATGACATTTAATCAGTTAACTCAATATCGCAGGAGATTGATTATTAAGACAAATACATTTGTGATATTTTTGACACGTAAAACGAAATGAATGCCTGGAAAGATAACTATGGTAGGAAGTGTATACGGGAAGTGAAGAAGAAGTGGACCAAATCATATTTGTATTAAGATGTGATGGATAATTTACACATGACAGCAGCAAGGGCAGGGCATATGGCTTATGGTTGATAGAAATTTTAAAGGACGGTGCATGAATACCCCACCCAACGATGCAGACATAACCAATCTATTAGGCTCTTGGTCTGCCTCTGCCTCTTTCCCCACTGTTCTTCCAGTTGATAATGTTGTTTGAACACCTCTCTTCTCATCACATAACCAAAGAATACTGTCTCTGTCTTATAATTGTATATATTTTCTATTTTCATTAGCCTCTCCCAGGCAATCATTGTTAATTACTCTGGAAATCCAAGGTATTCGCAATACTAGTCTCTGGAGTCACATCTCTGTTGCTTCCATGTTCTTCCTAACTGCACCGGATAATAGACAAGTATGAAGCTATAGACACACTGGGATTTGAACCCACTGCGTCCACGCGAGATGTCACTGACAGTGTGTCATCTCTATTCAGATCTATCACCTACGTAAACTCACAATTTTAGAATATTGCAAAAATTCATACCCAGTAATTTTTATATCATGGATCTTAGAAATTGCTATCAACCAAGAATAGATCAAATAACAACATTAAGGTAGCATCATTAACGGCTGTATATAGGTCACAATGTTACTTTAAAATATAAAACCCGCATAAATAACGAAATAGGATCTTTCCTATATGTCGCCTACCCCGTCTCAAATAACAGAATGAGAACCTTATTTCGCTTCACCTTCCTATCTCCGCGCGGGACAAAGTCTTGAATAAACGCGGGCGTCAGCAATAATTTGTTAAGCAACGCAGTAATGTAATATGAAACACTTTGATTTCTCGGCTGATTACAGCTTTTAAATTACCCCGCCTACGTTGGAGGTACATGTCATATACCGAAGAGTGTCAGAAAGGAAGGGAACAAATATATTTACTTTATTTACTAGGGACTTGAACGTAGCAAAGAATAATAGTATTTGTTTGGTTATCACGTTGGTATGCGGTGAGCTGAAAGACGAGATAGGACAAGGGGAGTCGGAGGGGTAAGCTAGAGAAGGATACTTACTGGCTGATCCCTCTTCTTCGTTCCTCTTCCGAGGAAAGAGCATGACACTTAATTGTGCACGTCAATGGCCTTTACGGCTCAGACTGGAGGGAGAATTGTGAAGGAAGATTCTGGTGCTTTTGTCTTGACCTCAAGTTGTCTGACTACGGAAGTCATGGCAGTAAGTAAAACAGTAACATGGCTCGAGACATAGACCTTCAGTAGGGCGTGTTTCCTTGGTGATTCAATGAGTATGCTTAGGTAGATAGAGATGGGTTGGGTCCGAAGACAGTCGTTGGTGTCACTGGAGTGTTCATGGCTGGCAATTATTAGTTTCATTTTCGTGTCAAGTCATGCGGGTGTACAAAACAATGAGCAGGCTGACAGGCTTGTAGGTAAGAGTACTGTGGAGGGCGGACGAGCCATGGACCAGGCTGATATACCGAATGCTCCACGAGAAGTTGTTCTATGTTACCGTATGTTCTTGCCCTTACAGACTTCCCATTGTTCTATCTTAGCTTATGTTCATGCCCTTACAGACTTCCCATTGCTGTGTGTTTACTTGAGTCATGTCATCACATGCTCTGTGATTGCTTCTGTTTGACTCAGAGGAAGATTCATGCGGGTAGCGTAAACTACTGGCCAACAAATAATACCATCGGCAATGTCTGCTCCAGACCTGAAGCAGAAGGGGGAGGACAAGAAGCAGACGAAGAATGAGGAGAGAGGACGGCGAGGACAAAGAGGAAGTAGGCGAGGAGGAGGAGGAAAGGGGGAAGAAGAAGGCGAGGAGGTGGCGGAAGAAGAGGAAGAGGAGGTGATGGCGGAGAGGAGGAAGGGAAAGAAGAAGAAAGAAAGAAATAAAGAAAGAAAGAAAGAAAGAAAGAAAGAAAGAAAGAAGAAGAAGAAGAAGAAGAAGAAGAAGAAGAAGAAGAAGAAGAAGAAGAAGAAGAAGAAGAAGAAGAAGAAGAAGAAGAAGAAGAAGAAGAAGAAGAAGAAGAAGATGAAGAAGAAGAAGAAGAAGAAGAAGTAGGAAGAAGAAGAAGATTATGGAAATAACATTCACAATTATATGTGAAAGCCCTTTCTCTGAAAGCCAACCAGCACCCAGTTTAATCCGATGTGCCTTTGATCATGCCTAATCCCCCAAGAACAAGTCACTTAGATGTTTCAGCACCCTGTCCAATTATAGATACTCTCATGCCTAAGAATGCTTTGTACACTGATTTTCAAAGAATGCGTCATGGGACACGCGCAGAAATTCCAGGGGCACTTTCCGTGACTATTGTAGTGTATGGTAAGTGACGCCCTACCGTGAAATATTTGCTGTCAATTCCTGGTATACTTTTGTCCCCTGTGGGAGACAGCACACGTGTCATTTTATCAATGAAACAACACCGAGGTCAAATCTGACGACTTCAGCGGTGGTGGCGGGGTGGTTATGAAAATTATCAATTGGGGGAACCCATAGAGGTCATTTAGGCAGTTCATAAATAAACATACATGTACTGTTTGGCGCCACGGAAAGACAAGAAGGAAGTAGAGACTAGAGGACGCACTAGACAACATACAATTTGAAAGCTGTAGTCGGTAACTCTAGCTTTCAATTGTTATATTGTCTAGTGTATCTTTGCCGGTCTCCGTGGCGAAAGTGTTACGGGCGCGGTTCGTAATCCCGCTTACCCGCGTTCTAAACACAGCTGCGCGGAATTTGGCAGCAGATCACTTTGCGCTTGGTTTTAACGAATTGGTATGTGAGCCAGTCGTTCAGAAATCAATGGCAAACTACTGAACGTAAACTTGCTAAGAGATTACAACAGCAGTAAAATGCTGGTGTTGACTGTGATGTCCTGTAAAGGATATGCAAAACCAAAAAAAAAGTGTATCATTAGTCTCTACTTTCTTCTTCTCCTTCAGTGTGCGCCAAACAGTACATGTGTGTTTATTTAAGGTTAATAAAAGTTTGTTGCGTGTCCTTTACAGGACGTCGTACTTAACACCAGCATTTAATGATTGATTGTGGTTTACCGGGCAATATTTCGTTCAGAAGTGCGCTGTTGCGTGGATATACGGAAGAAAATGTCGTATTTCATGGAAACAAAAACAATCAAATACAGAGGTTCTAGAAAAACTGGGAATGAAAAGAGAGCTGATGAAAGATATAAAAAAGAGGCAGGTGAAATATTTCGGCCACGTTAAAAGACACAACAGTCTTATAAAAATCATTCTGTAAGGCAATGTTGAGGGCACGCGAGAAAGAGGTAGACAACAATACAAGTGGGAAGATAACATCAAGAGATGGACGTAGATAAATCTGATAGAATGTACAGTCAAGGCGAGAGACAGACAGTGTTGGAGATCCATTGCGGCCCACCTTCATTGTGGAGACGGCACCTGATTGATTGATTGATTGTTATCAATCAACCCCCGCACATATATATCTTACAGTCATTGACACATATTTTCTAATGAGAATGCTCTCGATCTTCCTCTGTCACTTGGTCAGAGTAGAAAAGAGAGTGTGAGTGCCTCTAAACAAAAGTTCATACTAACCCATGTCCGTCTACAAACAAAACTATACACGCAAAACAAAAACAAGGGTAAAAGACAGAAACTAATAAGAACCTAAAAATATAAATAAATAAAGAACGAGACTAAGAAAGAAAGGATGAATCTACTTAGATATATCAAATAAACAATCCAGCAAGAAAAAAGAAGAAAGGAAAAGACGAAAGAAAATAACAGTGAAACAACATAAGAAATAAATAAAAAGACATGCAAACAAAACTAAAGACGAGAGGAAAAGAAAGAAAGAAATGAAAGAACGAAAAGAAAGAAAGAAGAAAGAAACAAAGAAACAAAGAAAGAAAGAAAGAAACAAACAAACAAAGAAAGAAAGAAAGATCAAACAAACAAACATGAAACAAGACAAAACAAGAAGGAAACAAACATTAAGACATGAAAAGGCGAGAGAAAAGACATAGAGAACATAAATAAGCAAGCAAACAAAGCCAAAAATAAGTTTTGAAAAGAAAGAAAGAAAGAAAGAAAGAAAGAAAGAAAGAAAGAAAACAGACTAACACGAGTTTTCATTAACGCGATATTCTGCTGTCTTAGGTATCTGAGAGCAACTTTACAAAAGTACCTGTCATATTCATTCACTTCATATAACAAGGTGTTATTTCACTGGTATCTCACATTTCTGTGATCCTCCACCATGCGCCTTTCTCCGTTGACTTCTATGGCGCAAGACTTCCCAATAACGTTCTGTCTTAGTACCATTCGAATTACGAGGTCACCAAACTTCTCCTTGCTTGTTGTCGCCGATGCACTGAGGTCTCCCAGTTTTCACCAAAGGAGAGAATTTATTGAAAGAATTCGAGCCGAATAAAGAAGTAAGATATGAAACAGGAGAAAGAGGGGGGGGGGGGGGAGAGAGAGAGAGAGAGAGAGAGAGAGAGAGAGAGAGAGAGAGAGAACGCGCGAAGGAAAACAAGTGAGAAAATGCATTCATACCAAGTATACCAAGGCAGATATTAAAGGTGTGTGTGTGTGTGTGTGGGGGGGGGGGGGGGGGGTTAGAAGCCACTATCAATACAAGTGCATACACACGCCAACCAACATGTATTCAAACAAGCTGAGGCGTTCCGGAAGAACGACTGTCGGGATGTGGGCATTCAATGCAAAAATAGGATTCTTATAATCCACAACTTGAATACAATTCACTATTCTGTGAGAATCACAACTTTATAAGCCCTGGAATGTCAGGAATTTCATGTATTTTCACGCTAAGTTACAGGTGATGGCTGCAATCGTGTTCTTTGCCCGCGAAACTCGCTTTGTTTACTCGACGAGTTCTGATCCGCATATTTTAAAATAAAACCTTAACAAGGCCCTGATTTGTTCCAGTCTTAATGGGTGTAGCTTAATCGCTACCGCATACCAGGCGACGACGTGGCGAGCATATCATTTGAGAAATACCGGTCGTTGTTTCAAGTGTTGACTGTAGTGTTGCGTTCATTCTGCCCCAGAAGGTTGTCATGTCGAAATTTATTGTTCAGTCGTAACTGTAACAGCCTGAAACTCCTTTTATCTAGGGCATTGCTATTGAACCCTTTCCTGTCGCAGACACCTGTCACTGAACCTTCTGTGTTCAGGGGAGCCGAGACAGCAGTGACTAGCACGTTTGCCTACCAGGTCGGTGGTCATATGTTCGAATCCTCACAAAGCGATGTTTGTTTTTTTTTAATTGACAATCGCAGGTCAAAACCATAACAAATTACAAATGGAGTTTATGGGGAAAGCAGGTCTATAATTACTATACCTTAATATAGGCAACATCAAGGTCATGAACGCATTAGATGACAGAGAGTAATGGCAAGAAGAAGAAGAAGAAGAAGAAGAAGAAGAAGAAGAAGAAGAAGAAGAAGAAGAAGAAGAAGAAGGAAGAAGAAGAAGAAGAAGAAGAAGAAGAAGAAGAAGAAGAAGAAGAAGAAGAAGAATACCCGTGATAGTTACAGAAGGGAAAATAAATCACAATTCTATGAGGTACTTCGACAGAGTAATGCTAACGCGGGAAAACAACGAATAAACAATTACAGAACAACCCTTGCGTTCCCCCCCCCCCCACACACACAAATCAATGAATAGATTCGAATATGTTTACATAGTACAAACAAGTCTCGTCTTCTATATACTTCGGCTAATAAAACATTATACTTGTTTTGTTGCTACATGCCTTAGCGTCGACTTTCCCGCCACAGTTTAAAACATCTCGTCGGCAAGAATTGTACAACAATCCCCGCGTTCGTTTCCTTGCTTTTGATCTACTGTTTACACGTCTCGTTCTTGGCATATGACGGGTAATTCGGATTCCATTAGACTGTATAAATACACTTTTTTTAAGACCACGTAGACAAGGCTGGTGCCGCCGCTGCATTTTCCGGATAAAAACCAAATCACAGGACGACTCGCCCTGTATGAAGATCCCATGCAATCTGACATTCAGGAGCGGCTCCCGGAGACACAATAAGAGAGGTCGGCATAACAATAGATCTGTGTAATTGTAAAGCTTAAATATAATATTGTTAACCATAGAAATAATTGTGTAGTTATAACAATAGCGTCGTATTTACACGCCTGCCTTACATGCTTCAATATAAATACAGTCTACCTTTCCGTTTCCCCACATGCCAATTTTATTCATACTTGTTTTAATATACAATTTACCTGTTCAACATTTAGAACAGTTATAACTGGGGTCATTAACCAGTTGCTGTGTTCTTGGGAGTCTCCGTAGAGACGTGGTTAAGCCGCCTAGCTGGCCTCCGAAGATTGCGGTTCGATTCTGGACTATAACTTTCGGTTCCCGGGTACAATTTTCTCGGAGACTCCTGTGGGTCGTCGCAGGAGCTACGGAGTTCGCGCTGTGTGCAAGGCTTTCGGCAGGCTGCCCTGCGGAAAGAGACCGAGCCATATGGGACAAAACCCGGTGCAATGCATTCATTCTCTTGCATTTTATACCATTTTTTCTGTGTTCTTCAGAATGTGTTCCAAAGGTTTGAGTTGTTAGCTGGCGCTGTGTCAATGCAGTTGCGAACGCAATTTGTAATTCCGCATACCGCGTTCGAAACACAACGGCGGACGGTTTGGCAGCAGACCACATTGCATTGGTTTTCATACAATGGTATAAGTGTCGGTCGTTTATAAAGCAATGCCATACTACTGAACGTAAAACTAGTCAAACAGCAAAAATTAAAAGATGCTGAGGTCGAATACGACGTCCTGTAAATGGAACATTTTTTTTTTTTAAATGAGTTGTTATGACGTTGCTACTCTTTACGGTACCTAAGGTCCCTTAGAAACGCTATCTTAGGCTTACCATTGTTCATTTGAGGTTTTGTTTTTTGTGTTTGTTTTATCTTGTTAGATTATCATTTACGTACTGCTTATGTAATGTTTGACAAGTTTTTGCATTTCTTTTTCACTATCAACACGTAGTAGTTCCTTTGTTGTTGTTGTTGTTGTTGTTGTTGTTGATATTTCTTTATTTTTGTTTTGGAAATATTTAGTTAGGTCCTATTTCTTCTTTAAATTGTTGGCAATTTATTATTATTATTATTATTATTATTATTATTATTATTATTATTATTATTATTATCTTGGGGGGGGGGCATCTTTCCATTCGGCATATTTATTAATCATAAGTAGTTCTGCTTTTATTGCTGTCATCCACTGCTTCTGCGATTCTTTGAGTATTTCTTCTGTTATTAGACTATTGCCATTTCTGTTTTACCAGTGCCTACTTTTAGTAGCGTCTAGAACAGTAGTTCTCAACCTTTTTTGGCCCATGCATCCCTTCACCATATGTTCAGAATGGCACCCTCCCCTTTCGTATTTCCTCCCTATAAATCCCGCTCTCCCGACCCTACACAGCATACGTAACATGGAAGCTAAATTTAATAGCACATACTAGAACAAGTCTAGACGTCTACATAAAACGTGATTTGCTGGTCTACTTACGTTATAAAATGAATTTCAGAAGAGTGAGACGTACAGAACTGTAAAGTATGGAGGGAGAAACAATATCGAGTAATCTGTTCTTGTATTAATGCGATCTTGAAATAATCTTAATCCACCCCCACCCTCCCACCCCCGGAAACCCTAAAATTTCCTCTAAAAGGAGGGGGGAGGGGGATTCCCCACCAGTTGACAATCACTGGTCTAGAATATAGTTAGCAGTTAAGTAGTATATGGTACATACGTGGTGGATTCAAA
This sequence comes from Cepaea hortensis, assembly GCA_963921405.1. Taxonomy (NCBI): domain Eukaryota; kingdom Metazoa; phylum Mollusca; class Gastropoda; order Stylommatophora; family Helicidae; genus Cepaea; species Cepaea hortensis. Next base: position 100,939,578 of record OY992886.1, read on the forward strand.
TGAAAAGCAAAATGTGAATATATTCTGAAAAAGTAAAGAAGAAATTATCATTTTTCGATGTAGTCACCACTGCGTTCAATGCAAGTCGGCCAGCGCCGAAAAGTGCTTGGATTCCTGTAGTAAAACATTCTCTTGGTCGCTACTCGGTGTGCCTGACCCAGTCGTGAACAGTTTGTCACAGAAGTCACGCCGTTTTGAAACTTTCCACTCCACCCATACACTTGCTTGACAGACAGGCATGCATAACCATACTGGACCTTCATTTCCCGATGAATTTATATAGGTTTCATCACTTCACTGATCAAAACACGAGTAACATAACGCGGCTCCTCGTTGGTGCATGTCAAAAGTGGGGTGGCCATCTTTAAACTGTCTTTATGACGTCATCGACATCCTTAACAACTATATTGATAGGTTACTAGACAATGGCATGATAATTGTAATTTTAATCGCACTTTTTTGTGGATTATTCAAAGGCATTTGACTGTGTAAAACATCAGAAGCTTTGGGAAATCATGAGGAATATGAGCTTTCCATCACTCATAAAAATTCTCTATCTAGACCAACAAGCAGCGGTTAGAATAGACGGCGAGACATCAGATTGGTATGACATCAAGCAGGGAGTCGTCAGGGCTGTGTGCTGTGTCCCTATTTGTTTAACCTGTGCGCTTAAAATATAATGAGAAATGTCAAAGATGATATAACCAGGGAGCAATATGATGCCCTAAATATCGGTGGTCATGAAATACCAGAGAATCGATATGCTGATGGTACAGTATTACTATCCACATCACAGAATGGTATAGAAAACTTAATAACCTCAACCAAAAGAAATAGTGAAAATCACAACTTATATCTTAACATAGCAAAAACAAAGATAATGCATACAGCTAAAACTACTAAGGAGAAAGAAATATATGTTAATGAGGAAAGATTGGAGGTGGTTGAATATTCTGATTATCTTGGGTCATTGATTACCAACAATGATGACACAATGAAAGAAATTAAACGACGACTATCAATTTCTTTTCAAAGACTAAAACAACTGAATAAATTATGGAGTGGGACAGACAGACCTACAAAACTTAGATGTTTAAGGGCATGCATCTTTCCCATTGCAACATAAGCCTGTGAGACCTGGACACTTACTAAACAAGCTGAACAGCGCATAAATTCCTTTGAATATAAATGTTACAGACGGGTTATAAGAATATCTCGGATAAAGAAAATAACAAATGCATCCATTCTTTATGCGCTGAATATTGAAGAGGGTTGGCTATTAAAGACGATAAAACAAAGAAAATTGATATATTTTGGTCTCTTGAAATGCCATGAAAGTTTGGATAGAACAATGATGGAGGGGTAATTGCCTGGAAAAAGAGGAAAAGGAAGGCCAAAGAGAAGATGGGTGCAGGATGTGGCGGATGATCTCCAGATGGGTGTATCGGACGTGGGACATCTTGCTTGTGATCGAGAAGTTTTCTGGAAGGTTGTTATGGGAGCGGGGTTCTGCAAAGGACATGCTACTGAATGAATGAATGAATGAATGAATGAATGATCTCACTTTTAAGGTTTTTATTTGAATCCCCATCGTACATTAAATGGTATGTGAAAAGTTAACCAGAATGTGACAACCTTGCAATGTATGAGAAGTAAAGTAGTCTATGAAAAGTCAATATGAGCAGTTAAGCAGTATATGAGTAGTTAAGTAGTATATGGATAGTTAAATAGTATATGGTAAATTAAACTGTATATGAAACGTTAAGCAGAATATAAGAACCTTGCAGTATATGAGAAGTAAAGTAGTCTATGATAAGTGAGTATGAGAGGTTAAGCAGTATATGGGTAGTTAAGTAGTATATCATCTCTCGGTGTGTTACTGACGCCCATACATGAAGCAAAGAATAATAACAATGTAACATGTCAACCATGTCGTAAATGGCGACTAAAGGTGTTAATTGTTAAGCTATGTTATGTTATGTTACATCGAACGACGTCACTGCACATTGGGTATTCACATGTGTGCTCAGTCCTCCGATACAGCAGCCAATCCAAAGTATCTCTGCTCACCGTTCCCATGAATATCTCTTCTCATTCCCACGAAGGCGGCATTGACATTCTAGACCAGGCTTTACTGCCAATTCGTGCTGTCGGACTAGAGACGGTGTCTCGTCAGTTTAAATCAAATGAGTTCGTACTGCATTGATTATATCAGCCCTGCCCATGCTTCTTCCCGTTTGTATTTGTGCATTATTAGCCAGCTGGTCTTCGCTTTCGTTACCCCTTCCTTACTCCGACATGTCCGGGTACGTACATCCAGATGAGGGATGTGAGACGCGACTTCCGAATGCTGTCTATCCATTCGGAGCGGAAGCTTGCAATTTTCTGCAGCATGTTTATGGAGTCCGAATTATTATGACGTGTGTGGGACTTCCTGTTCTGCTGCCCATGCGAATGCTCCGGGGGCAGCGGTGTTCTCTATAGTCAAACTTGATATAGTTATCTTGAACACACTGGTATCCTTTTAATTGTTCTCCCCATCTGTTGTGCTGTGTAAACCCACGCTAACCTTGAGCCTCTCCCAAAAGACCCATCTGTGTATATGAAGATGTTTTCTGAGAGTAAATGACGTCTGACCAATTGCTTTATCTCAGTGTCGACCTGTGCAGGCCACTGATATCTGCATCTCCTAGCAAAATCCAACCAGTCATTAACAACCTGAATAAATCCATCACGGCTTGCGCTTGGGCATAAACTGGTTGAGGGCCCACGCTCCAGTGTCAGATGGAAGGCAGAAGAAGAGAATGGTAAATAGTGCGTTAAGTAGTATGTGAGAAGTAAAGTAGTATGTGAGAAGTAAAGTAGTATGTGAGAAGTACAGTAGGATCTGAGAAGTACAGTAGTATCTGAGAAGTACAGTAGTATATAAGAAGTTTATTAGTAAATGATAAGTGAAGACATTTACGTTAAATATAAATAATATGTTATAACTTAAATAGTATATGAGTTGCTTAGTAATATGTGAGAAGTTAAGCAGTATATGAGAAGATATGGAGTATGTGGTTAAGTTAAGTAGCTTATGAGAAGTTTTGTAGTGTATGAGAAATTAAGTAATATATGAGAAATTAAGTAATATATGAGAAATTAAGTAATATATGAGAAATTAAGTAATATATGAGAAATTAAGTAATATATGAAAAATTAAGTAATATAAGAGAAATTAAGTAATATATGAGAAATTAAAACTCCCCATATACTGTTGTAGTATGTGAGAAATTAAGTAGCATTTGATAAATTAAGTAGTACATTAGGAGGTAAACAATACATGAGAAGTCAAATAAACTGTGATAAGTTAAGTAGTATATGAGACGTTATGTAGTATATGAGAAGTTAAGTAGCATTAGAGAGGTTAAATATTATGTGAGAAGTTAAGCAGTAAATGAGAAGCTAATCAGTATGTGATAAGTTAAGCAGTATGTGATAAATTAAGTAGAGTATGATGAGTCAAACAGTATATAGATAGTTAATTAGTATGTGATAAGTTCAGTTGTATGTAATAAGTTCAGCAGTATGTGATAAGTTCAGTTATATATTATAAACTATTTACATAATATCATTGCAACTGTATATGCTTTCAGATTACTTTTCTATAATTTTCTAACACCGAGACCTCTCACTCATCTTCCCCCGCAAGGCAAATATCCCCTGCTGTTCAGCTGCTTTGTGCAGCTTCGGGATATATTTTCGCAATCCATTGGTGTCACCTATTGTGCAAGCTTGTCGGGACATATACCCGTTCTATTAATAGACATAAACACTTGCTGGTGGCAATTTCATGCGTAACGAGAGGCAAACAGATCGTCTGTCATAAAGACTATATACTATTTAACTTGCTGGGCCAGAGAAGTGAGGCGTGTACTTCAGATAAGGCACTGATTGTGCACGGCAAAGGGTGGCTGCATACCACTCCATAATACATTCGAACGCTGGAACGGCAAAGCAAACAAATGGAAACAAAACACAATACGCATGTGATAGTAACAAGCGTAAATACGCGTATGTGGAGATGAAGGATGATAAGAAGTAAATAATTCTATCAAAGATTCTATCTGTGGAATATTAAGCTGACACTAGCACAGCAAGATCCAGGCAACATATTTTGGTTGGAAATCGAAAACTTTGAGGACTATCTGTAAATGTGGGTCAAATGTCGACACTTATATCACGATAGACTGGGTTACAGACATGTAAACAGTTAGGCAGAGACAGACAAGCAGGGACAGACAGGCAGGTACACACACACACACACACACACACACACAAGGACACAATACACAGAATGTGCACACAGACAGGCACAAAGACAGACTTGCAGATAGATTGGCAGACGGACATGCAAACAGACATACATACAGGCAGAGATATAACTTAGTGACAACTGGCAAGATCGAAGGGAACAGACCAAGAAGAAGACCGAGAGGAAAATACCTGGATGGCTTGGCCACATGGCATGGACGAGACAGGAACACTGAGCTGATCCACGACACTGGTGATCGAGTGAGATGGCGAGTCATGACCGCCCTCGCTTTCCGGCATGGCACATGATGGATTGATTGATATTGTAAAGCTGCCCAAACATTGTCATGTTCAATTGTTTACATTTCTACAAATTTACTGCAGTCGAATCCATTTCATTTATGTCTAATAAAACCTAAGGTGATAAGAAGCGAAATCTTTCTCTTCTTCGTTCATCATCAGACGTCAATATTATTAAATCCTTAAAGAAAGCAGCAGTCAACTTAACCTTGTTGATATCCCCATACAGTTTGCCCTGAAATGGAGCGTGTGTCGGCCAAAATACGTTGATCTGTTCTGTATATGTTGGACACTCCTGCAATAAATGTTTACGTGTGACTTTACCAATTCCAAGGGTACACACGTCAGTTTCTACTATAGCTAGTTTATTAAGCATGTGGTTGTTCAGCATGTACTGGACTGTCCGTAATCTGAAGATTGTGACTTGATCTTTTAAGTTTAGCTGGTAATATGCGTCATCTTTCTGGTAACATGGATGCTCTGATTTCCACTTGGTTCTATAATTGCTTCAAATAAGTTTCTTGACACAAGAACAACGAGATCAGCAATGATGACAGCAGGAAGAATGTACCTGGCGCGTTGGTGCCATGGTTATGATGTTTCGATGACAATAGCATGAACGCCGTCAGACGGAGATTCACTGTCAGCGCTCAGCGTTTGCTACCGGAGAAAAAGACTGACCACCTATTTCTATGTGCACTCAGGTCTACATAATGTAATGGTCCTTACACTTCGGCCCGCTCCGTGGCGAAGAGGTTTCGGACGTAGTTCGTAATCCCGCATACCGCGTTCGAAACACAGCTACTGGCGATTTGACCGCCTTGCGTTTGTTTTCTTTACGAAATGGTTTGGATAATGGTCGTTCAGAAAGCATTGGCAAACTAATGAACGTAAACTTGCCCAGGATTCACGAACAGCCAAAAAAAAATGATTGGGTTGACTGCAACGTCCTGTAAAGGATATGCAACTAACTTTACCTACCACTTCATTTTTTTTTTTTTAATTCGCATATCCTTTACAGGACATTGCTGTCAACAGCAGCATCTTTCAGCTGCCTGTTGATTTCTTGGCAAGATTACGCTCAGTAGTTTGCCATTGCTTTCTGAGCGACCGGCTCAGTTATCCCGCAAGTCACCAGCTGGGGTTGAACCGCTTCCAGCTCTCGCCCGCTACGAGACTCTGCGTGATAAACGGGATTACGGAGAAAGTGGTGTAACCCCTCGGCCAGAGAGACCGGCAACACATCATATACATACCACATTCTCCTGCTACGAAGCTAGTTGTTTTATTTCTTATCTCTATTTTCTTAAGGAAGCATGTAGGCACAGTCTAAGCACGAGTATACCGAAACGTGTCTAGTTTAATATGCTAAACATTAATATTATAGCTCTAGGGACATTCTCATACGTGCTCCGTCTCATCTGCAACAGCAGTATTGGTACGAACAGCAGTCAGATTAAGTGACCGCCTGGCCTTGCCTCGGAGTCCTGAGGGGTGGCCATATCCTCTGGTCAATCCCTGCAGCACCCTTCTCTCCAAGCCGTGATGATCTATCTGTTCTTCCGTACCATACACAGGATCACAAAGAGCCTTGGCCTCTTCTCCGTTATCCTGCACCAGAACCCCGCCCATCGGTGCCGACCCAGCCAATCTGTCCGCCTGCTAGTTTCCCACCACACCAGCATGTCATGGGGAAAAGATCCATACATACTCCCTATTTGTGATTGTTGAATGTCTTCACCTTTCTCAGCATACTCTGTGAGCCCGTTACAATCACAACATGCGTGTGCTGTTTGTCCTGCAGCCAGTAGAACGTCGCGGTGACTGCCTCTATCTCCATTCTCAGACTAGATTTTGTGTCATATGCCAGGCTCTCCTGCACTAAACATCCCCCTTTAAACTTCGCCAGGAACCCCCAGGCACTTCTAATTGACTGTATCTACCCACCAACATTCTTACCTGACCGCTTACCTGCCTGGCTACCTGACCGACAGTCTTTCCGCCAGTCCATCTGCCTGCCTGCATGATAGCCCACAAGCCCGTCTGCCTGCCCGCCCATCCGCTTTCCCGCCCGCCTGCCTGCCTCTTTTCAACCTGAACATTGTATTCGATTCTGTTGACAATGGAATACCTAAAATCAGTCGAAGAATCATTACTAGCGTAGTACGATTGTAAGTCAGTTCGTATGGGTTGTCTGGGTCACAATAAAGTTACATTCTAATATGCTTCTCCGCTGACGTGAAGTTCCAGTACCCATCTTGCATACCACATAGGCTTCTGGGCTTGAAGGAGGGAAGGGTATCTCTGCAACACAAGATGGCGCTTTGGTATTGGACCCAGGAGAAAAAGTCTCTGTATCAACCTCACTCCGATAGATACAAGGTCCTTTCAGGGTTTAAACGACCTGGAAACCAAAGCATCAAGCTTAAGAATTATTTTTTGTCTATCTGTTTATGCTGTCCACGTCTGTTCCTGTCTTCCTCTGCCTTTACTGCCTAGTATTTTACCACATAACGTAGTTTCCAACTGTCTTGCATTATGTATATTTCCAATTTGGGACACATCTCCATTGGCACCTTGCCGTCTTCACAGACGATAGTTTGTGCTTTAAAAAGGCATAATAACTTTTAACTATGGCGGTAGCGAGTGTGACTGATAAGGCCAATTTGCGCTGTAAATGTCCGTTCACAGTGGGTGCATCTGAACACGTGGTCATTTCCACCATCATGCACCATCTTACGTCTCAAACGCTTGGTGTGTGACTTTTCTGCAATAATTTTCTCCTTTGACTATTCCATTTCTGATATTTGCCCTCCATGCAACACGTTCAGCGGCGACTTGCTCCCAATGTGCATTATCAATGCCTGTATCAATCAGGTCCCGCTTACACACATCTTTGTATCGTAGTAGAGGCCGACCCTGAGATCTCTTACCCATCTGTAATTCACCAAAAAAGATATCCTTTGGTATTCTACCATCATCCATCCTCCTAAGATGTCCTATCCATCTAAGTCTACGAAGACTGAGCATGGAATAAACTGTCACACAACCTGATCTTTCCAATACTTCAGTATTTGTGATTTTGTCTTGCCACTTAATACCAAGAATTCTTCGCAAACACCGCATATGAAAGCTGTTTAAATTGTTCTCTTGGTGTGAGTAAGTTGTCCAGGTTTCACTGCCATAGAGAAGAGTACTAAGGACACAGGATTGATAGACAAGGACTTTTGTTTTGGCAGTAAGCTTCCTGTTCTCCCAGACTCTTTTTCTTAACCTGTTCATTGTTGTTGCTGCCTTACCAATCCGGATGTTGATTTCCTGATCTAGGGATAATTTGCTATTAACCACTGATCCTAGATATGTAAAATGGTCTACTATCTCTAGTTCAGCGTCATCAATAAAGATTGATGGTACCCCATGTGCACCTTGTGACATAATCTGTGTCTTCTTTTTGCTAATTGTTAAACCAAATTCAGAACAAGCATTGGAGAATGCAGATAGTAGACATTGCAATTCTTCCTCAGAGTGGGTCGTAACTGCAGCATCATCTGCAAAAAGCAACTCTCTGATCAGTACCCTCCTAATTTTGGTCTTAGCCTTCAATCTCTGAGCATTGTAGAGGCCGCCATCTGAGCGTGAGTGAATGTATATACCACCATCCTGATCACGAAATGCATATTTCAGTAGAAGTGAAAAGTATATTCCAAAGAGGGTGGGAGCTAGTACACAACCTTGCTTAACTCCACTCTTGATTTCAAATTCTTCAGAAGTTGCACCATCAAACTTGATTATACCTTTCATGCCTGTGTGGAACGATTCCACAATGGACAGAAGAGTTGGTGGGCAGCCAATCTTCTTTAGTGCCTTGAACAGACCCTCACGACTGACCAAATCAAATGCCTTTGTGAGGTCGATGAAGGCAATAAACAGTGGTTGATTCTGTTCACGGCATTTTTCTTGCATTTGTCGCAATGAGAATATCATATCAATGGTAGCCGGTTCTGTCGAAAGCCACACTGTGATTCGGGGTAGACTTGATCTCCTAGGACTTGAAGTCTGCGCAGAACAATTCTGGCAAATACTTTTCCAACAATACACAGAAGTGAGATACCCCTATAGTTGTTGCAGTCGCTCCGATCGCCCTTGTTCTTGTACAGTGTTATGATGCTTGAATCTTTGAAATCCTGTGGGACTTGTCCTTCACGCCAGCATAGCTCTATTAGCTGGTGGATCTGTATAGTGAGTGTGTCTTGCCCACTCCTGATAACCTCTATTGGAATCCCATCCTTATCTGGAGCCTTGCCAGATGCAAGTTCATTTATAGCACACTTAACTTCTGTTATGGTGGGAAGTGTGTCCAGGTGGTCAAGAGTTGGTAGAGCCTCTATGGCGTTGAGGGCATCATCCGCTAGTTTGGTCTCACTTGAGTAAAGCTCTAAATAGTGCTCTACCCATCTGTCCATCTGCCGTTTCTTGTCAGTGATGATTTCTCCAGTCAAGTTTTTCAATGGTGCACTTCTTTTGATCACTGGACCACAGGCTTTCTTTATTCCTTCATACATGCTTCTTATGTCTCCCTTATCACTTGCGATTTGAATGGACTCACATAACTTGATCCAATAATCATTTGCACACTGCCTGGCAGCCTTTTGCACATCCTTCCTAGCTTGCCTTAGCTCACTCAGAGTGTTACGCGTTGGTCTTTCCTTGTTTCTTAAGAGAGCTTTCTTCTTCTTTTCAATCAAGGGCTGCAGAGTCTCGCTGTTGGCCGCAAACCAGTCCTGCCTCTTATGATCCACAATGCCGTAAACCCCTACGGCAGTTTTATTAAGAGTTTCCTTAATTTGACCCCACTTTTCATTTACTGTACAATTTTCTGGTGTATCAGTGAAAGCGTCGTCAAGTTGCTGTTGAAACTGAAAGCACTTTTCAGGATCATGAGTGTTAATAATATTAATCCTGGGGCTAGATTTGTGTTTAGCTGTGTAGATTCTCTTTGGTCTCAGTCTAACCCTTGCAACAACCAAAGAATGATCCGTATCACAGTCAGCACTGTGGTAACTACGAGTCAATGATATATGGTTCAGATGTTGTTTCCGTGTGATGATGAAGTCCAGCTGGTGCCAATGGCCGGATCTTGGATGTTTCCATGTGACCTTATGCATCTCTTTTGTTTTAAAAAAAGAGTTTGTAATACATAGGTCATTACTGGTGCAATGCTCCAGCAGCCTTTGCCCATTTTCATTCATGCGACCGATGTTGTATTTTCCAAGGCACACTGGCCATGAACTCGAGTCCTTGCCCACACGAGCATTGAAATCACCGAGCATATAAATGTAGTCAGATTTTGGAACTGCCTTGATCACGGAGTCTAACTCCTCATAGAACAAATCCTTCACATCATCAGAGGAATCGAGTGTCGGTGCATATGCAGTAATAATGGTGGCAAACCCACAAGAGGTTGCCAAGCGCAGGGACAATAGTCTTTCATTTCCTCCTGCTGGAATTACAATCACTCCCAGTAGCGAATTCTTCACTGCAAAGCCCACACCGTGTTGCCTTTTTTTCTGCCTGCCCTCTACCCTTCCAGAAAAAGGTGTAGTTGTTTTCCCTGAGTGACCCTTCCTCAGCGAGGCGAGTCTCCTGCAGGCCAGCAATATCAATGTTAAGACGATTGAGTTCGGCATCAATCACAGCCGTTTTTCTCACATCGTCAATATTGGTCAAGTCAGTGGAAAATCCTGGACACATGGTTCTCACGTTCCAGGTTGCAAGCCGTAGCTTGAGGTTTCTATTTTTATTTTTGTTTGTACCTGGTGCATTGGTTTTACAGCCTGCGATTCAGATTTTGTCCTAGCCCCAAGCACCCATTGAAGCAGACAGGCTGTGGCGGATCAGCACCCAATTGGCTGGGGGCTGCCCAGCTTGAGGCGGGCGGTAGCTGATCAGTGACACCTATAGGTGTCTCCCACCGTCAGAGGCAACGCGTGGCGCCCCATATCTACGCCAACTGACAAGGACTTATAACCCGTAACAGTTGCCTCTCGCTTTGATTCCGAGACCAGTTAAGACCAGGGATGGAGTTATTGCCTCTCCATAGCACAAAGCCTGGGCTAAAATATAGAGATCATGTGTTGCCCATGCAGCATGATCCCTCTCTCGGCCTGCCTAGTTCACTCCAGAGGAAAGGTAACACCCCTACATCTGGAACAAGACAAGCTGCAGAAGCTGCCGGATCAGCAAAGCAATGCTCTAACTGTCCGCCTGTCGGAGCTTCGATCCTAGACCAGTCGCCAACCAAGGCTTAGGGCCTGGTCTGCCCTGCCATGACAATTTTGTCTTTAGCTTGCATTTCCTCGCACCAGGGTAAGGCTTGTACCCTCCCAATTGCGCTCTTCCGCCCGAAGCCGTTGGCACAATGTGGGGTGTCGGGTTTGGTAAGCGCCGCCCAACGTTCGGCGCTAACAGAAACCAGGTAGTACCGTCTACTGTTATACTGTTTGGGACACATACAAGCGAAGATAACAAAGCAATAGTGTATGTGTGTGATATCTAATAGTTGCTTCCCTTAGTTTCTTGATATTTGCTCGCATTTTTAGAAAGATAAATCCAAAACGCATATTAAAACAATATCAATATACTGGAAGGTCACGATTAAAGTCGGGGTTACGTTCTTGGAAACCGCGACTTTAAGCGAAACGACGTATAGCGAAACACTATTTCCCATAGAATTAAATGAAATACAGTGCATTATGTAATGATTATTTTGATGGTTATTGATATCTATTGACTAAATAGAGGTGGGTTGGAGGGCGAGTTGTAGAATTATTGGGGTGTAGAGGCATTAAAACCACGTCTCGCTCCAAAACTATCATCAGCACTACTAGTACTGCTCTCACCCGCTTTCTTAGCTAGATCTTCATAGAGAGACGTTGCTTTCTCTTGTATAGCCATCTTGCTCACAGGCATATTCCGTTGGTTTTGGTCTTCAAACCAGACGGCCAATAGTGCTTCCATGTTCTCCATAAGAGTACTTCTGGTACAAGTGAGCTTGGAAGCACTCAAAGGGGTTACGTTTTTAGCACCCTCTTTGATTTTGTCAGCACCTGCACGAATTGTCCTTACCGTGGTTGAAGGTAAACCATGGGTTTTACCGATATCAACAGCCCGATCGTCGGCCTCAAAACGACGTAACACATCTAACTTCACCTCAAGAGTAACACTTTTCCTGGTTCTCTTACAACCAGACACACTATCAGCACTTACTGTGCGCTTTGACTTATAATTATGGGTGATTACACGATAAAATTCAGGTAAAAACGCACAGCACAAAATGTAAAATGGCGACGTTAATGCAGCATAGCAACACAGGTGACGACGTTATAGCGAAACGTGGCGACGTAACGGACCTTTTCTCTTATTGTGACAACGACGTTATAGAGAAACGAAGCCGAAGCGACGTATAGCGGGGCCTTCCTGTATTGTGCTTAATGCTTATGTCATGTGCTCTGTCTGTCTGCCTGCCCGCCTCTCTCTCTCTCTCTCTCTCTCTCTCTCTCTCTCTCTCTCTCTCTCTCTCTCTCGCTCTTTCGCTTATTGTTAATTAAATATTTTGTGCATATTGCTTGTCCCATAGGCTCCCCACTCCACCCCCTCTCTCCTCTAAATCTGTTTCTCTTTCTATACTCCCCCACCCGTCTTCCTCTCTCTCTCTCTCTCTCTCTCTCTCTCTCTCTCTCTCTCTCTCTCTCTCTCTCTTATCTCACTCTCTTACTTTTTTTTCTGTCTTTCGACCCCCCCCCCCCATCTCTCTCTCTCTCTCTCTCTCTCTCTCTCTCTCTCTCTCTCTCTCTCTCTCTCTCTCTCTCTCTCTCTCTATCTCTCTCTCTCTTTCTCTCTCTCTTACTTTCTTTTTCTGTCTGTCGACCTCTCTCTCTCTCTCTCTCTCTCTCTCTCTCTCTCTCTCTCTCTCTCTCTCTCTCTCTCTCTCTCTCTCTCTCTCTCTCGTGTATGCAATCATCTGGCGGACGGGAGTAAATTAGTTAGACGTTAGCGAGGACCTATTACTGCATTACTGTATTCCTTTTCCCCTTTTACTTAAAGTCATAAAGTCATTAACTTACAATTCCTAGCTAACAATCGATCACCCATTAAACAAAATAAAACAGCATTATAAGACAACAGCTACATGTGGTCATTTATTCGAGCGAAGTATTGATAAATACACAAAAGATCGAATCAAGTATAACAAGTTTGAAAATCTTTTGCATTTTGTGGGTATTTCCTTGTCATAAATATCTGTGATTAGAGCACAAGATGAGTCATGTCAGTTGGTTGTTTCATGTGACAATATGTAATTATGATGTTGAATTAAAATACTTGTACCGACAGATATCTGATTACTGTTATTAACTTGCCTGGTTTGGAACAAGTCAACTGTGACTCGTCATAAAATGGTATCGATAATGAACGCAATGAACTAAATATTAATAATCAGCCATGACAGAATATACAATTGTAGCCATGGTGATCGAAATATAGTGAATAACATCAACCGTGTATCGACATGAAATGCTGGCTATACTTAACCAATGTACCGAATAATCGATGGATCTTGTGTCGAGATGAAATGTTTCGTCATCATCATGTGCCAAGCCGATAAGCATGGGCGGTCATGTTTCGACATCTGACACGATCACCAAAGTCGTGAATCAACTCAGTGTTCTTATCTCTCGACCATACCATGTGGCCAAGCCTTCCAGGTACTTACTTCTCTGCCTTCGCCTTGTTCTCTTCCCCCAATCTTGTCAGTTGTCACCAAGTTCTCCCATTAATTTCTTCTCATAATTTGTCCAAAAAATGTTGACTCTCTGCGTCTAATTTCTCTAATCAGTTTACGGTTCTCATTTGTTTCTTGTAGGATTTGGTCATAGGTTTTTCTGTAAAATGATCAAATGCTAGCCATATCGAAAACAATGCAATGAATGACGATTAACTGCATATCGATGTGAAATGTTAACTATATTTAACACAATGTACTGTATAACATCAACTGTGTATCGACATGAACTGTTAACAGATCCATTGCCAAATAAAAAGTAAGTTTGGACCAACAAATACGGGGGTCGGAAAATGGGAAGTAGGGGTGTGTCACAGTTATGACTTACAAGTTGTTAATGTGGTAGCAGACATGACATATTATATATCAACATAACAGAGGTTGCATAGGGACAGCTGCTGTGCATAAGCCCGTAACAGATACGGAAAGTCGCTTAAGACGATTACTCATCCCGTGACACTTAACCAGTTAACTATACTTATAGCAATGTACCGAAGTAAAGAGCTTCAAGTACTTGGGAAGTATAATCAGTTAACTATACTTATAGTAATGTACTGAAGTAACGAACTTCAAGTATTTGGGAAGTATGATCAGTTAACTATACTTATAGAAATGTATTAAAGTGAAGAGCTACAAGTATTTAGAAAGTATAATATCATCAAATGGCAAGTTAGAAGACGAGATCGAGTATAGACGCAAAAAGGGAAACCAGCTCATTGGACAAAGGCACCATTAAAAAAAAAAACGAAAAAAAAAACGTTTCAGTAGATACTAAAATAGCCGTGAAGTTGGAACCGCTACTAACTAAAATAGCGCTCTACAACACAATATTTCTACCAACTCTATGCTACCAATACCAAACCTTGACAATGACAGAAAATGATAAAATAAAAATTACAACAATAGAAATTATATTCCTGAGAAGAATAGTCAACGTGTCAAGAAGAGAGAAAATCAGAAATGAAGAAATCAGGACAAAAGTAGGGGCAATAGCACCGCTATATTTCATTAGAAAACAGCAAGTGAAATGGTTCGATCACATAACTAGACTATCGACGGATAGTATACCACAACCAGCAATGATGCACAGTGTGTGTGTGTGTGTGTGTGTGTGTGTGTGTGTGTGTGTGTGTGTGTGTGTGTGTGTTTACATTTGCGAATACAACACATACATTCATATACATATGATACATTCATGGCTTGGTGCAATTACCTAAACATTGCTTAATGATGATAATGATGGAGTACTCGTTTGCTCTCACACATACTAAAATCTGTCATTAGAAATTCTTTGTCCTTAACTCACCCCTACTGTGATGGCCGGCACTGTTTCTCTTTATGGAAGCATTTGAACCTAGTTAGTATCAATGATGTGCCTTTTTTTTTTGTTCCGCATATCCTTTACAGGACATCGCTGTTAACATCAGCATCTTTCAGCTGATTGTTGATTTCTTGGCAAGATTACGCTCAGTAGTTTGCCATTGTTTTCTGAGCGGCCGGCTCACACATCCCGTAAGTTACCAACGCGGCGAGAACCGCTACTGATTCTCGCGCAGGTTACGTTGCTCACGAGAATATACGGGATTACGGAGAAAGACACTAACCCCTAGCCTAGGGAGACGGCACTGATGTGCCTACTAGATTTATTAAAGAATGTTTATAAAAGCTCCTAGATTATTGAATTTCGAGTTGCCTCGACAGGGCCAGACCACATACATTATTTTGCGGGTCTTATACGAGCCTGCCGGCTACGTGGCGATGAGTTCTGGTATGAGTGCCGGTAGTTTAGAAAGCAATGGCAAACTACTGAACGTAAGCGTGCCAAGAGATAACAACAGCAAAAAAAAAAAAAAAAAAAAAAAAAATGCTGGTATTGACTGCAACGTCCTGTAAAGAATATGCAACTAATTTTTTTATAGGGCCCGTACGTTCTCTCGCCCTACTCTAGGAGTGTCTAGTTGATCATGCGTCTAAGTGCACTTATTCCTGCAGCGAGCGCTGTCGTAATTTGGAGGTGACAGGTTCGAATCCCGGTAGGTAACTATAGCTTTCAATTTGTATAAGTATATTGTCTAGTGCGTCCTGCCTCTATAGTGTTGTTGTTTTTTTTTTTTTTGGATGCCTCAATATAAAATTCAATATCTCAGTAACCAACTAAGGGAAAATGATGAGATTTAGCATATAACCTTATCATTATGTCCACCCAACAAAAAATATTTTGTTCTGGAGATTTTACAGCAGATTTCAAAGGTAGTTTATATGCGGTATATTAATTACGACTTAGAGATTACATCCATGATTTTAACAGTATTACAGCTTCACCAAGACACGTCCCCACATTTTTTACAATTTTCACGTGATTTCCGTTTTGAAACAAACAGCGTGAAGATTCAGAGGTGTCTCCAAATGGGGGTTCTTTCATGAAACGTGATTATATAAATAAACTAGCTGACAAGGCCCGGCTTCTGGCGGGGATCTATCTATCTATCTATCTATCTATCTATCTATCTATCTATCTATCTATCTATCTATCTATCTATCTATCTATCTATCTGTCTATCTATCTATCTATCTATCTATCTATCTATCTATCTATCTATTTAAAACCCGACACCCCACATTGTGCCAACGTTAGTCAGGTCTTAATCAGATATGACTGAGCTACCGTATAACAGTAGACGGTACTACCTGGTTTCTGTTAGCGCCGAACGTTGGGCGGCACTAACCAAACCCGACACCCCACATTGTGCCAACGGCTTCGGGCGGAGGAGCGCAATTGGGAGGGTACAAGCTTTACCCTGGTGCGAGGAAATGCAAGCTAAAGACAAAATTGTCATGGCAGGGCAGACCAGGCCCTAAGCCTTGGTTGGCGACTGGTCTAGGATCGAAGCTCCGACAGGCGGACAGTTAGAGCATTGCTTTGCTGATCCGGCAGCTTCTGCAGCTTGTCTTGTTCCAGATGTAGGGGTGTTACCTTTCCTCTGGAGTGAACTAGGCAGGCCGAGAGAGGGATCATGCTGCATGGGCAACACATGATCTCTATATTTTAGCCCAGGCTTTGTGCTATGGAGAGGCAATAACTCCATCCCTGGTCTTAACTGGTCTCGGAATCAACGCGAGAGTCAACTGTTACGGGTTATAAGTCCTTGTCAGTTGGCGTAGACATGGGGCGCCACGCGTTGCCTTTGACGGTGGGAGACACCTATAGGTGTCACTGATCAGCTACCGCCCGCCTCAAGCTGGGCAGCCCCCAGCCAATTGGGTGCTGATCCGCCACAGCCTGCCTGCTTCAATGGGTGCTTGGGGCTAGGACAAAATCTGAATCGCAGGCTGTAAAACCAATGCACCAGGTACAAACAAAAATAAAAATAGAAACCTCAAGCTACGGCTTGCAACCTGGAACGTGAGAACCATGTGTCCAGGATTATCCACTGACTTGACCAATATCGACGATGTGAGAAAAACGGCTGTGATTGATGCCGAACTCAATCGTCTTAACATTGATATTGCTGGCCTGCAGGAGACTCGCCTCGCTGAGGAAGGGTCACTCAGGGAAAACAACTACACCTTTTTCTGGAAGGGTAGAGGGCAGGCAGAAAAAAAGGCAACACGGTGTGGGCTTTGCAGTGAAGAATTCGCTACTGGGAGTGATTGTAATTCCAGCAGGAGGAAATGAAAGACTATTGTCCCTGCGCTTGGCAACCTCTTGTGGGTTTGCCACCATTATTACTGCATATGCACCGACACTCGATTCCTCTGATGATGTGAAGGATTTGTTCTATGAGGAGTTAGACTCCGTGATCAAGGCAGTTCCAAAATCTGACTACATTTATATGCTCGGTGATTTCAATGCTCGTGTGGGCAAGGACTCGAGTTCATGGCCAGTGTGCCTTGGAAAATACAACATCGGTCGCATGAATGAAAATGGGCAAAGGCTGCTGGAGCATTGCACCAGTAATGACCTATGTATTACAAACTCTTTTTTTTTAAACAAAAGAGATGCATAAGGTCACATGGAAACATCCAAGATCCGGCCATTGGCACCAGCTGGACTTCATCATCACACGGAGACAACATCTGAACCATATATCATTGACTCGTAGTTACCACAGTGCTGACTGTGATACGGATCATTCTTTGGTTGTTGCAAGGGTTAGACTGAGACCAAAGAGAATCTACACAGCTAAACACAAATCTAGCCCTAGGATTAATATTATTAACACTCACGATCCTGAAAAGTGCTTTCAGTTTCAACAGCAACTTGAAGACGCTTT
The DNA here is from genome assembly GCA_963921405.1 of Cepaea hortensis. NCBI lineage: Eukaryota > Metazoa > Mollusca > Gastropoda > Stylommatophora > Helicidae > Cepaea > Cepaea hortensis. The sequence continues at coordinate 100,957,287 of OY992886.1, forward strand.
CACTGATACACCAGAAAATTGTACAGTAAATGAAAAGTGGGGTCAAATTAAGGAAACTCTTTATAAAACTGCCGTAGGGGTTTACGGCACTGTGGATCATAAGAGGCAGGACTGGTTTGCGGCCAACAGCGAGACTCTGCAGCCCTTGATTGATAAGAAGAAGAAAGCTCTCTTAAGAAACAAGGAAAGACCAACGCGTAACACTCTGAGTGAGCTAAGGCAAGCTAGGAAGGATGTGCAAAAGGCTGCCAGGCAGTGTGCAAATGATTATTGGATCAAGTTATGTGAGTCCATTCAAATCGCAAGTGATAAGGGAGACATAAGAAGCATGTATGAAGGAATAAAGAAAGCCTGTGGTCCAGTGATCAAAAGAAGTGCACCATTGAAAACCTTGACTGGAGAAATCATCACTGACAAGAAACGGCAGATGGACAGATGGGTAGAGCACTATTTGGAGCTTTACTCAAGTGAGACCAAACTAGCGGATGATGCCCTCAACGCAATAGAGGCTCTGCCAACTCTTGACCACCTGGACACACTTCCCCTAATGGACTTACGTTTAGTTCAAGAAGCTGAAACATTAAAAAATCCAGTGGTACTCTGTTGTATGCGTCCTCAAGATCAATCGCTGCAGCAACGGTTTCAGTGCCTGAGTGGAAACCTTCATAGACATCATGGGCAAAGACTTCTGCATTGGTCCAGGTTTCTCTTTTTGGACGGTACCCACCCAGGGTAGGTGGGAAAACACCTTGCCTCTCTAGTTGGCTTGATATTTTCCTGGCAATTACCTTCTCCAGCAGCTTGCCTATTGTATTCTGCATGGTTATAATTCGATATCCCTGAATTTTTTTGTGGTCTTTGTCAGGCTTCGGCAAGGGAATCAGATAGCTGTGTAACCATTCCTCCTTGATGCTAGCACTCCCTATACTGTTGTTGTACATGTCTGCTAGTTTCTCTAGCTCATTGTCGGTACACCTATTTATGTCGTCGTATCTTATGCCATCAGGACCTGGAGCACTGTTTTTTGATCGTCGAAGCACAGCCTTGATTTCTTTCACTGTCACTGTGTCTTCATCCGAAGTGTTCTGGGCCTTGCATCTGTCTGAGGTGACCTCCTTGGCCAGATTTCGACCTCCCATGTCTGTCTGGCTGCTCTGCTCAAGGTAGCGTTCAAAGAGGGCTTTGCCCTTGTCCTCGTCAGTCCTCTGCCAGATGAGGTCAGCACCTTGGAAGTCAGAAATGCTCTTATTCTTGACTACACCACTCATGCTTTTATGTAGTCGCCAGAACAATTTCAGTGACTTGTCTGTGCTTACTCTTTGACACACCTCTGCCCATTTTTCGCTTTTAACCACCGTGACCAGTTTTTTGAAATAGCTTACTTTTGTGTCAATCTCTCTTTCTAAGTGCAAGCAGGGACTAGGATGACCAGCTCTGTTCTTCTTGGCATTTTGCCATCTCCTTACAGCACTACGCTTATCCACCCAAGCCTTCTCCACCTCGAAACTCCACCACGGTGGCTGCTCCCAGCTTTTTTTCCTGCCCTGAAACGTTCTGCGCTTGTCACGTCTTATTTTACTCACCACATCTTGCCCTGTACTGTCATACTGGAACGTCTTTACCTTTAGCTTGTGCTGCCTGGTTCTGCCTTTCTCCACCAATATGCTGCAAGGGTGGTGGTCGCTGCCATGGTGTCCTAGGACACCCCATCTACACACTGTAGTGAGTAAAGGTGAAACTAGCGCCAGATCAATAGCACTGTCCTCATCGCCTGGACGGCTTGCTGTCCTGGTGACATAGCCACTGTTGATACAAACCAGGTCGATGGTTTCCAGTGCAGTCTCGAGCTCCTCCCCTTGTGTATTGGAGGAAGTGTTTCCCCATGATCTGCCTTTAGCGTTGAAGTCACCACAGAAAATAACATTTCTCTCGTGGCCTAATATGCCACTTAAGCACTGCCACTTCTGTGCGTCCACACTCGCATTGCGGGCATAAACATTAACCAACACGAATGGTATACTGGAATGAACTCTCAACGCCTGTATTTGTATATCGTCACTGTCCCAACTGGACATGTCTAGCTCTGACGCCACCATGCTGTCGCGAACGAGAATCGCCGTTCCCATATGTCGTCTGTTGTAGAAACATTTGAAGCCGGCAATTCGGAGTGGCTGATCGCCCAGTCTCGTCTCCTGGAGTGCTACAATGTCGTTCCTGTAAACTAGGGTTTCTAAAATAGAGCCCCGTTGTATCGCTGCCGTTGGATCGCTGCAGCCCTCTTCCAACGGAAAGTAGTTTTTAGATGTGGCAGTTGGACTTCGGAACGCTGCAGCCCTCTTCCAACGGAAAGTAGTTTTTAGATGTGGCAGTTGGACTTCGGAACCAACAACAATATATCCTGGCCTACCACAGGGATCACCATTATCTCCAGTACTGTTCAACGCCTACACAGTGAGAATCACCAGTGAGCAGATCACTGGACCTGGCAGGACATTGTCATATGCCGATGATGATTTAGTGTATCGTCAGGGTAAGGATAGAGAGGAGGTTGCTGGGGAACTACAAACCGAACTCAATCGCATAAGTACTTGGTGTGATGAAGCTGGGGCAATGGTCAACCCAACAAAGGCAACAGTGACTTGGTTCTCGTTGAATAATCATATTGTCAACAATCCAACACCAACTGTAATGCTGTGTTCAGAGACGGTGGAAAGAACGCAGGCAATGAATTACCTGGGGATACGGTTTGATCGAAGCCTTGATTATAATGTGCACATAGACCAGGTGATAACAAAGGCCAAGCGGGGTTTGGCAGCGATGCGGGTGATGGCGGCAGCAAACTGTGAGCAGCGCCATCTATGTCTTCTGTACGAGGGGCTGGTCATGTCTGTTTTGGAGTATGCAATGGCAATCTTGACTCTCAGCCATAAGCAGATAGAAAGGATGGAAAGGATACAGAAAGAAGCTATGCGCATTATTCTTGGATGTACAAGAGATACAGCATGCAGGGCGATGCGCTACCTTCTTGATTTTCCAACCATTGAAGAGAGAATACAAGTTTGCAGGGCACGCGCCTACCTCAGAATTAACGCAAACACACAACATCCACTGCATAGTGAAATTAGGAAGGTGAAGGGCAGCAGGTTAAAAAGAGGACGGTCGTGGATGGGTCAAGCCGAAGACATTCTTCAACAGGTGTGTTCACTTGAGGACTTAGAACCTGGCGAGGAGTGGGTGCAAGTGCCAACATACTTCTGCACATCCTTTTCAGTTTGCATCCAACTAGATAGAAAATGCAGACAAGAAAATCCGGCTGCTGTTGAGGCTGAAGTACAAGCGTTGATTTTCGAGAATTCGCTAGACGGTGACGCGGTCATCTACACAGATGGGTCGGTCGTCCGACATGTGAGAAGCTCATGGGCCTTTACAGCTCGGGCCGGAGGGAGAATTGTGAAGGAAGACTCTGGTGCTTTCACTGAAACCACAAGTAGCCTGACCATGGAAGTCATGGCAGTAAGTAAAGCAATAACATGGCTCGAGACACAGACATTCACCAGGGCTTGTTTCCTTAGCGACTCAATGAACATGATCAAGAGGATAGAGGAGGGGTCGATCCGAAGAGAATGGTTGCTGCCTCTGAAGCGGTCTCGGCTGGCAAAGATTAGTTTCATCTTCGTGCCAGGGCATGCGGGAGTACAAGGAAATGAGCGGGCTGACAAGCTCGCAGGTGAGGCTACTGTGGAGGGCGGACGCGCCATGGACCAGGCTGACATTCTGAATGCTCTACGTGATGTGAGACTTTTGCGAGAACCAAGTGATGACTGTGAATCTACAACAATGGCCAGACTGCTAGAGCAGCAAATTAAAAGAGGGGTGGCGAAACAAGAACACTACGCAGGAAGCCAAAGAAGATTGATAAACCAACACAGAACTGGCGTCGTTAGCCGCTACACGCTGCGGGATTTGCTAAGGAGGGGATCCGAGCACTTATGGACTGAATGGTTCGATGTGCAACGAGGATGATCTGTCGACTAACTAACTAACTAATTAAGCATCATAACACTGTACAAGAACAAGGGCGATCGGAGCGACTGCAACAACTATAGGGGTATCTCACTTCTGTGTATTGTTGGAAAAGTATTTGCCAGAATTGTTCTGCGCAGACTTCAAGTCCTAGGAGATCAAGTCTACCCCGAATCACAGTGTGGCTTTCGACAGAACCGGTCTACCACTGATATGATATTCTCATTGCGACAAATGCAAGAAAAATGCCGTGAACAGAATCAACCACTGTTTATTGCCTTCATCGACCTCACAAAGGCATTTGATTTGGTCAGTCGTGAGGGTCTGTTCAAGGCACTAAAGAAGATTGGCTGCCCACCAACTCTTCTGTCCATTGTGGAATCGTTCCACACAGGCATGAAAGGTATAATCAAGTTTGATGGTGCAACTTCTGAAGAATTTGAAATCAAGAGTGGAGTTAAGCAAGGTTGTGTACTAGCTCCCACCCTCTTTGGAATATACTTTTCACTTCTACTGAAATATGCATTTCGTGATCAGGATGGTGGTATATACATTCACTCACGCTCAGATGGCGGCCTCTACAATGCTCAGAGATTGAAGGCTAAGACCAAAATTAGGAGGGTACTGATCAGAGAGTTGCTTTTTGCAGATGATGCTGCAGTTACGACCCACTCTGAGGAAGAATTGCAATGTCTACTATCTGCATTCTCCAATGCTTGTTCTGAATTTGGTTTAACAATTAGCAAAAAGAAGACACAGATTATGTCACAAGGTGCACATGGGGTACCATCAATCTTTATTGACGACACCGAACTAGAGATAGTAGACCATTTTACATATCTAGGATCAGTGGTAAATAGCAAATTATCCCTAGATCAGGAAATCAACATCCGGATTGGTAAGGCAGCAACAATAATGAACAGGTTAAAACTGAATGCCTGCCAAACAAAAAATTGATCACACCCAAACAGACATTCAAGGCAGAAAATTTGAAGTAGATGTTTGTCACAATAATGTTTTTAAAATGGTTAAAATGTTAGCAGATGCATTGTATTACATATCAAATTAAAGAGAATTGCACAGGGAACCTGACAGTGTTAATAATTAATTGATAGGTTACAAATATTATGACAATAATGAGAGTTTTAGTAATAACAATTGAAATTAAAGTGTTAAAAATTATGAAAAAAATTCACTTACCAAGTCTTTATTTTATATCCGAAGCCGCTAATCCAGTTAAATTTAGTTAATTATATTACACACACCAGTTGTCTTCAAGAATATCACAAGAACTGCTCCATAACATGGATAAAACGCAATGAAATCATAACATTATGAAGTACATCATTTTAAAAAAAAATGGAAAAGCCATCATATTCTTAGTAAAATTCACTGTTAGATTTTTTTTCAATATTATCACCGTCTTCTACATAATTATCTGAATACTGCACAAGTTCGTTTTAGAATCTATCACAAAGTCGTTTCCATCACAATAACTATAATATAAAACTGTTTAAAACTGTAATTTTATTAAAATATATGAGGTCAAGAACCAGAAGATATGGTCACTTTGAATTTCGAAATATCAACAAACATTCTCCTACAAGTTTACACGAAACCATGCCTGTTCTGTGCACACGGAAGCAGATGAAAGGAAAGGAAATCTTTCGCTTTTGGAGTTTAAATAAGTGAGACACTGAAAAGGTGGACTGGAAAGGAAACACGGATACATTAAACCACTATACATAAGAGGGCTATAAAGTGGCATCTGGGTGTGAAATTTGGGTTACTTGGGCTATAAAGTGGCACCTGGCAGGCAATCAGTTTTAAGAAAAAGAGTCTGGGAGAACAGGAAGCTTACTGCCAAAACAAAAGTCCTTGTCTATCAAGCCTGTGTCCTTAGTACTCTTCTCTATGGCAGTGAAACCTGGACAACTTACTCACACCAAGAGAACAATTTAAACAGCTTTCATATGCGGTGTCTGCGAAGAATTCTTGGTATTAAGTGGCAAGACAAAATCACAAATACTGAAGTATTGGAAAGATCAGGTTGTGTGACAGTTTATTCCATGCTCAGTCTTCGTAGACTTAGATGGATAGGACATCTTAGGAGGATGGATGATGGTAGAATACCAAAGGATATCTTTTTTGGTGAATTACAGATGGGTAAGAGATCTCAGGGTCGGCCTCTACTACGATACAAAGATGTGTGTAAGCGGGACATGATTGATACAGGCATTGATAATGCACATTGGGAGCAAGTCGCCGCTGAACGTGTTGCATGGAGGGCAAATATCAGAAATGGAATAAAGTCAAAGGAGAAAATTATTGCAGAAAAGTCACACACCAAGCGTTTGAGACGTAAGATGGTGCATGATGGTGGAAATGACCACGTGTTCAGATGCACCCACTGTGAACGGACATTTACAGCGCAAATTGGCCTTATCAGTCACACTCGCTACCGCCATAGTTAATAGTTATTATGCCTTTTTAAAGCACAAACTATCGTCTGTCAAGACGGCAAGGTGCCAATGGTGTGGATCTATCTATCAATCTATCTATCTATTTATCTATCTATCTATCTATCTATCTATCTATCTATCTATCTATCTATCTATCTATCTATCTATCTATCTATCTATCTATCTATCTATCTAATCTATCTATCTGTCTGTCTGCCTGCCTGCCTGCCTGCCGGCCGGCCGACCGACCCACCGACCGACCGACCGACCGACCGACCGACCGACCCACCGACCGACCGACCGACCGACCCACCATCCACCCAGTCAGCCAGCCAGCCAGCCATCAACCCACCCACCCACCTACCTTTCTGCCTACCTACCTACCTACCTACCTACCTACCTATCTACCTACCTACCTCTTCTGTCTGTCTGTCTGTCTGTCTGTCTGTCTGTCTGTCTGTCTGTCTGTCTGTCTTGTCTGTCTGTCTGTCTGTCTGTCTGTCTGTCTGTCTGTCTGTCTGTCTGTCTGTCTGTCTGTCCGCGCTATTAAATATTGATAAAAGTTACTGGAAAAAACGTCAGGACCATGTGTTGAAAGAGGAAGAGGACTATTGGAGAAAGGATGGATTGAATTTTATGCAACCGAGAGCAATCATCAACCTACTGGAATCGTCCGACACAGATTAAGGTCTGAGCAGATCGCAGAACTTAATCTACGTACACACTTACTGGAATATTTTGCTCCAACTATTCAGACGAATTGCAGGCCCTAAACATTACAGCATCAGCATCAGCTGAAGAAACAAGAAGGAAATTAAAAATAAGGTAAGAAATATATTCCTTCTACTTTCCTGTTAATTTACAAATTATTTACCCCGTGCCTCTAAATTCTCTGTCTTTACCAATATTAGTATATTACACATTGCACCCCTCTCGGGAATCTCCATGGTGAAGTGGTCAAGCCTTCTGACTCGGGCTCCGAAGGTTGTATGTTCGATTCCGGGCCGCGTCCTTCATTTCAAGAGTGCATTTTTTCGGAGACTCCCTAGGGTCGTCGCTGGAACTACGGAGTTCGTGCTTTGTGCGACGCTTTCCGCGCTGCGTAAAGAAACTGAGCCATATGGGATAAAAACCCGGTGCAGTGCAGCCGGCCCTGTCGGTTTTAAGCTAGTTCTTTCATTGCACCCACTCCCATACGAATCCGGATACGCCTTTGTGTGTCATCAGAATTGACAGGTCTCCCATTACCGTAAAAATAACTTTGTTAACGAGAAATCACTAGCTGTTCAGCAAAACATCAAAGGAATGTCGCCGCTTTCAATGATTTAAGTTGTTTTTAGACCTATCAAAGACATATTCCTTGGGTGGGGGTAAATATAAAACGGCTGGAAAAATTTCATAACGATGCAACAGACAGTTTTCAAAATAATTGATCGTGAATGAAGGCAAACAAATGTGGACATACTATAGTCTCTACTTCTATGTTTAAAAAAATGTTTTGCATATCCTTTACCATATATCCATCGCTGTCAATATCAGCATCTTTCAGCTGATTATTGATTTCTTGGCAAGATTACGCTCAGTAGTTTGCCATTGCTTTCTGAGCGACCGGCTCCATACTCTCATAAGTCACTGGTGCGACTCGAGCCGCTTCCAATTCTCGTGCGCTCACATCAACCACGAGAGTATTCGGGGTTGGTTACGGAGAAAGCTGCTAACCCCTCAGCCATACATGCGTATTGTGATTGTATTTGTTTATATTTGTAAATGCATTTGTGAACTACTTCAGGCCATTACCATTGTAACCAAGGGCTGGTGCCTTCCTTCCCCTGGCCCTTTTTTCTTTCTGTTGCAGAAAGCGACTCTCGTTGCGTGTCTCGCAGTCGCCAGCAACTGCGGTTGTAATATTTACGTTACGGCGTTAGTCGGTTCTCCCGGTTTACTTTGGTCACTTGTGTAATTATAGTTGTTGTTTAGGATACCACAATGGCTGCCACCGAGGACTCTGATATTCCAGGTTGCTGCAATAATTTTGAGTTTTCTTGTGCGAATGCAAAGACATGATATGCTTTTACTGGCGTAATTTGTAGTAGCTTCATTAAGAATTGTGGTTTGAATTTAATTATATTGCGTTGAATACGTATTTTGTCCGTGTTTTAATAGTTATATCTCCCGCGCTTGGGAGATCTCTGTGGAAACAAGACTCACTAAACTTGTGTAACAAGTAGTCTTGTTGATTGTTGTAACTTTAGTTTTGTTTTTATTTAAACAAAGTGTCAAAATTTCGTTTGAAATAGCTGGTGAACTTGTGAAGCAAGGAGCAAAACTTTGACAAGTAAATGCAATGATGTGATATTTGGCAGCGAGTTCGGCAACAAAAAATATTGTATGTCATGAAAAATGTGAACAAGAGATCACGCAAAATTGAAAATTTGTTCTGTTGCACATGTCATCAAATGAGTAGAGCGATAACAAATGAGTTGACTGTTGGAAGGACCTGTAAGGATAACAGATGAGTTGACATGACTGTTGGCAGTACCTGGAGGAATAACAAGTGAGTTGCTATACTATGACTGTTGGCTGTACCAAGAGAATAAGAAATGAGGTAACATGACTGTTGCCAGTACCTGGAAAGATAAAACAATTAATGATGTTTTGATTGAGAATAGGGCACTGTAGACCTGCAAGTCATTTCTTTAAGTCAGCCCCAATCAGAATCACCCCTTGTGCAAATGTCATCAATCTTAAACTAATCTAACCCATTCTTCAAGAATATGTTGTGAACATAGTTAATTAACATAGTAATAGATATATTTGAGATCTCAAATTGGTCCTCAGTTGTTATGGAACATATGAAACCATGGAGATTTTACTGCCTTTAGACTAACAATACAGGTTATATCTTCATCTAGATTACACAGAGAAAACACACACAAAAAGAAGAAAGAAATCTAATGGTACCCCTGCATCTGGATTACACAGAGAAAACACACATGACAAAGAAAGAAATGTAAAGTACCTTGTTCTAGGAAAACATTGTGACAACTGGAAAGATCAGTGGAAAAAGAGGCAGACTGAGAGAAACTATGTTGGAAGGACTAAGATGGTGGCATGGAGGAATATCATCAGCAGAGTTGATCTAGAACACCAACTACCAAGATCTGTGGAGAGTCATGAACATCTACACCAGCTGGCAGGCCACTTGATGATGATGTTCTGGATCGGCACCTTAGGCTTAGGGCAGTGAATGTAGTTTCACAATCTCGATATGCTGGGTTCAAGGTCAGCCACAGGCATTTCTGTTGATCTTCACAGTGGTATGAATATCAGCCATTCAGAAAGCAATGCCAAACTACTGAATGTACAGTTACCTAGAAAAGTACAAAAAGCCAATGAAAGCTAGAGTTTGGTGACATCCTGTAAAACACATGCAACTAACTGTAGGTTATATACAAGGGACTTTCTAGTTTTACTGTTATCATGTTTTCTCAGTGTGCATCCTATCCAGCACCATCGTCTTTTTGTCACTTCATTGTTGACTGGATTGTGTCTAGTTCCTTCCATGAGCTCTAAATAGGTCATTCTGTCACATCAGTTTAGTCCTTCTATTCTGCAGTCCATCCATCCATCATGTGCCATGCCGATAAGCATGGGCGGTCATGTTTTGCCATCTCACTCGATTACCAGAGTCGTGGATCAGCTCTGTGTTTCTGTCTCGACCATGCCACGTGGCCAAGCCATCCAGGTATTTGCTTCTAGGTCTTCCCCTTGGTCTGTTCCCTTCGATCTTACTAGTTGTCACCAAGTTCTCCAATTCATTTCTTCTCATGACATGCCCAAAAGTTTGACTGTCTACATCTACTGTCTCTAATCAGTTGACGATCTTCATTTGTTTCTTGTAGGACTTGTTCATTGGTTTTTCTGTCTGTCCATGGTATTCTTTGCATTTTCCTCAGAAACCACATCTCCACAGCCATCAGATGTTTTTCAGCTTGTCAGCTCATTGTCCACGCTTCACATCCATATAAAAGTACAGGTTCTATGTAGCACTTCAACACTCTTTTTCTCGTTTCAATTGATATCTTTTTAGATAGCTGTACTGATTCACTTGTTTAAGAATATGCCCATTTACTTGTATATTACATGGTGGTATTTCTTACTTCCTAGTGACGACCATAATCTGTGTCTTGCAATTCAATTCTAACCCTAGTTGTTCACTGTGTGCTCTCTGCACAGTCCCATGCTGGTCTCCTTTACATCACAGAACATTTCCTCGTACCCGTTTTAGACTGGGTCGGTATTGGCGCCCAGGTCTAGTTTTAAAAATCTGTGCCTCAAGGGGGATTCAAACACATGACCTCAGGTCCACATGTCCGAATGGGTAAGAACGCATGTTCTTAAACATTAAGTGTGCTGATGCTGAGGTAAGGGGTTCAACCCCTACATCGGACAGCTGGACTAAAATGTTGACCTGTCGTCCTTGACTTGGAGATGTAAATTACAAGTACCTCTGAAGTCGGAGTGGGTTCACCTGTCGGCTAGGGGCACTGTTAATAGGGAAAGCTAATCCACACGCAAAATTCAGTCCATCACTACTATAAATAGTGTGTATGGACTGTGCTTGATTTCAAAGCGAGGGAGCGAAAAGAAAAAAAAAACACATGATCTCTGCCGGCAAGAAAGTGCCCTAATTACTGCACTACCTGATTTCCCCCATGCACATAACCACTGCTGACGAGGAAGTGCCCTTACTATTGCACTACCTGATTCCCCCATAAACATATGACCACTCCTTACTGTCTGTCATTTCCTCGCTCTCTGTCAATCCCTGAGAGCTGTCAGTCCCTGACTGAGAAAGTGGCATAGAGGAATATCATCAACAGAGTTGATTCAGAACACCAAGGACTGAGATCTGAGATTCTTTGTTAGTTCGCAGGGAATATTATGAGGGTAAAGATAACGATGATGGATGTTGCAGCTTGGACTAAAGTGATACAACTAGTATGAAAAGATTTGGTTACACTGATTCCTTATGACTTTCAAATGCTTAGTTTCATATCAATGGTTGGGGGGTCAGCGTGGCTGAATGGATAATAGCGCTTATTCTTAAACATCCGGTGTGCTGATGCTAGCGGGTTCAATACTTTCACCAATCAGTTGGATTAAACTGTTGGCGTCTTGTCCTTGACTTGGAGATACAAATTACAAGTACCTCTGAAGTCAGAGCAGGTTTGCCTGATGGTGAAGGACACTGGTAATAGGGAAAGTTAACCCATATGTAAAAATCAGTCCAGTCGCTAGAAGTAGTAGCGACATCCCACATTGTGCCCATTTGGAAGAGTACAAACCTTATCCTGGTGTGAGGAAAATCAGGAAATGCAACCTAACGACTAAATTCATGGCAGGGCAGACCAGGCAACTGGTCTAAGATCAAAGCTCTGACAGGCAAGCAGAGCATTTCTTTGCGGAATTGACAGCTTCTGCAGCTTGTCTTGTTCCAGACGTATTGGTGTTACCTTTCCTCTGGAGTAAACTAGGCAGGCCAAGAGAGGGATCATGCTGCATGGGCAACACATGGTCTCCACAATTCAGCCCAGGCTTTGTGCAACGGAGAAGTTATTATGCCTTTATTTTTTTAAGCACAATAACTTATTGTCTGTCAAGATGGCCAGTAACCAGTATTGAGTCAAGTTTGTCAGGTTGGACAGATTGCAGAGAATCAAACATTGAGTCTAGAACTAACATAATCAGATCATTTTGTTGCCATTCACCATCCACAGAGACCGGTGCAGTTTTCACCTTTGGCAAGAGTAAATTTGCAGACAATTTACCAAACAAATTCTGGGTGAAGAATGACAGAGTCACTCAGGTTGCCTGTGGAGATGAACATACGGCTCTTGTTGTTGGTAAGCTTCATACACTGAGTGTGCATATGTTTGAAATATTTTATATATTCATTTTCCAGATAATATGAAGCTTTGATAGATGGTTAGAATGCTTGCCTTCCAAGAGTGTGATCAAAATTCAATCCCTGGCTTTAATAATCAGCGCAGGTGTGTTGGTGTAATGGTTATGACATGTTGACAATGGTATGAGCGTGGTTGGAGGAAGCTACAATGTCAGCTCTCGACGCTTGCTATAGGAGTGAAAGATAGGCCACCTATTCCTTTGTGCACTCAGGCCTAGCAAATGTGATGGTCCTAACATTTCATATACTCACTATGCATGAAGTACTTAGACTGCCACACTTCATACCACAGGTATGTTGGTAGCAAAAGCGCCCCAAAGGCATGAAATGGAATATTTGCTTGGCTAGCAAATCCATTACGTGGAAAGTCAAAATCAAAAGCTCATTGTGTGGGCATCATCAAAGGTGGAAAAGGCGTCCCAGGGGCATGAAATGGAATATTGCTTGGGTAGCAAATCCATTACGTGGAAAGTCCGAATCAAAAGCTCACTGTGTGGATGTCATCTGCAGACTGCACTCTTCTGGTTTCCGGAGGAACAGCCTATGGTGAATGGAAGACCCAATATACTGAAGTGAGGCTAAGCAGCCATGTGCAGGACGCGACGATTCCTTGGGTGAGCCAGTACCAGATCACTATGTGTCTGCTCTGCAATTATGGAAGCCTCCTTGGATGATGGGGAATGCCCATGGTCTGCCCCTGGCTTCCCTTGAGGGTTGACCGGGATGTCTTCGGCTGTTCTAAATGGGCCAGCTGGGATGGGGAATAACATCACAACAGTGAGAGTCAAACGTCCTACGAAACACCCGGAAAGGTTAACCCGGTCAACACATGCCTGCAGAAGTTGGATGTGTCAGACAAAAGGTGCAAGTATCGCAGCTCTGCTGTAAACTGGCACAACGCAATTATGTCTAAAACAACATTCGAGATGAACGTTTAAGAAGAAGAAGATGATATACACACTACAGGTTCCTGCGTATCATTAACAAAAAATAAATACAAGAAAGTGAAGTGCATAAAGGATGAAAATTAGAACATAGTGAAACAATAGTAGACTCAATGACATATTTGAGAGGACTTTGTCCAATAGGAAAAACAATGACATATATGAGAGGATGTTGTAAATGATAAAGTTCCCATTTACATACAGCTGAGGATGTATGCAGGAATAGGTGGCCAGTCTTTTCCACACTTTCACAGACCGTTTGTCAGGTGTTGAATCTGTGTCAGACTGTGCCCTTGACATTACCGGCACAATTCGCTATCAACTAAGCTAGCGCACCTGTTACAGCTGAGGCATCATTAGATATAATTGCAGATAGTAGTTTGTTCAGCTTAACAGCAGGTGCCAGGGGAAGGCCAATGACAGTGGAACATTTAAACAATTATAAGAAGGAGACAGTGTTCTTTGGTCACGTACTGAGAAGAGAAACATTGGAAAATGTGATGACTGCAAGGATCAGTGGCTGAAGAGGTGGAGCAGACCAAGAGAAATGATGCTGGATGGACTGCCACATTGGCATGGAGGAATATCATCAAGAGAATTGATCCATAATACCACTGACCGACCGAGGTCTGTGGAGATCATTAACACCTACGTCACTTGACAGTGTACATGGTCAAGATGTTTGATATAAGAATAGGTAGTCATGGCTGGCATGCTTGCTTGAATGGTGGGAAATTCTTGTGTGTTGCCCCCTGCCTTTCCTTGGGGGACCAAACGATTTGCATGTGGCTGTTCTGAATGGACTTGCTTGTGAACACACCTTGTGGGTGGAATTGATGTGAATGACGTGTCACGTGAAGTCTAGGAAATGCTCTATGAAACTACATGGGAATGTAAATCCAGTCAACTAATGCCAGGAAGAAGTTGCATTTGTCGGCCAAAAGTCATTTTGCTGAAAATTGATACCAGGCAAATTCCATTCAGCAGTAAAAAAAAAAGTACACTTGGTGAATGCAGAAGAAGATGCTAAAATGATTGTTACTAAGAGTTCAGCAAATTGACATGCTGAGAAGCTTCAGACAAATACATTTAAAATAAAGAGGTTACAAATGTATGCAAGATGTAGTGACACTTTATATATCTGGTTTTTCATTTCAACAGAATCTGGCCGTGTTTTTATGTTTGGACTCAATGACTGGGGTCAACTGGGACTAGGTCAAGACATCAAGCCTGGAATTAACAAGCCCAGCTGCATAAAGAGTATGTTCATTTTCATTAATTATTGTATTGTAATTGTTAGAAAATGGCATTACACATCACAAAAATTAGGCTGTCACTTTGGTTTTCAGCTATTCTGTAAATAAAATAAAACATTAAACAGGCCACAGAAAAAAAGATTTTAGTAAACTTGTTTCTGTGGCCTGTTAACATTTTATTTTTCTGAATTGCTGTTGGTTATAGAATTTATGATATATAAAGCTCTGTATTCTGTTATTTTAGTTATGTTTAGTAATTGGTTGAACCATGTTGTTGTTTCTGTTTTTCTCCAAATATTCTCTGGCATGTTTAATGTCACTTTATTATTCTGAGTTGCAGTCTGTTACGGAATTTATGTAATATAAAGTTGTATCTTGCACAATTTTAGTTTGTTTTGTTTAATAATTGGCCAAACCCTGTTGTTGTTGTTGTTGTTGTTGTTGTTGTTGTTGTTGTTGTTGTTGTTGTTGTTGTTGTTGTTGTTGTTGTTGTTGTATGAACCCTGTCATTTAATTGTTCACTCTTTTAAAACTTGAACAAATTGGAAAGTGGTGATGACTGTTTCCATCCTAGATTGTAATCAACACACTAATGTTGATCTTGTGTGAGTGCAATACTTGTGTGCTGAATGTCTGCTGTAATTGTGGGGATGTGCTGTGAGCATGAAAGGTGTCTAGTCCTTGGCAGCTTCATCACAATGGAGACCATGTACATCAGAGGAGTTGTGAGAATTCACCTCATCCCAACACTGTTTGTTATCTAGTAGGATATTTAATAAATGCTCTGGCCTGCTAATGTTCATTGGCTGGATGTCCATTTATGGGAACAAACGAATGAACGAACACTCTTTATTTTCAAAGGGTAACAAATTAGGTACGCTGGCCCGTCTTACATTAAGCCCTTTCAATCACTCATCTTTCATTCATCAATTGTGAATGTTACATTCACATAGAAAAAACATTGAATTCTGCCCTTCTATGACTCTCTGTCATACATTATTTCATTCATACATCATTCAAGGCTAAATGAGAACAACAACAATATAAAAGTTATGCATTATAAAGGCATGGAGAAAATGCAAAAATCAATACTACATGACTCAGTAATATTAAAGAATGGTGTGGCACTTGTTATTAGCTATGTGGAATATACTGGCCTGCCAAAAGGGGACTGGCTGTGAGACACCACAATCTGTCTTTCAAGACATCCTTTGGCTGCAGTATGCCAACACCTGTAAAATATGGATAAACACCATCAGAGACAATATGACATTAATACTTAGTTGTCGAGAATGAAAGACTTGGAAGTAAGAATTGGCACTGCCAGACACGAGAGACACATCAGGACAATAAAGGGCCTCATCAACCTACACAGAACTGGCTCTATTAGCCACTGGATGCTGATGCATATGTTGTGGGTGGGGTGGATCTGAGCACCTGTGGACATGTTCAGAGTATAAGGATGATACCCCAACAGATAACTAACTAGCCACATTACAACTAATCAAATCCTGTCACAACAACCCTTGTGGGTTATTTCTGGTCTGAGTAGTATCTTTTATTTAACATAATAGTTTTATTAATGCATGTCCGTCATGTGATTTATGAATGCAGAATACATCTAGAAAGCTGAGTGAAAGTAAAACAAGTACAAATAAAAGTGAACGCTTCAACCAAATGAACAAACAAAATCTGAAAATATGAATACTTAATTATAAAACTTAAATGTCAAATCCACATGTAATTTAGTGTTCTACTCTCATCATTATTTAGCAGGTCAGTTATAGAACATTAGTGTCATCTTTGCCAGTCGAAAAGTCTCCTACCTATGTCTTATCAAAGTCCTATCTTTATTGGTTTTCATTTTGTGTTTTTGGGGATGCATTATGTGGTAGTTTCCCATTGCTTTCCACATCCACATGGTTGTGGACTATGTCCTTAGTCCTCAGCAACCTTTTAAGTTGCCAGTGTAACTGAGAACCCTACTCTGTGGTATTCTCACTAACAGTAAAGAGCACTCCAGAGATATCCACTTATCCTGGTGGATACTCAGTCCCCAGAGCTGTGTTTGCCATAGTATGGTGTGTTTCCCATCCTCCATCACAGGGAGGTGCAGTTGGATTTTTCTTTCATCGAGTTTGGAACCATGAAGGCATTTCTCAAACTCTCCAGTACTGTTAATGGACTAGGAATTTATAGTGATGGGTAATGTGACATTTATATCCTGCTTGGTATTGTATAGCAGATTTTATATTTTTGCAATATTTTCCGTAATTATAATGTGTAGTTTATTTATTGTTGTTGTTTTTGTTTTTGTTTTCTTTCGCTCATTCACTTTGAACTTGGCCACAGTCCACACTGGAGTGATTTTTGTACATGGGCTAGCTTTCCTTATTACCATCCCTCACCAACTTCTAAGGTACTCATAATTTACGTCCCAAAGTCAAGGACAAGAAGTCAACATTTTAGTCCAATTGACCGGTGTAGGCGTTGAACCTGCTACTTCGCTGTCAGCACACCAAAAGTTTAAGAGCCAGCGCTCTATTCCTATTTTTAAATTTTTTGGGTAAATTGATTAACAAAATTTACCTGATGTATCCCATACTTTAGGCAGGTGTAGTGGCTAGCTTGTCTTCTTGTCGACCCAGTGGGCATGTGTTTGAATCAATGTGTTTGAAGTTCTTCTGTAGTCAAATATGCTTTGTGAATAATGGTTAAATGTGCATGAATACAAGTGTTTTATCATGATATATATGATTGCTTAAGTATGGTAAGCCATCAGCAATTAGGCGGTTCTAGCCATTTTTATGCAAAGAGAAAAAGTTCAAGTTAAATTTCAAATTACCATGGGAATAACAAATGCTCTACATTTGAACAATACCTGTGACTGTTTTAATTGTTCCAGCTACCTGAGGAAAGGCCAGCTGGACATAAAATCAGATTGCTACAGGTATCATTAGTATTGGGACTCTTCGCTGGCTGTTACAGATGAGGACGTAGCACGTATGGGGATGTTCCTAGTGCTGTAATGTCGGTTCTTGAATCAGATCAATTGTTTCAGCTAAAGTATTATTCATTTATTCACTTCATGATATATATCTCTGCAGTATGCACCTGACGAGATGCAGCGAAATATGCCACACATTAAATAGTGCAACATACTGTTTGAGGCCTCATGTGTTTAAATTATCATTGAATGTTTCTCATACTTTGTATTTTACAGCATTAAAGCATGAGAAGTCACAGCTAGTAGCCTGTGGGAGAAGTCACACAATTATATCAACAGGTAGGCACCTTCTTTTGGGAGAAGTCACACAATTATATCAACAGGTAGGCACCTTCTTTTGGGAGAAGTCACACAATTATATCAACAGGTAGGCACCTTCTTTTGGGAGAAGTCACACAATTATATCAACAGGTAGGCACCTTCTTTTGGGAGAAGTCACACAATTATATCAACAGGTAGGCACCTTCTTTTGGGAGAAGTCACACAATTATATCAACAGGTAGGCACCTTCTTTTGGGAGAAGTCACACAATTATATCAACAGGTAGGCACCTTCTTTTGGGAGAAGTCACACAATTATATCAACAGGTAGGCACCTTCTTTTGGGAGAAGTCACACAATTATATCAACAGGTAGGCACCTTCTTTTGGGAGAAGTCACACAATTATATCAACAGGTAGGCACCTTCTTTTGGGAGAAGTCACACAATTATATCAACAGGTAGGCACCTTCTTTTGGGAGAAGTCATACAATTATATCAACAGGTAGGCACCTTCTTTTGGGAGAAGTCATACAATTATATCAACAGGTAGGCACCTTCTTTTGGGAGAAGTCATACAATATATCAACAGATAGGCGCCTCCTTTTGGGAGAAGTCATACAATATATCAACAGATAGGCGCCTCCTTTTGGGAGAAGTCATACAATATATCAACAGATAGGCGCCTCCTTTTGGGAGAAGTCATACAATATATCAACAGATAGGCTGTCAGTCTTTTTTGTTTGCGTGTTAGTTCGTTTTGAACTCAAACTAAGTCCATACACGTACTACTACTTTTAATACACTGGAATGATTTTTGCATGTGGATTAGCTTTCCCTATTACTAGGCACTACGTTTTAGTTTTTCTGTATGTTACCGGATATTTTTTGTGTTAATTTTTGGTTTCTTGTTTTTGTGTCTCCGTTTTAAGGATATATAGAGTACTTGTGACGTTAAATTCCCCAATTATTTCAAGATCGCATTAAAACAGAAATCGATTACCGAGTATTGTATTTCCCTTCATTGTCTACGAATGTATACATCTTGGCTTCTCAAAGTTTTCTTCTTACGGAGATAAAGAGACTGTCTTTTTAAGACATAAGTTGACTCATAAATTTCGTTTTATATAGATGTTATGAATTAATCTAGTATAAATAATTCAATCGAGCATCCATTTTTACGCGTAGAGTGTAATTTTTGACTATTTAAGTCGGCGGTTACATCCCAAACTGAAATCATTAAGATCACATGCTATGGTGCCATAATTTCCATGGCAGGAAAATAGCGATTTTCCGTGTTATAATCCAGCGATGATCATTTAATATTCTTATGGATTATTCAGAGCGACTGAAATGATAATGAATGCATGTTTGCATTCAGCACCCATTTTGGTATTTATGTGTAAATTGTCATCATTCTACAAGTTCAGTTACATTTATTTTTGGGTAACTTTGTAAGGAAATTCTCTGGTCAAAATTAATCTACGTTTCGCGGCCTCGCGTTGACAACCGCGCGTGCTGTCACATGCCGCGGTCTGACATCATCACAACATGATGTGGAGATGTATATATCTGTGTGTGCGTGTGTATATATATATATAAACTGGCAGTAGTTATCTGTTCTTGGTGGCCATGTTAATCTCCCTTGGCGACAGTGCAACCAACAGTGTATGAGTGTGTAGGTAGGGTCACAAAAAGTGAAAAGGTCAAAATCGTTTTTCTTCTATATGTCTATATTAAATGATAAACTGACACACAACATTTATATCTCCCCTAAGAATTGACCTACAGACTTGAATAAGGTACTGTTGGATTTTTTTTTTTTCAATAGCTATCCAACTATGCAGGTTATATAATTAAAGCAATTTAGAAAAAGTTACTAAAGTGGCTACCTATTACCAGTGTCCCTCGCCATCAGGCAAACCCACTCCAACTTCTGAGGTACTTGTAATTTACATCCCAAAGTGAAGGATGTGAAGTCAATTCATTTTAGTCCAACTGATTAGTATAAAGGCTTAACCCGCTACCTCGACATCAGCACACCCGAAGTTTAAGAGCATGCGCTCTTATCCATTTAGCATCTGGCTGTAACATATGTTGCTTATTATAGTACAGGCTGACTACAACAGTAGATGTCCTGTATCTCTCTCTCTCTCTGCCTGGACTACATCATTAAAGCCTCAAATAACAGCATAGACTGTGATGTCCTTTACGGTGCGGCCGAGTACAGCTCATGTCCACCTTTGTGATTTTTTTTCTTTAAAAACCTGCTTAACACAGTGCTGTAATGACTGGCTGTTCTGATCCATTCTGTTGTCTGAGTCAGTTTGTATCAGTCATTGTGGATCTTACATTGTAGTAGGCAGGTCAGCTCTTGATAGTGTAATCAGTCATCATGGAACTTGGGTTGGTTCTTGATTGTAAACCGTCTTGGAAGGCCCTTGGTAGGGCTGGCCATCTTGAAATCTTTCTGTGTAATGTCAAACAGTGATTACAAATCACAACAGTACATTTGCTGTTTCCTCTCTTTCTCTCTGTCATTTTGAAATGTCTAATTAGTCGAAGGAAATGCACGAACAATCACATGTCTTGTCCCTAATTGATTATAACGCTGAGTGTCCTATGTCTAATACTTAGATTTAGCACTAGACCTTGTATTCAGACAAACTTCCTAAACAAGTTACACCTCTGACCTATTTTCCTAGCTGGCCATGAATACCTGTGAGAACTACGCTTACAGGGGTTAATGTTGGTTAGCAGTCATGTACAGTCCAATAACTAATCATTTTAACTCATTGTGTTCTCTATTATTTACATGTTTCAAACCGACCATCTCACTTCTTTTACTTTGGAAATTCACCTCATTCATAGTTAGGTGTCCTTAACCAAATGGAACAATATTCTGCATTCTGTCTTTGTATGCACAAGTGTGTGTATGAATGCATATGTGTGCAGATATATGCATACATATGCATGAGAGTATGTGTATATGGATATACACATGTCTGTTCTACATTATTTTTTCATAGGTGTTTTCTTTCCCTCATTCTTTTTACAATGTTAAACACCACTGTTTTGTTCTGTCATTCCATATTTTTATTTCCCTGACTTAAGGCTATGTTTTTTGTATTCATTGCAAACATGTGGTTTACTTATCTGTGATTGTGATAGGTCAGTTTTCCAACTTAGTATTATTGTTCTTGATAAAGTCTTTAGTCAAAGCATTTGCTTGTGTTTGTGTGTGTCTCTCCTTTCATTCAGCTTCTTGGTTACATTTTGTGCTGGATTGAGCTCAGTCAAGAACCAACATCATAGCAATTGGGACATTTCCAAACATTCTCCATACTGATTTTCAGCAACCTGCGAAGAGTCCCAGTGCTAATGGTACTAGGAGCAGTCTGATTATGTGTCCGTTTAGCCTTTCCTCAGAGTCCTGCGTGTCAGCAAGATCCTCTGGTCACTCCCTGCTTATATTTTGTGTTCATTCTGCTACGAGAAGCAGTTTATTAGCTCCTCACTTCATACCCACCATCATCAACATCCAGTAGGCTGTCCTGGGCAGAGCTTCGAGCCCATAAAGATCTGTAAACATTTCTCTCTGTTATAGCCCAGTGCCCTGTCTCCTTACTGATATGTGTAAATTATCTATCAGATCTTGAATCCATCTACACTATGACCTTCTCCGCTTGCTCATTACATTTCCTTCCATAATGATTTTTTCTAGACTTTCAAGTCTGTTACATGTCCAAAATATTTCATTAAATATTTCATTATTGTTTATCTTTATAACCAATCTTCTTCAATACCATAAGCAGTTGACAAATATTGACTTCTTTCTTACGTGCAGAAGCAGGTCACATTTATTCCTTTGGAAGCAACTCTGAGGGGCAACTTGGAATCGCGGACGCACCTGACCAGTATACCCCCAGGCACGTTGATTCTCTGGAAGCCACAAATTACAAAATGTTAACTGCAGGATCTGACAGTTCTATGGCTCTAACAGGTTTGTGTCTCTCACCCACTCATGAAATCTGGCACAATGAATAAAATATAGTAACATATATTGTTGTATCTGGTCGGGACAAGAACATAGAGCTGATCCACGACTCTAGTGATCGTGTAAGATGGTGAAACATGACTGCCTACGCTTACTGATATGGCACATGATGATGATGATGATTGTTGTTGAATGAGAGGGAGTCTCCCAGGTGAAGTGGTTACACTGCCTGTCTCGTCTGCCAAAGCATGTGGGTTCAATTCTGGACTATCATTCGGTTCATGAGTGCACTTTTCTCAGAGACTACACGGAGCTATGCAGTTTGTGCTCTGTGTGTGATTTCAGCAGGTTTCCCTGCTGAAAGAGACCGAGCCGTAAGGGATAAAACCCGGTGCCATGAAGACAGTCCTCTTGCCTTGTGAACACTATAAATCTTGAATGAGAGGTGTTTATATCTAGCATCATATAGGAGTGGGTGCGTTGATGTAATGGTTGGGACCTTGTGATGACAATGGCAAAAGCATTGTGTGAGATCTCATCATCTGCTACAGGAGGGAAAGACTGGTCACCTATTTCTCTGTGCACTCAAGCCTGCAGAAATTTGATGGTCCTAACACTTCACATAACCACAACAGGTCGTGTCTTACGAGGCTTGTGTGTTTAAAAAAAATAAAATCATTATATAGTAGACTCCTTCAAGAATATTGCTGACCACAATATTGAATACCAGAATATTTACTTACAAGGGCTCTCAATCTTTCACTAGCTCCCCTGCTTCATGTACCATCAGATGTTCGTATTTCATTAATAGGGAATCATGACGAATGTCTTGGGATAAATCATGTGGATTAAATAATGGTACACCTCTTTTGCTATTTATGATGGTGGTTGGGTTGTAGCATGCATAAATAATGAAAGGTTGAAATGAGTATCAAGCTTAACCAAACAATGCCAGAAGATGGCATAACTGACCTACATTTCAGAAGCCTGAATTTTTTCATTTATTGCTTTCTACATTAATTCCGTCATTTTGAGGTATAATGGACCATCACTGATTGGCATTAATGGTTTTCCAGTAGTTTCTGTCCTAAGCCTTTATTGTGCTTACTTTTGCCCTGCATTGTGACAGTATCATGTTGTTGTGTGTCCATCTATATCTTTGATACCCTTTAGCTCTTTTTCTCTTCAATGTTTCCCTACATTCTGGTTTTCAGTGGATTGTCACGTTTGATGTGAACTTCTTATTTTCCTCTTTTTTCCACCCAAGAAACTGGCTTCAGTCTTCTTAAGACTGACATTTCATGAGCCTGAATTTGGTCAGTTATGCCATCTTCTGTCATTGTTTGGTCAAGGTATATTAAGCTTGATACTCAGTTTTCCTTTAGGAGACCCAGGTTCGAATCCTCAGTAAGGTGTGGGATTTTTTTTTCTATTGGGGGGGGGGGGGGAAGAGAAAATCATAACCTGCACAGTTTGCAGCGACTGCACTAACCGGGCGGCCTTAATATTCCTCAGGCTCAACCCCCCCCCCCCCCCCCCCCCCCCCATCCTTCCCCCTCCTCCATGCCATACTCCGCAAGGTACTATATTGGCAGTAAATTGGCATATCAATTTCAACTATTTGTCTTTTTTTTTTTCCATTTAGTGTAAGTCATTACTTTAATCTTCTTTATGTTATTTATAGGCTCAGGTAACCTCAACACCAAAGCACCAGACTCAAGAGTTAGAAATGATAGATACGTACTTATGTTTTAACATAATAATAGAAGTAATAGAAGTCTTGCAACCAATCGACCTAATCTTACTCACATTGTTAACGTTTACCCAGTCATAATGTTACTTATAATGTACCCATGTTTTAACATAAAAATACCCACCTCGTTATCTTTTGCTCAATCATAATGTTACCCATAACCTAGTTGTGTTTTAACATAAAGACACCTACATTGTTACCTTTTACCCAATCATAATGTTACCTGTCACCTATCAATATTTTAACATCAAGATACCCATTTTACATTTATTTTACTGAAAAGGTATTAAATATATTTCAGCGTGGTCGCGAGGTTTAATGTGCTTGCTTATACACTTCTGGTGCGTTGGTGGTGAGCTACACAGTTCATCCCCTACACCGGTCATTTGGAATTAGAGTTGACTTCTTGTTCATAAAGCAATGGCAAACTACTGGATGTGAAATTGTCTAGTAAATCAACCTGGTTTGGGGTTGATTACAATGTCCGACAGAGGACATAACAACATTTCTTTGTATGTGTTAAATGAGACAAGATTATCACAGAGATGTTGTGTTGATCTACTTTTCTAGAGGATGGCAGGCTGTTTGTCTGGGGTGGCAACGAGGATGGGAAGCTTGGTCTGGGTGACGACCTCCAGAATGCCAGTGTTCCGGCACATCTGGAGTTTGACCATCCTGTTATTTGTGTGGCATGCGGCTACTATCATACAGCTGTCGTCACTGGTAAGTACAAACTGGGTTACTGTGTCTTACATTGACATTTCCAGGTTCATCCAGCATAAAATGGGTACCACAAAAGGTCCTTGTAGAGTTAGCCAGCTTAATACCAACCACATCACACACTGAGTACTCAAGTCTTCATAAGATTCACAAGCCACCAACCATCTCTAGCAAGTAGCTATGGATGTGTAGTAGCTAGTGCACTCACAAGTTGATCCAGTGACTGCACGTTCAAATCCCCATAAGGTGAGATTTCTTCATGCCCAAGACTACGGACTACCAAACAGTTTTTCTGGGTGATAATTTGGCTGTTATAATACTTGTCACATGACTGACCCAGTGCCATTTGACACCACATCTCCAAATGCCATGATGATGTGGAAGCTAAATTCTGTACCTGTTTCCATTTAATTTCTGCAACTTCTTCTCCTGGGTTTAAAAGGTAGTTTCTGGTCATATTACAAAGATCTGCTAACCAAGACCTGAAAGGAGATCGATCCCAAGACATTCATTATTGTAGGCAGGTGTATGTTTGTAAATAACATGTGATTTGGGAGTGAAGCCTCTGGAGGGCGAGAGAGGAGACATTGCAACCAACTCTTCGTGGGAACATGAATAGACATACTTCTAAGTGGCTGCTGCATCGGAGGACTGAGCACTCTTGGAAATACCCAGTGTGCAGGGATGTTGATCATGACAACATAAATAAATATTCATAATGAGAACAGTCAAGTGTCTAGTTGTTGACTTGTTATTCGTCATCATAAAGCGAGTTATGTTGCACTGTTTCGTCAAGCCAGTGGCTCAGTGTAATGACTTTGACAAGTATTTTATTTGGTTTGCTTTCCCTAGTGTTTGACTGGGCAGCAGGTTTGTGTCTCACTTCATCTGGTCCCTATCACTTTGCCTGTCCAACATGAGAGACCCTGCCATTAGCTAGGTTACCATCGGTGTAGATCCTGGAGTCATTGGAAAATGCCAGCCCCTTAACCACTTCAAAGGGGAGACAGAGTCAGACTTGTGATTGTATAACTTGGGTTTGAATCCTAGCTGCAAAAAGCAGACCTACCCGGCATGGAGCTGTATTATTGTGCAGACCTGTTTGATATGTCAATAGTTTTTGTGAAGCACATGCTTATCATCATAGTAGTGAGAAGTTATTTACATGGTCCTTGTTTACTTGTAGAGAGAGAGAGATGAAGAAAGGGAGAGTATGTATGTATGCATGTATAAGTAAACTGTTTGTGATTGTGAGTATATACGTATGCGAGGAAGTGTGTAGTTGTGTGTTATTGAATGGGTGCATAATTGTGAAAGTTTGTGTAAATGACATATGCAAGTATGTATGTATGTGCATGTGTGTCTGGCTGCCTGCTTGTCTCATAATATGGTAATATGTATTGTTTATGTTCACACCTTTCATTTGACAGTGTTTTTTTTTTCCTGTGTGAATGTAACTTGCACAAGAGATAATTGATGTATGAAAGATGAGTGATTGGAAGGGCCAAATGTAAGACGGGCCCATTTTGTGATCCTTTGAAAATAAAGTTTGTTCGTTCATTTGTACATAATTTACTTGTTATATTATTAACTTATTTACTTATGTCTCATTTACTTACACATTATACTGACATCTTGTTTTGGCAGACGACGGCAAGTTGTATACAATGGGGGAGGCAGACGGAGGGAAGCTTGGTTTGCCTGATGATGTTGAAAATACAAAAGTGCCAAATCATGTCACTGCCATTCCAGACCCTGTCAAATGGGTGGCTTGTGGTAGCTCACACACTGTAGCCTTAACAGGTAACTGTTCTTTCATTACTGGTCTGTCTTTAGGACTTCTGAATTTTGTTCGCGCGGACATGTTCATTTTTATTACGAGGTGTAATTACTTAATTGCAAACGTATGTAAGGTATATCAGCAGATGTGGCATAATTAAACAAAGCAACAGTTAGGAAGCAAGCATACACCTGGGATTGTCATAAAAAGTTGCCCTAGATGTTCAGACACGCATCACACACCTTAGGGAGACAACGGATGCTGTCTATAAAAAAGGACCGGTTTCTTATTGAACCATTTGGTCGCCGCAGTTATGCCGTCTGCATCAGTGTGGAATCAGTGTTACTTTAGAGCTTATTTAAGTGCCTGAACAAATGAAATTCACATGGTGGCAGATCAGGACTAGTTTGTGTGTGGCAGAACTTCCCAGCCCTTCAATACTAATGCTTCCTGAACAATGATTGTGACATTTTTGTGCAGTGCAGATGTCTCAGTGGTTTGGAAAAAAGGATGATGGAAAGCATGATTCCTGAAGGAAGATGTTCTTGTCAACCAGCAGAAAGATGACACAGGAGATTGCAGACCCATTTGGCATGAGCATGCATGAGGCAGGAGAAATAGCAAGAGATCGGGAATCATGTGATGAAAGCAATGTTTTACAATTGTCCCAGCCATGATGTAAAACTGACCAGTGTCTTCCTTCTCTCTCAGCTTTCCTCTTTCCATTAATCTTATCAGCTGTCAGACTATTTTTCTCATTTTCTTTTCTCATGATATAACCAAAGAATCAAAGAATTTTTGCTGATGCCTGTGAAAATTGTCCATTTGTCTTAGCTTCTTTCCAAGTAGTTAAGCTGCTTATTTTGTCTCAGAAACAGCCTCGTGTCTCGGATACTGAAATTATTTGGCAAAACTAAACATCACAACACCTTAGACAGAACAGTAATGGAAGGCTTGTTTCTGGAAGAAGAGGCAGTGGGTGAAGGTGATTGCAGGAAATGAAAGGAACCAGGGGTATGCAAACGCATGAGGTTAGGGAACTGGTGAAAGATTGGGTAGTTGCAGCTGGCTGTGATGAGAGCAGCATTAAACTGGCTGTGATGAGAGCAGCATTCAGCTGGCTGTGACGAGAGCAGAGTTCAGCTGGCTGTGATGAGAGCAGCATTAAACTGGCTGTGATGAGAGCAGCATTCAGCTGGCTGTGACGAGAGCAGAGTTCAGCTGGCTGTGATGAGAGCAGCATTAAACTGGCTGTGATGAGAGCAGCATTCAGCTGGCTGTGATGAGAGCAGCATTCAGCAAAGGTCTTGCTGCATGAAAATGATGTGGTTTTTTTTTAACATTCTTCTGTAAAATTACATTTCTGTGGCATCCGCAGGGATTTTCATTGTTGTGTGTTAATCATCAAGAATTCACAGATATATTTTTTGTTTGTTAATCATCAAGAATTCACAGATATATTTTTTGTTTGTTAATCATCAAGAATTCACAGATATATTTTTTGTTTGTTAATCATCAAGAATTCACAGATATATTTTTTGTTTGTTAATCATCAAGAATTCACAGATATATTTTTTGTTTGTTAATCAAGAATTCACAGATATATTTTTTGTTTGTTAATCATCAAGAATTCACAGATATATTTTTTGTTTGTTAATCATCAAGAATTCACGGAGCATTGTCCATACACATGCTACTACTTCTAGTATACTGGACTGAATTTTAAGTGTCGATTATCTTTTTCTATTACCAGTGTCCCTCGCCATCAGGCTAACTCACTCCGACTTCAGAGGTACTTGTAATTTACTCCCCCAAGTTAAGGATGAGAAGTCAACATTTTAGTCCAACTGACCGGTGTATGTAGGGGTTAAACACGCTACCTCAGCATCAATACACCGGATGTATAAGAGAAAGTTTTTTATTCATTCGATCTTGCTGACCTCCCACAGATGTATGCTGAAACATGTCCATTGTAACATGCAAGAATTCTTTATAACTTCTAATGTCAAAGATTTGTTATCTCTATTGTTCTACATTTTATCAAATGCTTGGCATATTGTGTTCTTTATTCCTGTGCTACATTTTCCATCTTATGTTTTTCATGTACCTAAATATTTTAATTTCTTGGTAAGTGCATAATTAGTTTCATCATCATGCAGCAGGTCCTGTGTGGACCATCACTGTCATGCAGACCCAACAGAAAGACTCTCCATCTGTCGCCAGCTGACCTGCCTCATGTCATGTTTATGCCAATAGTTTCTTTTATGCCCTGTGTCCACCTTCATGTTAATCAACTCTAATCTTTTCTTCCAGAAACTATGCCTTCCGTTACTTTTTTCTAAGTCACTGTGACGTTTCATATGGTTGAAGTATTTAAGAAATTAGTTAATTTAAATACAGAAGTCACCTATCAATAGGTGCACTATTCATTGCCTGGCATGGGACGCAGAGGTGTTTCCAAGGCACCAGGGCCGGGTTATATACTGGCCAAGAGCTATTGACGCATCCTCGTCGAGCGTCCTGGGCAACAGGTCCCTTCGGGGTCCTGGCTAAAGTCAGTAGGATCGCTGATTCCTCCAAAGATGGAGAGTGTCTGCCTGTATGGCGAGGAACCACCAGTCTGCACACCAATAAGCCAGACATGGGACAACAGATACTCACGCAAACCTCAGGTCCTGTATGACATCACACTGATGTTGGACAACAGGATGCCTTCATCCGACATACAGGACTTCACGTTGGAGCTCAAGCCAACGAACATAAGCAAGCAAGCATTGCCTGGCATATTTCACTGGTAAATTGCGGCCATGAAGTTAACCAAAACAAAAAAGACATTTTGTATTGTTTTTGATGAACAATATGTGGTTGCTAAACAATACAGAGGCTTTAGCAGTTAGGCGGTTCCAATCAATTTTGTGCAGATAGAAAGACTTCATTTCAAATGTGCGACTACCATGGGGATAACAATATCTGCACATTCAAATAATAACAATAGCTGTGTTTTAAGTATTTCAGCCAAATAAAACTCTACAGTATGCACCTGATGAATGAGATGCAGCAAAATATGCCAGGCAATAAATCATGCAACCTACTGTTTGTGTTTTCTGTGTTTAAGAAATTAGTATCAACGGCTGCACTGTAATTTTACATTTGGGCACAATTATAATGGTTTTAAACATTCATCAGCTTATTGAAAGCTTGCATGAGAATGTCCAATGTGCATAACATAACGTATTGAAATCTAGTGTGATTTAATGCTTCTCATTGGAACCTTACATTCAACAGAATTTGGAGAATGTTATGTGTTTGGTGAAGGAGAGAATGGGCAGCTAGGTCTGGGCACAGACTTGTTATCAACATCTACGCCAACACTTGTACAGCTGCCGTTCAAAGTAGTAAGGGTATTTTGTGGCCAGGATTTCACAGCATTAATATCAGGTCAGTAGAATGATTTATGATTATGCAGTAAATCACTATCATTGAATGTAAGGAGTGTGCTGAAATGCTATATAGAACCTGTTTTGTTGTATGGCAGTGAATCTTGGTATGTAAGGGAACAAATTAGGAAGGCCTTGGAAGCAACAGAGATGTGGTTCCTGAGACGAATGTGAATTTCTTGGACTGCCATAGCAACTAACAAGTATTGCCTAAAAGAAGCTAATGAAACTAGAACATTATATACAACAATAAGCAAGAGACAAACAGCTTTCTTTGGTCATGTGATCAGAAGAGAGGCATTAAAGAGCATTATGACAACTGGAAAGGTCAAGGCGAAGATGGGCAGACCAAGAGCAATGATGCTGGATGGATTGAGATGTGGGATGGAGGAATATCATCAGCAGAGTTGATCCAGAACACCAAAGACCATGAATGAACGAATGAACGAACGAAAGTCTTTATTTTCAAAGGGTTAAGAATTGGGCACGCAGGCCTGTCTGACATTCTGCCCTTCATGAGCTGTGGAGAGACATGAATGCTTATGCCAGCTAGCAGGGCACTTGATGATGATGATGAAGTAAAATGATAGTGTTGATTGATGCCTTTAGACAGGCTGTTATTTGTTATTTTCAAAATAAGTATTTTACAAAATCTGCCAAGGATGACTGCAGAAAGTAAAACTGATGTTTCAGCTGTTGATCTACAGCTGTTCAATACAGGTTGTACTTCCTAGTTGGTTTGATTTGCTTAAATAAATATAGATTTTGGTGAAGAGAATGTATATAGTCATTTGAGATGTGATGTTATTAAATTACAAGAACCAGCTAGATTGAAAAATTTACAAGTGAACAAGTTCTAGAAAATAAAATAGAACAAAGAAGAATTCTTCAAGTAAGTAAAAAGTGAAGACTTAAGGCTTGATACACTTTAAGACATGAAGCAACTTCAAGATAGTATGAAGGGTGAGGTACTGGAGAAAAGAAGAAGTTCATCTGCATGAAAAAGGTATTCCCAGTAAGCACAAGTCATATGTTCACAATGATTACGTCCCGGCCCTTTTTATGCAGCAGTACAAATACCTAATCTTCTACAGAAAAGGGCCAGCTGTACACATTCGGTGATGGGAGGTATGGCAAGCTAGGACATGGCTCAGACCAGTTCTCCAATCTCTACAAACCAAGTCATTGTAAGCGGTTTTCTCACTTCACAGTTGAGAAGGTGAGTTTTATTATGCTGGATGCTTTCATTAAATTGTATGAGTTTTTATCATTAAATGTACTCCATGTTTGCATTATATTTTGTGGGTGCTTACTACTAAATATGTCATTTGTAAACAGATTTGTTGCTATTGCATCATCAGCAAAATTAGTGGTGCGCAGAATTCTAAAAACTTAGTGAGGTGTTAACATGAAGTGCTGTGCCATCGTCATGTTGCAGATCCGTTGTAGAACACCACACTTATCATGGCCTCCTGCCATTTGTCCTCATGCCCAGGTGTCTGCATTTTGACCTCATGCACCCTCTGCCATACATACACATCATCTGCAGAGCATCACTCTCATCACAATCAGCTGAAAAGGTTATCATTCCTTCACCAGTTCTCTTGCCTCATGCATGTTCATGCCCAGGATTTTTATGTCTTATGTCCGTAGTTGTGTTGATCGACCCCAGCCTTTTACATCTGTCTCTCTCTTTCTCTCTCTCTTTCTGTCTCTCTCTTTCTTTCTCTCTCTCCCTCTCTGTGTCTTTCTCTCTCCCTCTCTTTCTCTCTCTTTTTTTTTCTGTCTCTCTCCCTCTCTTTCTTTCTTTCTGTCTGTCTCTCTCTCTCTCTCTCTCTCTCTCTCTCTCTCTCTCTCTCTCTCTCTCTCTCTCTCTCTCTCTCTCTCTCTCTCTCTCTCTCTCTCTCTCTCTCTCTCTCTCTCTCCCTCCCTATCTTTCTCTCTCTTTCTCTCTCCCTCTTTTTCTGTCTCTCCCCCTCTTTTTCTCTCTCTCCCTCTCTTTCTCTCTCTTTCTTTTTCTTTCTCTCCCTTTCTTTCTCTCTTTCTCTCTCTCCGTCTCTTTCCCTCTCTTTTTCTTTATCTCTCTCTTTCTCTCTCTCTCCCTATCTTTCTTTCTTTCTCTCTTTCTCTCTCTCTCTCACTGTGTTGGTGGATGTGTGTGTGTGTTTTTTTATGAGAGAGAGAGGGAGAGAGAGAGAGAGAGAGAGAGAGAGAGAGAGAGAGAGAGAGAGAGAGTTAAGAAAAACAAATTAATGAATGAACTTTATTTTCAAAGGTTTAGAATTTGGCATGCAGGCCTGTTTAACATTCTGCCCTTCTTATCTTGCATTCTTTATTTCATTTGTATATCTTATATATAAAAAAGACTTGTGCGTATGTATCTCTGTATGTATTTATGTATCTCTGTCCGTATGGCCTTTATTTGTTCGCGAACGGCCCATCCGATTGAGATGAAATTTTCTACACGCCTTCCTTTCATTCCAGAGCTGACAACTGTGATATTTTGTTAGTGTGAAATCGCCTGCTTACTCAGTATTATTTCATTTTTCATTTTTCATCATAATTTCATATATTTCAGGGGACCTAACTCTGTAAAAGTTATTTCAAGGGGCATAACTTTTCTGTATAACTTATAGTCATATTGTGGCATCGTTTTCAAAGATTTATAAACTCTTTGTCCATAGTTATGTACCGGCATATGAGTTATAATAAATAATGATACAATCTGTAAGGCATTTTCAAAGTTTTCATAAAAATGATGCACAATGCATAACATTGTAACTCATCTTTTTTTGCTTAAGAAGTTACTGTAGTCATGCAGGTGATTAGAAAGAGTTTTCATTAAAAATAATGGATGGTGTGTAGAAGAACGTTCTTTTAAGTTACTTTTTTTGTTGTATGAATTTAATGAAGCCGGACAGGGTCAGGCAGACAGATAGACAGACAGATAGACAGTCGGGAACGGGAACTTATATGACTACTTATATGAATTAAATGAGATGCTCCACATCAGGAGCTGGGAAATGCCGGGCCGGGTCAGACAGACAGACAGACAGACAGACAGACAGACAGACAGACAGACAGTCGGTAACGGGAACGGGAACTTATATGACTACTTATATGAATTAAATGAGATGCTCCACATCAGGAGCTGGGAAATGCCGGGCCGGGTCAGACAGACAGACAGACAGACAGACAGACAGACAGACAGACAGACAGACAGACAGTCGGTAACGGGAACGAGAACTTATATGACTACTTATATGAATTAAATGAGATGCTCCCCACCAGGGTCTGGGCGAAGCCGGGCAGGGTCAGCTAGTCACTTATAAGAAAAGAAACAAGGAGAGAGAGTTCACATTTATTATGAGTTAATAAATATCTGCTATAGTATAAAATACCACACATTGTGTCTCCAGGTAGCATGTCTCGCACCACATGCCCATTATGTCTTAAGGCATATATAAAGGTTCTGGACTTTACTTACAGGTAGCATGTGGTGGTTGCCATATGATTGTGACAGCCAAAGTGAAGATTCGTGACAGAAAGATTGAGAGTGAAGACGAGGCTGATGAGTTATCAGATACCCTCAGCAAGTCAGAAGAGTCGCCTTCCTTGACCAGGTCGCTGTCGGCCCGAGAGAGGAGACGTAATGAATTACAGGTCTTTGTTTTTTGTATTTGTAAATAATTGTGGGAAGTCACATTTTATGTAGAAAAGTTGCATAGATTTTAATTCTCAGACACACACAGTGTATGTGACAGTCTGACAGCACTAACATCAGCTAAATATCTTGTATTTATTTTGTTTATCCAGTTGTATCAGTATATGTTTGTTGTTTGTGTGCTAATAATTTGTGTGATCATGTTTTAGTCAAGCTTACCAGTTCAACTTCTTCTTTTCATTGATTTACTCATTCTATGAGGGTGCTTCAAATACAAACCTTAAAAGTGTGATAGAAATTACAATTACCATGCCGTTGTCTTATAACCTGTCAGTATTGATTTTAAGGATGTCAAGAGTGTTAAGCAATGACATCACGGTGCAGAGAACATGGTAACATCGTAAGGGCAGTTTAAAGATGGCCGCCCCACTTTGGACATGCACCAGTGAGGAGTAGCTTTCTGTTATTCTTCTTCTTAATCACTGAAGGGATGAAACCTAAAGAAATTTCTCGGCAAATGAAGGTCCAGTATGGTAATGCATGCCTGTCAGTCCAGCTAGTATATGAGTGGAGTTGGAAATTTCAAAACGGCGTGACTTCTGTGACAGACTGTTCACGACCGGGTCAGGCACACCGAGTAGAAACCCCAGAGCATTTTTGTCTACAGGAATCCAAGCACTTTATCGACGTTGGAAGACTTGCAATGAACACAGTGGTGACTACATTGAAAAATAATACATTTGTTCTTTACTTTTTCAGAATATATTCACAAAAACATTTAAGGTTTTCATTCGAAGCCCCCTCTTACTAATACTGTAAGGGAAGAAATCTTAGTACTGGAAGTCTGGACATTTGAGAAATCTTACAAAATAAAACTGGATAATTAGACATATATACATAGGCAGAAACATGTTGAGAGAGAGAGAGAGAGAGAGAGAGAGACAAACACACCCACTCCCATTCAGGCATACACACGCAGACACACAGTAGTACCAACAATTATACAGATACATTACCAACCACATACACAAACTGTGTAGCACAGTTGGGAGCCGCAGTGGCTAGATGCTCATCTGCTGGTCTGATGGACATGGGTTCAAATCTGCATCAGGAGATCAGCATGGCCAGTGGATAAGAACGCTCATTCTTAAACTTCCGGTGTGCTAATTCTGAGGTAGCGGGTTCAACCTCTACACCGGACAGTTGGACTAAAACGTTGATTTCTCGTCATTGACTTGGGGACGTAAATTACAAGTACCTCTGAAGTTGGAGTGCGTCTGATGGCGAGAGACACTGGTAACAGAGAAAACTAATCCACATGCAAAAATCAATTCTGTGTACTAGAAGTGGTAGTATGTCTATGGACTACACCAGAATGTTTAATGTTTATTTTGGCTTTAATGACTTTCATGTTTGAAGCAAAGAAGACACACATGATTTCATGTCAGGCAAGCAGAAAAGATTAAGAATCCTAAACTGTTGCATGCCTCTCTTTATGTTGCAGAAATCGTACTCCAGCTTGAGCCAGACTCTCCCAGCCCTTACAGCTGTCAAGGGATTGTCTTCTCTCAGTGCTACCTTGCCAGTTCTGAAGTCTTCCCAGCCAAAGATCAATGGCCACCCACTGAATAAAACAGTAGTACCAAAACTTCACAACATTCCTAATGGTAATTTGATTTTTGTTTGTTGTTCCTTCTTATTTCTTCTAATTTGTGATTTATATTTGCTTCTTCTTTGTTCTAATTTGTGATTTATGTTTGCTTCTTCTTTGTTCTAATTTGTGATTTATGTTTGCTGTTTCTTCTTCTTTGTTCTAATATGTGATTTATGTTTGGTTTACCTTCTTCTTTATTCTTGTTTCCCACTGAATAAAACAATAGTACTAAAACGTAGCAACATTTCTAATGATAATTTGTGATTCATGTTTCCTGTACGTTCTTCTCTATTCTTGTATTGAGAAGATCATATCATACCTGGTTATATATAGGGTTGCCAGACGTCCGGTAAAGAAAGGACATGTACTCCTGTTTAGCCTAATGTCCTCCGTCCAGCAGGCAAAGTTAAAAACCTTTAAAATGTCTGGCTTTTTAAATATTTTATGTTATTATTTTTTATGTTTTGTTGTTACAACTTACAATGTATCTACATTGTACCGTGTGTTTACATTCTTTATTAAAACCCATTGCTTAATAATATTTATTTAATTTTCCTATTTATACCAAATGTGAAACACCAATTATTTGTATAATTTGAATCTAACTGTTGCTCTATTCGGCAACACTAACAATGCTGTAGTCACTATGGTCAAAATATTAATGTTATTTCCTGTTCCGGTAGCAGAGAAGCCACTTAAAATTGTTTTTTTTAAATTTGTAATTGTTGCCGTCTATGTTTATGAAAATGGCTTCTACAAAGAGAAAATGCAAATTCTCGAACACTGTGAAAAATAAGTTTCCATGCTTCGTTGAAGGATGCAACGAGAATGAGGCAAAGTGTACGATTTGCGATAGTTACTTGTCCGTTGCCAACAAAGGAACTACTGACTTGGAGCGCCATGTTGACAGTCAGAGACATAGAAACGTAATCAAAGTGTCCGCGTCATCTAGCACATTGATGTCTTTTTTTTTTCAACCTAAGTACTCCACTCAAATGTGTTGCTGAATGTGCATGCGGCATTTGATACAGTTTGTCATCATCAGTCTTACAACTCGATGATCTGCACAGCTGATTTGATGCACACATTATTTGAAGATTCAGAAATTGCTAAAAATATTGCTTGTGCAAAAACAAAGGCTGAAGTAATAATAAACCATGTGATCGCTCCTCTCTGAAGGGAAAAGCATGCAGAATATGTTACTCACGTGATTGTTGTCGGCAATCCATATATGAACACAAATATTTACGAAATACAGCATGTTGTTTGTGATTTTCCGTCACCTATACAGCAATTTACAAACACATTTTCAGAATCATATTCACTTTCTTTAAAGTCCGACTCAGACTGCTAATGCAAAGTAACGCTTTGCACTGATATCTAGCTCCGATTAATAGTCAACTTCGTGCCCTTTAATGTCACTTAAATTGAACAGAGCGAAATCTCGGCTATCACTTGAAGAATCGCCAAAATCCGTTTTGAAAAACAGCGTAAAAAACCCCGAAAACTATAAAAAAAAGTCTGTAAAAGTCCGTTCAAATTCATAGTAGGCGCTTTACAAATGGCGGCCACGTTGTCAAGCTATCGGTGAAAGCTAAAGTAGCCGTCGGAAGTATCGGAAAGCCGAGAGATCGCGTTTTTACAATGCATAATAGTATCGGCCGGTTTGAGACGTTTTGCCCGTTTAGGGTATCGGACGTAAATGGCCGTCCTGCCTTGTAAAGGGTTAATGCAGATTGACGTTGAATCTATTGTCTTGAAGATATTCAATTACTTTTCTATATACATTGTCAGAACAGAAACTTTAAGGATTTTTGTGACTATGTCAACATTAACTATCAGCAACTACTCTATCACTCTAAAACTAAATGGCTCAGTTTGTTTCCAGCTGTTGAGAGTCTGTTTAGGCTGTTTACTGCTTTGAACGAATATTTTCTTTCTGTAAACCAACCACCTGCTATGATAAAAAATTTATTGGCAGCTAGTGTAATAAAATTGTACTGATTGTGGGTTTAATCTGGAACGATTTAAATGAAACATTCAATATGTCCTCCTTTGTCCTCCTTTTTGTCTTATTATGTCCTCCTTTGTCCTCCTTTTTGTCTTATTATGTCCTCCTTTTGGTGCCCACGTAACTGGCAACCTCACTCACTAGTTCAGAAGTTGTTATGTCTGTGGAGGAACAATCAAATAGGGAAGACTATGAAAACAGAAATATGTACACTTGATCAGACTGACAGTTTCAAGAAACTTTTGGCTCATAGATAAGTAGATGATATAGGTAGAATGATTCCCCATAGATGTGACACTGGTTTCACTAACCCCTAAGCAACAGGTGCGAGTACTATAGCAATAAAACAAGTCTGATCTAAGGCTACCAGCTTCTTCAGTAGCAATAAAGATAATAATCTTGTGACTTAATCTTCTAGAAGCCAGAAATATGGGGATGACAATTTTACTTAATTTGAACATGATTTTGTGCAGTGAATGATATCAAAATAGACTTGGGAATTCCACTGTAGGTAAACTTAGAAAAGTTGGTCCTGATTTATTTATAAATAAAAGATTTTCCCCCCTCATTAATTTAAAAATCTGCTAACTGACTCATGCATGCATTATGTAGGTAAGTGTGTATATATATATGTATGCACAAACGAATGTGTGCATGTATGCATGTTTTTATGTATGTATGTGTCCATAATGTCTCATAATGTTTAAATATGAAATTCATTTTACAATATTTGTTTCTTTTTTTTTCTCCATTGCAAATGTAACATTCATGGTAGATAATTAGTGTAGGAAAGATGAGTCATTGAAAGAGCAGATTGTAAAATTTGTGACCCTTTGACAATAAAGTGTTTATTTGTAGGTCCAAAACCACAAAACTCTTTCCCTGTGATGTTTCAGGTAAAGCATCTCATATTAACAGTTCTGCAGAGTCAGGGGATGAGGAGGAGGAGAGTGAAGATCAGAAGGTAGGAAAATATTATTACATAATTTACTAAATTTCTTATAATATTGAGCAAACTGCCTCTTTCATAAATGTCATAACGTGTATGGTGCTATCAGAATATGACAAGAACTGGATGTTTTGAAAAACTGACAAATGAACAAGTTCTGACAAATGAACAAGTTCTGGAAAATATAACAAAACAAAGAGGACTGAAAACTGAAGGCTGACATGGCTTGATGCAAAATACTGGGAACAAAGGAAGGGATTGGTCAAGGACAACATTTGGGGAGCAGACATGCATAGATCGGTCAATGCAGACATTTACAGATCAATCAATGCAGACATGCACAGATCAGTAAATGCAGACATGCACATAATTTAAGAGAACGGCAGAAGGCAGACCACTCAGGAATGGAATTTTCAGGACGCACCACTGCTAGCCCAGGAGCAGAAATACTTCATGATGATGATGGTTAACTGTTAAATAATTTTTAATGATGTGCTCAACATTCACTGGATCCAACCTGGGACTTTTCATATTAGAGGCATATTTCATACCTCTAAGTCAGTCTGCCTCTTTGGAAGACAAGACTTGGCAGAAATACCTGTTGAATTTCTATGCTCTGAAACACACACCTACCACAACATGTTGATGTCTGGACGCTTTATTGATTTACTGATATTTTTCATAATTTACTGATATGTTGTCCTAATTTACTTATATTTTGTCCTAATTTACTGATATGTCCTAATTTACTGATATTTTGTCCTAATTTACTGATAATTTGTCCTAATTTACTGATATTTTGTCCTGCAGTATTGATAATTTATTCCTATATTGTTCATGTTTTTTTTTTTTATTTTGCCAGTAGGATGCAGTCATAAATATTTGGAATTTTTTTTTTACTTTTATGCAAGATTATAACAAATGCAGCACTTTTTCATTATGTTCTGATGCATAACAATATTTTTTTGCTTTTATCCTTATTTGTAGTTTTGCTTAGTACAATACAAATTTATTTTTATTTGCACTCGCTTGCTTTGAACTCAAGCGTAGTCTATACACACTACTTCTGGTAGTGATGGACTGAATTTTGTGTGTGGATTAGCTTTTCCTATTAAGAGTGTGTCTCGCCATCAGGCGAACCCACTCCGACTTCAGAGGTATCTGAATACATAAATTAACAGTTTTATTTTGTCTTCTATTAGTGATTTTACAATCATTTTTTGGGGGTAACTTTTGCTTAATTTTACTACAGATGAAAGTTACATTAATCCTATCTGGCATGTAGTGAAGTGTTATATTCAGATGGTCTTTTTATCTTTTCCTTTTTTGATGAAATCTGGCTTTGATCCTTCTAATCAGCCAACCAAGCCAACTCTTCCCATGGCATCTCCTCGCCGACAGCCTCCGCAGTTGAAGGTAGAGTTTTTATATGTTTGTTTGTGTGTTTGCAGCTTGTGCTGTTAACTATGTAACTAAAATTTCCTCTGGTCTCTGGGTAGTGAGATTGGACGCCCGTGTGTATTGTTGCGCACGTAAAACATCCCTTGGCAGTTGGAAATCGAAATAGAGTAGTCTAACAGCGCTGCCTGGGCAAAACTTTGAGTTAAAAATCTACCCAAAGTATTTCAGGATCCTCGCACATGCTACGGAGTTCATGCACTGAGCTGAGATTCTCCGGACTCAGGCTTGAGTTAGGAGTAGAATGGAGCACTTATGGGTTACACCCATGTGCCGTGATGTTGATCTGCCGACTAAACTAAACTAAAAACTAATTATGTAACTAACCTTGGTATGTTTGCATGCAAGTATTTGATGATTAAAATCAGTGTTTTGTATGTGTGAAGTAGGCATGTTTTTAAAGTGCACCACTCCAGAACTGATTTAGACTTAATTCTTTCTGTCCCACACAATGCAACATTTATGAATGGTTTTTATTCTTGTGTACCCGTCATGTTTGATTGGCTATTCTTTGAATATGCCAATCAGTGTGTCAGGTGTGATTGGCTATTCTTATTTGTGTGTCGATCAACATGTCTTATGTGATTGGCTATTCTTCATGTGTACCTATCAACATGTCATGTATGATTGCTATTCTTCATGTGCACCATTCAGCATGTCATGTGTGATTGGCTATTCTTCTTGTGTGTCAGTCAGCATGTAATTTGTGATCGGCTATTCTTCATGTGTATCATTCAGCTTGTCATGTTTGATTGGCTATTCTTCTTGTGTGTCGTCAGCATGTAATTTGTGATTGGCTATTCTTCAAATGTGCTAATCAACATATCATGTATGATTGGCTATTCTTCATGTGTACCTATCAACATGTCATGTGTAATTGGCTATTCTTCAAATGTGCTAATAAATATCTCGTGTGTGATTGGCTATTCTTCGTGTATACCAATCAATGTGTCATGTGTGATTGTTCTCATGTTTCATCAGAGCTTGCTAAGAAAACTGACAAAGTATTTGTTTTGCTTGATATACTATGTTTGTAGCTTATATTTCATGTATTCAAACATGTTTTTAGCATATGCATAACATTGTGGTTATTGTTGTTAAATGGTTAATATGTGGTATATTTATGCTTGCACAGTATTGCAAACACATACAACAGCAAACATCCTTGGTTTAGTTCCCCGTGATTGCATAGCTGTGGCCATAATCTGCCATATCATTCCACTCTTTGTATATTTACATCAAATATGAATACTTACAAGGCCTTATTTTATATTCCTCAAGGGATATTTATTGTAAGATGGTGATTTATATAAAGCTTTGCCCCTTAAGATAGGGATTTACTTATTGCTTTGCCTCATAAGTTAGTGATTTACTTAAAGCTTTGCCTCATAAGATAGTGATTTATGTGAAGCTTTGCCTCTTTGGGATACACATGTGACTTCAGCACGGTACTTTTTAAGATAGGGGTTGCATTACCCCTTCAGCACGAGCTATAGAGCTTTTGTTGTGGATCATTATCTTTCGCAGATCATCACTGTCATCGTGGCCTGCTTAAAAGATTCTTGATCCCTGGCCAGCTCCACCACCTCATTTACCCTCATGCCCTTTAGGTACTTTAATGGTCCATGTTCACGGGCCTATCTCTACCTTTTAGGTACCTTTAATGGTCCATGTTCACGGGCCTACCTCTACCTTTTCATCCAGGGTCCATGCCTTCCATCACTGTTCCTTGCAAACCACAGTAACATTCAACATTTCCAAAGTATTTCATCCTCGGAAAAATGTACTGCCCATACGCTAGCCCTCTTTAAAATCCAGAGCAGGCAGAATGCCAGTAGCTTTCTTCTTCTTGGTCCATGGTATTCTGTGATTTTTTTCTGCAACATCCAAGTCCAGAAACCCAGTTTTCTTCTCCAATGCCCACAAATTGGTCCATGACTCATATCTGTAAGCCACCAAAGGAATGATACATGCTGCCACAAATATTACTTTCTTGCTGCTACTGTGGCTCCCAATATTGTTCAACCTCTGAATTGCCAGCCAGTCCACATCTGGCCTTCCCCGAACTGGCTTCATTCCTGTTGTGGGTGTTTTTTGCTTGTTTGTTAAAGTGGTTGGTACCTGACAGAAGAATAGCAAGAAACACATAAAGAGATTTATTCATTTTAAACATTAATGCAGTTTAAATTGCATGATTTGATTGGATGTTACTATAGTGACATGTATCGTGTGAACTGCCTCCTATCTAGATACTGTTTTGTTTTTGCATTAGTTTGATTAATGTGGGAATTTTCAGGAGCAGAACCATGTAGAGGATGGCAGTGATGGTGATGATGAGGATGACAGCGAAAGTGAAAATGAAGCCAAACACATGAAAGAGAGAATCCAAAATAAGAGCGAGGAAGAGAAAGATGAACAGAATGAGATTAACGACATCTTAGAAC
Source organism: Cepaea hortensis (assembly GCA_963921405.1). NCBI lineage: Eukaryota > Metazoa > Mollusca > Gastropoda > Stylommatophora > Helicidae > Cepaea > Cepaea hortensis. The sequence goes on from OY992886.1 coordinate 100,999,072, forward strand.
TGCCATCCAAACAAGGAGCAAATCTAGACAGCAACCTTGAACTGAAGAAAGCAGACGTGCAGAGAGAGAATATGTCTGAACTGCAGTTGGTCAATGAAAATGCTAATGAAAAGGCTGAAAAGTTCACTGATGAAGTTGAGGAACTTGATGAGGAGGAGACAACTCCAAGAGAATCACCCATTGTAAGAAAGTATTCATTGAGTGCATTCTTGTGTAGCTTTTTTGAAACTTGTTTACTTGAAGCCCCTCATGGTTTTGTGCTGTGGTTTTGTGACTAGATATGTTTTAGTTAGTCATTGCCAGAGTGTTGCTTTCTTTGCGTGGCACATTCCTCAATTTCTGCCTGTTTGGTATTTTACTAGCATGAATTGGCTGCCTCACATTGCCTTAGTTTATTGTATTAAGTGGATATTTTGAAACTGATGATATAATATAATTTGCAAGTAAACTAGAGTAAGAACTGCAGAATGCGCAGGCAGGTTTCAGACAGGGAACAGGAACTGGGGGGGCCATATCTTCAACATGAGAACCATCTTTGAGACATGCAGGAAGTACAATGTAGATCTTTATAATTGCTTCATAGTCTACAGCAAAGTCTTTGACTGTGTTTAGCATCACAAATTGTGGAACATCATGACTGATATCGGGTTTACGGCACATTTTATCCACTTAATTGAATCATTATATCATGATTAATAAGCAGTTGTCAGAGTAGCTGGTGAAACATCAAAATGGTTTGAGGAGCTAAAGGGAGTAAGACAGGTTTGCATTCTCTCCTCGTACTGTTCAACATATATACAGCAAATGTAACGGGAAAATATAAAAAATGACAAGACCAGAGACAATTTTGATCCATTCGTTATTGGTGGAAATCCAATTCCAGAACTTAGATATGCAGATGACAGTCCTGCTCTCAAATAGCGCTAAAGCAGTGGTTCTCAACTTTTTTTGGCCCATGCACCCCTTCACCATATGTTCAGAATGTCATTCCACCCCCTTTCATATTTCCTGCCTATAAATGCCCCCCCCCCCCTTTCCCCTCCACAGTGTGCGTAAAAATGGAAGCTAAGCTTAATAACACATATTAGAACAAGTCTAGACGTCTGTATATGTTTTGCAGGTCTACATATGTTATAACACAAATTTCAGAAGAGCGAGAAGTACAGAACTGTAAAGTATGGATGAAAAAAAAATATCAAGTAATCGGTTCTTGTTTTAACGCAATCTTAATTCCCCCCCCTCCCCTTTAGAAACCCTAAAATTCCTCCCAGAGAACCACTGTGCTAAAGGGTTAAAAGAGTTGCTCCTGTCTGTCAAGAGACCTAGTGAAAATGAAAATCTTTTTTTGAACTTAATCAAAACAAAAATAATGTCCATGGACAAAACCACATACCAACCAAAGATCACAGCCAACAATGAAGAAATTGAAAACGCCATATACTTGAGTATCTTGACTCCACAATCAACAACAGCAGTAAGGACAGTTCACAAGAAATCAAACACAGGCCGGCCATAACAATGCAGAGATGAAACGATACTCAGAATCAATGGCACAACACCTGCAAGCAGGTACAGAGATACTCAGAATCAATGGCACAACACCTGCAAGTAAGTGCAGACATGAAACGATACTCAGAATCAATGGCACAACACCTGCAAGCAAGTGCAGACATGAAACGATACTCAGAATCAATGGCACAACACCTGCAAGCAAGTGCAGACATGAAACGATACTCAGAATCAATGGCACAACACCTGCAAGCAGGTTCAAGGAAAATTGTGAAGAATGTGCATCTTCCCGGTGGCGGTACATGGGTGTGAGTCAGGGACGATTTCACAAACATTACAGAAGAAAACTGGGGCTTTCTCAAATGTTACAGAATAATTTTAAAAATGTCATATGGGCTGAGAATAAGTCAAATATTAGAATGTACAGAATAATTCTTAGAATATAATGGGCAGAGAATAAGACAAATATTGAAATGTACAGAATAATCCTTAGAATATAATGGCCCGAGAATAAGACACATATTGAAATTTACAGAATAATTCTTAGAATGTCATGGCCCGAGAATAAGACAATTATTGAAATGTTACAGGATAATTTTTAGAATGTCATGGGCTGAGAATAAGTCAAATATTGAAATGTTACAGGATCATTCTTAGAATGCCATGGGAGGAGAATAAGACAAATATTGAAATGTTACAGGATAATTCTTAGAATTTTATGGGCAGAGAATAAGACAAATATTGAAATGTGATTGGATAATTCTTAGAATGTCATTCGCTGAGAATAAGACAAATATTGAATTGTGACAGGATAATTCTTAGAATGTCATTCGCTGAGAATAAGACAGATATTGAAATGTGACCGGATAATTCTTAGAATGTCATGGGCAGAGAATAAGACAAATATTGAAATGTTGCAGAATAATAATCTACCCTATTGGAGCAATTTTTTTTTTGAAAAATGAGATAGAAATCAATAGGAAATTTTGACGTATCGCCGGTCATGGATTTTTCTCAAAAAATCAAACTTGCTGGATCACTAGGAAATTAGTCTAAAACAATGTCCTGACACTAGATATGACCACAAAAATAATAATCTGCCCTATTGAAGCAATTTTGTTGGAAAAACTGAAATAGCTCAAAATTTAGAAATTTCGACATATCGCAGGTCATGGATTTTTCTCAACATATCAAAGTTGCTGGATCACTAGGAAATTAGTCTAAACCAATGTCCTGACAGTAGATGTGACCATACAAATAATAATTTGACCTATTGGAGCAATTTTGTTGGGAAAAATGAAATAGCTCAAAATTGAGAAATTTCGACATAGTGCCGGTCATGGATTTTTCTACAAAAATCAAACTTGCTGGATCACTAGGAAATTAGTCTAAAACAATGTCCTGACACTAGATGTGACCATACAAATAATAATCTGACCTATTGGAGCAATTTTGTTGGGGAAAATGAAATAGCTCAAAATTAAGAAATTTCAACATATAGCCGGTCGTGGATTTTTCTCAAACAATCAAACTTGCTGTATCACGAGGAAATTAGTGTAAAACAATGTCCTGACACTAGATGTGACCATAAAAATAAAAATCTGCCCTATTGGAGCAATTTTGTTGGGAAAAATGAAATAGTTCAAAATTAAGAAATTTCGACATATCGCCGGTCATGGATTTTTCTCAAAAAATCAAACTTGCTGGATCACTAGGAAATTAGTGTAAAACAATGTCCTGACACTAGATGTGACCATACAAAAAATAATCTGCCCTATTGGAGCAATTTTGTTGGGAAAAATGAAATAGCTCAAAATTGAGAAATTTCAACATATCGCCGGTCATGGATTTTTCTCAAAATATCAAACTTGCTGGACCACTAGGAAATTAGTCTAAACCAATGTCCTGACAGTAGATGTGACCATACAAATTATAATTTGCCCTATTCGAGTAATTTTGTTGGGAAAAATGAAATAGCTCAAAATTGAAAAATTTCGACATATCGCAGATCATGGATTTTTCTAAAAAAATCAAACTTGCTGGATCGCTAGGAAATTAGTCTAAAACAATGTCCTGACACTAGATGTGACCATACAAATAATAATCTGCCCTATTGGAGCAGTTTTGTTTGGAGAAATGGAATAGCTCATAATTGAGAAATTTCAACGGCCGGTCATGGATTTTTCTCAGAAAATCAAAGTTGCTGGATCACTAGGAAATTAGTCTAAAACAATGTCCTGACACTAGATGTGACCATAAACATAATAATCTGCCCTATTGGAGCAATTTTGTTGTGAAAAATGAAATAGCTCAAAATTGAGAAATTTCGACAAATCGCCGGTCATGGATTTTTCTAAAATAATCAAACTTGCTGGATCGCTAGGAAATTAGTCTAAAACAATGTTCTGACACTTGATATGACCATAAAAATAAATTTGTTGGGAAAAATGAAATAGTTCAAAATTGAGAAATTTCGAATATCGCCGGTCATGGATTTTTCTCATAAAATCAAACTTGCTGGATCGCTATGAAATTAGTCTAAAACAATGTTCTGACACTTGATATGACCATAAACATAAAAATCTGCCCTATTGGAGCAATTTTGTTGTGAAAAATAAAATAGCTCAAAATTGAGAAATTTCGACATATCGCCGGTCATGGATTTTTCTAAAATAATCAAACTTGCTGGATCGCTAGGAAATTAGTCTAAAACAATGTTCTGACACTTGATATGACCATAAAAATAATTTTGTTGGGAAAAATGAAATAACTCAAAATTGAGAAATTTCGAATATCGCCGGTCATGGATTTTTCTCAGAAAATCAAAGTTGCTGGATCACTAGGAAATTAGTCTAAAACAATGTCCTGACACTAGATGTGACCATAAAAATAATAATCTGCCCTATTGGAGCAATTTTGTTGTGAAAAATGGAGTAGCTCAAAATTGATAAATTTCGACATATCGCCGGTCATGGATTTTTCTAAAAAAAATTAAGCTTGCTGGTTCGCTAGGAAATTAGTCTAAAGCAATGTCCTGACACTAGATATTACCATAAAAGTAATAATCTGCCCTATTGGAGCATTTTTGTTGGGAAAAATGAAATAGCTCAAAATTGAGAAATTTCGAAATATCGCTGATCATGGATTTTTCTCATAAAATCAAACTTGCTGGATCGCTAGGAAATTAGTCTAAAACAATGTTCTGACACTTGATATGACCATAAAAATAAATTTGTTGGGAAAAATGAAATAGCTCAAAATTGAGAAATTTCGAATATCGTAGGTCATGGATTTTTCTCAGAAAATCAAAGTTGCTGGATCACTAGGAAATTAGTCTAAAACAATGTCCTGACACTAGATGTGACCATAAAAATAATAATCTGCCCTATTGGAGCAATTTTGTTGTGAAAAATGGAATAGCTCAAAATTGAGAAATTTCGACATATCGCCGGTCATGGATTTTTCTCAAAACATCAAGCTTGCTGGTTCGCTAGGAAATTAGTCTAAAACAATGTCCTGACACTAGATGTTACCATAAAAGTAATAATCTGCCCTATTGGAGAATTTTTGTTGGGAAAAATGAAATAGCTCAAAATTGAGAAATTTCGACATATCGCCGGTCATGGATTTTTCTCAAAATATCAAACTTGCTGGACCACTAGGAAATTAGTCTAAACCAATGTCCTGACAGTAGATGTGACCATACAAATTATAATCTGCCCTATTCGAGTAATTTTGTTGGGAAAAATGAAATAGCTCAAAATTGAGAAATTTCGACATATCGCCGATCATGGATGTTTCTAAAAAAAAAAATCAAACTTGCTGGATCGATAGGGAATTAGCCTAAAACAATGTCCTGACACTAGATGTGACCATAAAAATAATAATCTGCCCTATTGGAGCAATTTTGTTGTGAAAAATGGAATAGCTCAAAATTGAGAAATTTTGACATATCGCCGGTCATGGATCTTTCTCAAAAAATCAAGCTTGCTGGTTCGCTAGAAAAATAGTCTAAAACAATGTTCTGACACTTGATATGACCATAAAAATAAAAATCTGCCCTATTGGAGCAATTTTGTTGTGAAAAATGAAATAGCTCAAAATTGAGAAATTTCGACATATCATGATTATCGCCGGTCATGGATTTTTCTTTTTAAATCAAACTTGCTGGATCGCTAGGAAATTAGCCTAAAACAATGTTCTGACACTCGATATGACCATAAAAATAAAAACCTACCCTATTGGAGCAATTTTGTTGGGAAAAATGAAATAGCTCAAAATTGAGAAATTTCGACATATTGCCGGTCATGTATTTTTCTCAAAAAATCAAACTTGCTGGATCACTAGGAAATTAGTGTAAAACAATGTCCTGACACTAGATGTGACCATACAAATAATAATCTGCCCTATTGGAGCAATTTTGTTTGGGGAAATGAAATAGCTCAAAATTAAGAAATTTCAACATATAGCCGGTCATGGATTTTTCTTAAAAAATCAAACTTGCTGTATCACTAGGAAATTAGTGTGACCATAAAAATAATAATCTGCCCTATTGGAGCAGTTTTGTTGGGGAAAATGAAATAGCTCAAAATTGAGAAATTTCAACATATCACCGTTCATGGATATTTCTCCAACAATGAAACTTGCTGGATCACTAGGAAATTAGTGTAAAACAATATCCTGACACTAGATGTGACCATAAAAGTAATAATCTGCCCTATTGGAGCAGTTTTGTTGGGAAAAATGAAATAGCTCAAAATTGAGACATTTCAACATATCGCCGGTCATGTATTTTTCTCAAAAAATCAAACTTGCTGGATCACTAGGAAATTAGTGTAAAACAATGTCCTGACACTAGATGTGACCATACAAATAATAATCTGCCCTATTGGAGCAATTTTGTTTGGGGAAATGAAATAGCTCAAAATTAAGAAATTTCAACATATAGCCGGTCATGGATTTTTCTTAAAAAATCAAACTTGCTGGATCGCTAGGAAATTAGTCTAAAACAATGTTCTGACACTTGATATGACCATAAAAATAAATTTGTTGGGAAAAATGAAATAGCTCAAAATTGAGAAATTTTGACATATCGCCGATCATGGATTTTTCTAAAAAAATCACACTTGCTTGATCGCTAGGAAATTAGTCTAAAACAATGTCCTGACACTAGATGTGACCATACAAATAATAATCTGCCCTATTGGAGCAGTTTTGTTTGGAGAAATGGAATAACTCAAAATTTAGACATTTCAACGTATCGCCGGTCATGGATTTTTCTAAAAAAAAATTAAGCTTGCTGGTTCGCTAGGAAATTAGTCTAAAGCAATGTCCTGACACTAGATGTTACATAAAAGTAATAATCTGCCCTATTGGAGCATTTTTGTTGGGGAAAATGGAATAGCTCAAAATTGAGAAATTTCGACATATCGCCGGTCATGGATTTTTCTCATAAAATCAAACTTGCTGGATCGCTAGGAAATTAGTCTAAAACAATGTTCTGACACTTGATATGACCATAAAAATAAAAATCTGCCCTATTGGAGCAATTTTGTTGTGAAAATAAAATAGCTCAAAATTGAGAAATTTCAACATATCGCCGGTCATGGATTTTTCTAAAATAATCAAACTTGCTGGAACGCTAGGAAATTAGTCTAAAACAATGTTCTGACACTAGATATGACCACAAAAATAATAATCTGCCCTATTGAAGCAATTTTGTTGGAAAAACTGAAATAGCTCAAAATTTAGAAATTTCGACATATCGCAGGTCATGGATTTTTCTCAACATATCAAAGTTGCTGGATCACTAGGAAATTAGTCTAAACCAATGTCCTGACAGTAGATGTGACCATACAAATAATAATTTGACCTATTGGAGCAATTTTGTTGGGAAAAATGAAATAGCTCAAAATTGAGAAATTTCGACATAGTGCCGGTCATGGATTTTTCTACAAAAATCAAACTTGCTGGATCACTAGGAAATTAGTCTAAAACAATGTCCTGACACTAGATGTGACCATACAAATAATAATCTGACCTATTGGAGCAATTTTGTTGGGGAAAATGAAATAGCTCAAAATTAAGAAATTTCAACATATAGCCGGTCGTGGATTTTTCTCAAACAATCAAACTTGCTGTATCACGAGGAAATTAGTGTAAAACAATGTCCTGACACTAGATGTGACCATAAAAATAAAAATCTGCCCTATTGGAGCAATTTTGTTGGGAAAAATGAAATAGTTCAAAATTAAGAAATTTCGACATATCGCCGGTCATGGATTTTTCTCAAAAAATCAAACTTGCTGGATCACTAGGAAATTAGTGTAAAACAATGTCCTGACACTAGATGTGACCATACAAAAAATAATCTGCCCTATTGGAGCAATTTTGTTGGGAAAAATGAAATAGCTCAAAATTGAGAAATTTCAACATATCGCCGGTCATGGATTTTTCTCAAAATATCAAACTTGCTGGACCACTAGGAAATTAGTCTAAACCAATGTCCTGACAGTAGATGTGACCATACAAATTATAATTTGCCCTATTCGAGTAATTTTGTTGGGAAAAATGAAATAGCTCAAAATTGAAAAATTTCGACATATCGCAGATCATGGATTTTTCTAAAAAAATCAAACTTGCTGGATCGCTAGGAAATTAGTCTAAAACAATGTCCTGACACTAGATGTGACCATACAAATAATAATCTGCCCTATTGGAGCAGTTTTGTTTGGAGAAATGGAATAGCTCATAATTGAGAAATTTCAACGGCCGGTCATGGATTTTTCTCAGAAAATCAAAGTTGCTGGATCACTAGGAAATTAGTCTAAAACAATGTCCTGACACTAGATGTGACCATAAACATAATAATCTGCCCTATTGGAGCAATTTTGTTGTGAAAAATGAAATAGCTCAAAATTGAGAAATTTCGACAAATCGCCGGTCATGGATTTTTCTAAAATAATCAAACTTGCTGGATCGCTAGGAAATTAGTCTAAAACAATGTTCTGACACTTGATATGACCATAAAAATAAATTTGTTGGGAAAAATGAAATAGTTCAAAATTGAGAAATTTCGAATATCGCCGGTCATGGATTTTTCTCATAAAATCAAACTTGCTGGATCGCTATGAAATTAGTCTAAAACAATGTTCTGACACTTGATATGACCATAAACATAAAAATCTGCCCTATTGGAGCAATTTTGTTGTGAAAAATAAAATAGCTCAAAATTGAGAAATTTCGACATATCGCCGGTCATGGATTTTTCTAAAATAATCAAACTTGCTGGATCGCTAGGAAATTAGTCTAAAACAATGTTCTGACACTTGATATGACCATAAAAATAATTTTGTTGGGAAAAATGAAATAACTCAAAATTGAGAAATTTCGAATATCGCCGGTCATGGATTTTTCTCAGAAAATCAAAGTTGCTGGATCACTAGGAAATTAGTCTAAAACAATGTCCTGACACTAGATGTGACCATAAAAATAATAATCTGCCCTATTGGAGCAATTTTGTTGTGAAAAATGGAGTAGCTCAAAATTGATAAATTTCGACATATCGCCGGTCATGGATTTTTCTAAAAAAAATTAAGCTTGCTGGTTCGCTAGGAAATTAGTCTAAAGCAATGTCCTGACACTAGATATTACCATAAAAGTAATAATCTGCCCTATTGGAGCATTTTTGTTGGGAAAAATGAAATAGCTCAAAATTGAGAAATTTCGAAATATCGCTGATCATGGATTTTTCTCATAAAATCAAACTTGCTGGATCGCTAGGAAATTAGTCTAAAACAATGTTCTGACACTTGATATGACCATAAAAATAAATTTGTTGGGAAAAATGAAATAGCTCAAAATTGAGAAATTTCGAATATCGTAGGTCATGGATTTTTCTCAGAAAATCAAAGTTGCTGGATCACTAGGAAATTAGTCTAAAACAATGTCCTGACACTAGATGTGACCATAAAAATAATAATCTGCCCTATTGGAGCAATTTTGTTGTGAAAAATGGAATAGCTCAAAATTGAGAAATTTCGACATATCGCCGGTCATGGATTTTTCTCAAAACATCAAGCTTGCTGGTTCGCTAGGAAATTAGTCTAAAACAATGTCCTGACACTAGATGTTACCATAAAAGTAATAATCTGCCCTATTGGAGAATTTTTGTTGGGAAAAATGAAATAGCTCAAAATTGAGAAATTTCGACATATCGCCGGTCATGGATTTTTCTCAAAATATCAAACTTGCTGGACCACTAGGAAATTAGTCTAAACCAATGTCCTGACAGTAGATGTGACCATACAAATTATAATCTGCCCTATTCGAGTAATTTTGTTGGGAAAAATGAAATAGCTCAAAATTGAGAAATTTCGACATATCGCCGATCATGGATGTTTCTAAAAAAAAAAATCAAACTTGCTGGATCGATAGGGAATTAGCCTAAAACAATGTCCTGACACTAGATGTGACCATAAAAATAATAATCTGCCCTATTGGAGCAATTTTGTTGTGAAAAATGGAATAGCTCAAAATTGAGAAATTTTGACATATCGCCGGTCATGGATCTTTCTCAAAAAATCAAGCTTGCTGGTTCGCTAGAAAAATAGTCTAAAACAATGTTCTGACACTTGATATGACCATAAAAATAAAAATCTGCCCTATTGGAGCAATTTTGTTGTGAAAAATGAAATAGCTCAAAATTGAGAAATTTCGACATATCATGATTATCGCCGGTCATGGATTTTTCTTTTTAAATCAAACTTGCTGGATCGCTAGGAAATTAGCCTAAAACAATGTTCTGACACTCGATATGACCATAAAAATAAAAACCTACCCTATTGGAGCAATTTTGTTGGGAAAAATGAAATAGCTCAAAATTGAGAAATTTCGACATATTGCCGGTCATGTATTTTTCTCAAAAAATCAAACTTGCTGGATCACTAGGAAATTAGTGTAAAACAATGTCCTGACACTAGATGTGACCATACAAATAATAATCTGCCCTATTGGAGCAATTTTGTTTGGGGAAATGAAATAGCTCAAAATTAAGAAATTTCAACATATAGCCGGTCATGGATTTTTCTTAAAAAATCAAACTTGCTGTATCACTAGGAAATTAGTGTGACCATAAAAATAATAATCTGCCCTATTGGAGCAGTTTTGTTGGGGAAAATGAAATAGCTCAAAATTGAGAAATTTCAACATATCACCGTTCATGGATATTTCTCCAACAATGAAACTTGCTGGATCACTAGGAAATTAGTGTAAAACAATATCCTGACACTAGATGTGACCATAAAAGTAATAATCTGCCCTATTGGAGCAGTTTTGTTGGGAAAAATGAAATAGCTCAAAATTGAGACATTTCAACATATCGCCGGTCATGTATTTTTCTCAAAAAATCAAACTTGCTGGATCACTAGGAAATTAGTGTAAAACAATGTCCTGACACTAGATGTGACCATACAAATAATAATCTGCCCTATTGGAGCAATTTTGTTTGGGGAAATGAAATAGCTCAAAATTAAGAAATTTCAACATATAGCCGGTCATGGATTTTTCTTAAAAAATCAAACTTGCTGGATCGCTAGGAAATTAGTCTAAAACAATGTTCTGACACTTGATATGACCATAAAAATAAATTTGTTGGGAAAAATGAAATAGCTCAAAATTGAGAAATTTTGACATATCGCCGATCATGGATTTTTCTAAAAAAATCACACTTGCTTGATCGCTAGGAAATTAGTCTAAAACAATGTCCTGACACTAGATGTGACCATACAAATAATAATCTGCCCTATTGGAGCAGTTTTGTTTGGAGAAATGGAATAACTCAAAATTTAGACATTTCAACGTATCGCCGGTCATGGATTTTTCTAAAAAAAAATTAAGCTTGCTGGTTCGCTAGGAAATTAGTCTAAAGCAATGTCCTGACACTAGATGTTACATAAAAGTAATAATCTGCCCTATTGGAGCATTTTTGTTGGGGAAAATGGAATAGCTCAAAATTGAGAAATTTCGACATATCGCCGGTCATGGATTTTTCTCATAAAATCAAACTTGCTGGATCGCTAGGAAATTAGTCTAAAACAATGTTCTGACACTTGATATGACCATAAAAATAAAAATCTGCCCTATTGGAGCAATTTTGTTGTGAAAATAAAATAGCTCAAAATTGAGAAATTTCAACATATCGCCGGTCATGGATTTTTCTAAAATAATCAAACTTGCTGGAACGCTAGGAAATTAGTCTAAAACAATGTTCTGACACTTGATATGACCATAAAAATAATTTTGTTGGGAAAAATGAAATAGCTCAAAATTGAGAAATTTCGAATATCGCCGGTCATGGATTTTTCTCAGAAAATCAAAGTTGCTGGATCACTAGGAAATTAGTCTAAAACAATGTCCTGACACTAGATGTGACCATAACAATAATAATCTGCCCTATTGGAGCAATTTTGTTGTGAAAAATGGAATAGCTCAAAATTGAGAAATTTCGACATATTGCCAGTCATGGATTTTTCTCAAAAAATCAAACTTGTTGTGTCACTAGAAAATTAGTGTAAACCAATGTCCTGACACTAGATGTCACCATAAAAATAATAATCTGCCCTATTGGAGCAGTTTTGTTGGGGAAAATGAAATAGCTCAAAATTGAGAAATTTCAACATATCGCCATTCATGGATTTTTCTCAAACAATCAAACTTGCTGGATCACTAGGAAATTAGTCTAAAACAATGTCCTGACACTAGATGTGACCATAAAAATAAAAATCTACCCTATGAGCAATTTTGTTGGGAAAAATGAAATAGCTCAAAATTAAGAAATTTCAACATATAGCCGGTCATGGATTTTTCTCAAAAAATCAAAGTTGCTGGATCACTAGGAAATTAGTCTAAAACAATGCCCTGACACTAGATGTGACCATAAAAATAATAATCTGCCCTATTGGAGAATTTTTTTGGTGAAAAATGGAATAGCTCAAAATTGAGAAATTTCGATCTATCGCCGGTCATGAATTTTCCTCAAAAAATCAAAGTTGCTGGATGTCTAGGAAATTAGTCTAAAACAATGTTCTGACACTTATTATTACCATACAAATAAAAATCTGCCCTATTGGAACAATTTTGTTGGGAAAAATGAAATAGCTCAAAATTGAGAAATTTTGACATATCACTGATCATGTATTTTTCTCAAAAAATCAAAGTTGCTGGATCGCTAGGAAATTAGTCTAAAACAATGTCCTGACACTAGATGTGACCATAAAAATAATAATCTGCCTTTTTGGAGCAATTTTGTATTTAAACACGAGATAGCTCAAAATTGAAAAATGTTTACATATTGCCGGTCATGAATGGTCATGGAGAGCGTGGAGTTATGCTCAATTTTCTGATGACCACATGGCCATTTTTGGAGATGTGATAATCCAGTGGCTAGTAAACTTACCTGTTGTCTGGTTGTCATGTGTTCATATCCGATCCCAGAGCAGGAATTTAAATTTTGTTCTATTGATTTGGATTCCCCGGTCGACCCCGCCTAAAATAAGTACCAGGAAATGTCCTGGAAAGTTTATTCTAGACAAGGTTAACTCACTTTTGAGCTTTTGAACTTACATGAACTGTAACTGTATTTTCAAGCACCCAGTGTGTTGTTTCTCACATCATTCTGTTAAGCAGACATTTACCTTTGATGTATCCTGATTTCTGTGTGTGCTTGCTATCTCATTTTCTGCCCTATTTTTGGTGTTGGAACAATTGTTGTATTTATAGATTTCTAGTTTGATAAACATATTGAAAATTAGTACAGCGTGCAGCGCACAGTTAATTTGACTCTGAAAGCCAGAGAGCTACTTTTTGGATAGTCAGAAGTAATTGTGGCTAGTAAATCTTTGTCCATGTTTTCCCATGCTTAAACTTTTTAAATAGTTCCTTTATAACTATGTATTATAACTATTGTATTCACAACAGTCATACCAGGATCCACATCTCTGTTGCTTCCAAGCTCCTCCTAATTATATAAGAATATGTTGGTGAAAAACTAGATAAGATTATTGTAAACATTGTCATCTCTGTATACCTGGGTGTCTGTGCAATATGGCCTAGTAAGGGAAAATAATAATACTTCTTCTGCGTTCATCCGGAGAGTTTTTTCAGACTTTATTAAATAATGATACCATAACAGCAACATCACAAATGTTGCATACAAAGGGCCAGATTACACACCTGGCGCCTGTGTTACTGAGACTTTTAAGGGAAGCAGAGAATTGTAACACTGTAACCTACCAAGCAGGTCATAAGAGACAATTAAGTCGAAGGAGGGAGTGATGTGGGACTGGCTGCCTCATCCTGCAGAAGACTTTCGCTGCATAATCCAGCCAATCATGAGCAAGTCTGGAGATAAGGAAAGAAGAATAACGCAGCCTGCAACCTGAACAAATAGCAAGCAAGTAAAGATAAATGTGTTGAGGCCTCGGTGATGTGGTTTTATAGAAGAATGCAAAAAATTCCCTGGACAGCCAGAATAAGTAATCTAAATGTTTTGAAAGAGGCCAAAATTCAAAGACAACTTATTGCAAACACTAAAAAGAGGTACATGTCATTTCTTGCCATAGAAAACTGAAATGTGTTGTGACAGCTGGAAAGATTAGTGGAAAAAGAGATAAAGAATGATAGCAAAAGAAGATTCATGACATCCTATTGCCATAGCCTAGAAAGATGTCAGCACATGAAATAATACATTTTGTTGGAGGTCATGAGATATGGAGAAGTGTGATCACCCACTCTTGTTGGCAAGGGACTTGATAATTGTAATTGTTATTAATGTCTGTTTCTTGTTTACTTTTATTATCTTCTTCAGCGCACACGCTCCTAATCTGTATATGTTGATGCTTTTCTTTCATTTTCTTGTACTTATTATTATTAAGTGTGTGGCCATGTAGTTGTGAGCGTGTTAAAGTCATAGTAATTTAGTTAACCCAGGGACCAATGAGATCTGTGGAGATGTATGAATACCTACGCCAGGTGACGGGGCACACGATGATGAGTTACATTTTAGTCATTTTAATATGTTCTTCTTAGTCACAACAGTTTTGTTCTATGGAATTGGCGCAATGGGTAAAACTTTATTCATATGGACAAATTATTTGGTTGTCTCTGGTATTTCGTTTCAACACTTGTCAGACAAACAACCAATATAGCAGATTTTTGTATGTACAAACATCAGTGTTTGTAATTTCTCAATCAAGTCAACCATTGTTTGTGCATGTATTGTTCAAACAACACAATATTGTTATGGAAAACCATCAACATTTGTGCTTACCAACTCACCAGTCAGCCTTTTTTGTGTGTGCATGTACCAGGTTTTTTTTATGTGTGAAAAAAAATAACAAGACTTGTACTGACTCATTTGTCAGCCAGCCACTCTTTTCTGCCTGTGCTCTATCTTAGAGAGGCTGTGACTAGACACTCGCCTGCAGGCCCAGTGGTCATATGTTCAGTTCGCATCAGGTGGGGGGGGGGGGGGGGGGGGGGCTTAAATTTTCATAAATTGACCAGGTCGACCCCGCCTAAAATGGGTACCAGGAAATGTCTTGAGAAGTAAAGACAGCCGGGGCGATACTGACCACATGACCCACTGAGAGCCAATTGCCCTGTTAAAATATGGGTCCAGCACCATGCGCCCAGTGCACCTTAAAGTGTGTAAAGTGTCAGAAGTGTATAAAGTGTCAGAAAGGTCAGAAGTGTGTAAAGTGTCAGAAAGGTCAGAAGTGTGTAAAGTGTCAGAAAGGTCAGAAGTGTGTAATGGGTCAGAAAGGCCAGAAGTGTGTAAGGTGTCAGAAAGGCCAGAAGTGTGTAAGGTGTTTGATAGGTCAGAAGTGTGTAAAGGGTCAGAAAGGTCAGAAGTGTGTAAAGGGTAAGAAAGGTCAGATGTGTAAAGGGTCAGAAATTTGTAAAGGGTCTGAAAGGTCAGAAGTGTGTAAATAGCCAGAAAGGTCAGAAGTGTGTGAAGAGCCAGAAAGGTCAGAAGTGTGTAAAGGGTCAAAAAGGTCAGAAGTGTGTAAAGGATCAGAAAGGTCAGAAGTGTGTAAAGGGTCAGAAAGGTCAGATGTGTAAAGGGTCTGAAAGGTCAGAAGTGTGTAAAGAGCCAGAAAGGTCAGAAGTGTGTGAAGAGCCAGAAAGGTCAGAAGTGTGTAAAGGGTCAGAATTTGTAAAGGGTCTGAAAGGTCAGAAGTGTGTAAAGAGCCAGAAAGGTCAGAAGTGTGTAAAGGGTCAGAAAGGTCAGAAGTGTGTGAAGGGTCAAGAAGTACAGAAGTGTGTAATGGGTCAGAAAGGACAGAAGTGTGTAAAGGGTCAGAAAGGTCAGAAGTGTGCAAAGGGCCAGAAAAATACAGAAGAACTTCAGCTTAGCTGCTGAGAGAAGCACAATTTTCGGGTGCATATCCATGAATGGCTACAGCGTCACGGTGAAAGGTTGTGGGTCACAGGTATTTCTTTGCAAATACACTCGAAGGGAAAGCTTTAATATGTGAATAATGAGAACGCACTAATATTTTGCTGAGTCAGAAATTCAGATTCTTCTACACTTCATCTGTTTGTGTCAGCATGTTGATCTTAATTTAGTAAGCATTAAAGCTCATTGCTGCTGTAATTTCTGGCTGTTGATTTTATGATAATGATCAATAATGTTCAGCGTATAATCATTTGTCTCGAAGCAGTTTCCCGTGGGTCTGTGTTGTGATAGCACTATCACATTTTGTTGGTCTGAGAGCTGTTGATATTGTCCTTGTGGTGTTGTGGCAACACAATTTATCTGCTTCCTACAGTCATCACAGATGCTTGAAGATCAGTTTATAACAAATCTTTTAGTTATTGTTACCTTATTGTCTGGTGGTGGCCTTGTAGAAACATATATATTTTGGCAATCTCATTTACTTCTAGCCATGCGAAGTTGTTTTCTATCTGGTTTTTCATCATGTTGTGTTTTGAGAATTCCCAGAAACAGGCAATAGAATGTCCTCTTGTTTCTTCCCCAACAGGCACAAGTTCCAGTGGCAACACCAAGGAGGAAGAAAAGTGATGTACAAGATGAAGAGGTCAAACAAGCCGAAGAAGACTCAGGCAGTGATGACAACGGTCTGCTGTTTCTGTCTCCTGCTCTCTCTGTCTCCTGCTCTCTCTGTCTCCTGCTCTCTCTCTGTCTCTGTCTAACTGTCTACTACACACTTTCCTACATTCGAGGTAATCATGGAGAATTATTATGCAGCACCGTGACTTGTATTGAAATCCATGGCTATTTCAACAATAGTGAGTTGCTTGTTTTCATCGAATAGCTAGTGTTGAGGTGCTACATAGATCCTGTACTTTTGTACGGATGTGAAGCGTGAACAATAAGCAGTCAAGCTGAAAAACATCTGATGGCTGTGGAAATGTGGTTTCTGAGGGAAATGCAAAGAATACCATGGACATACAGAAAAACCAATGAACAAGTCCTTCAAGAAACAAATGAAGATTGTAAAGTGATTAGTCATTAGACGTAGACAGTCGTCATTTTTTGAGCATGTTATGAGAAGAAATGAATTGGAGAACTTGGTGACAACTGGCAAGATCAAAAGGAAGAGACCAAGGGGAAGACCGAGAAGTAAATACCTGAATGGCTTGGCCGAGACAGAAACACAGAGCTGATCCACGACTGGTGGTCGAGTGAGATGGCAAAACATGACCGCCCACGCTTATCGGCATGGCACATGATGGATGGATGGAGTGTGCACAGGTACTCTGAGATTTTCGCCCTTGTCCGAGAAGAGTAGATGTTTTATCTACTTCCCCAGGATCAAGGGTTGTATACCATCCATTTTATATTGTTATTTTAAAATTTTTAAATCTACACAATCCAGACCTTACAGCAAGCCAGGTCTACACAAGCAAGACATGGACATCATAGCCTCTGATCATCTCACCATCCTCTATCTTGTTTGTGTACCTTCTATTGAAATTTATAATGAAAACAATATTCTTTTATAAAAAAACATTTAAACGTTTCCATGTAATTTTGCTTTTTACATTGTGATAATAAAATGGTTCAATTTATCCAACAGATCTGAAACAAAAGGATGAAGAGGAAAAGAAAGACCTCAAGGACAAAGAGAAAGACAAGAAAAAGAAGAAAGATGGCAAAGATAATGATGACAAGAAAGAGAAAAAAGAGAAAGGTATAGTAACCTCGGCCTAGTTGCAGTTTTTCTTGCAATGTTGCAGTATCCTGAAATGTACTTTAGACCATCTTTGAACTTACTCAAATGGATATCACCTGGCACTCAAATGGATATCACCTGGCCAACATTTGTGAATAGGCAGGCGGCCAGTAGGACCTTGGAGAACTTATTGTCTCTGGGCATAGTTTGCAAGTGCATTTCCCCAATGTTTGGACTTCAGGTCCCAGTTTCATCGCCTAGCTACTGAATTGAGTGCTTGGTGCAACGCTGAGCTGTGGATTTCTTTTGAAAAAACGTTTTGTTTGTGTCCATGTTAATTATGTTTTGAAGTGCAGATTCAGAAAAAGGTGGACAGCTAGTTGCCAGTACTCCAGCTTCTGATAATGCATGTCCAGGCTGCTTGTTTGTTTGGACGACTGTCTTCTTCGACAGTAAACTGCATATTCAAAGGTTGAACAGCTTGTTGCTCTGACAGATTGGTATTCTCGAAGCTACTGTTTCCTTCACAAGTTCACACCGGACAATAATTAGTATTTTTGTGGTTTTTGCTGGCACAAGAATGGAGCAATAATGATGCGACCTATTAGCTTTGAGGTTGGAACCGTTTGACTATTTCTACCTTACTGAAATGAATCCATTAGGAAATTAGTTGTTATCACACTAGAGTCACTGCAGCATAGATAGAAAAATCAAACCAAGGGAGCATTGGAAGACATTGATTCAGAACAGGCATTCATCGTAGCACCCAGTTGATCCACACACACACACACACACACGGAGTTATAGGATAGAATAAGAAATTAATATGTTTTATATTTTTAAATTTTTCAAAACACATTACATTTTTCTATGAAAACATATTAAATATAGAGAAATAAACCCACGATCCACACATGGAATTTTGAGATAGAATCAGAAGTTAATATGATATTTATAAGTTTTATATTTATTAAACTTTTCAAAGCATATGACATTTATCTATGAAAACATATTAAATATAGAGAAATAAACCCATGATCCTTATACACATGGAGTTATGGGATAGAATAACAATTAATAGTATATACAGTGGAACCTCGCTTAACGAGCACCTCTCATAACGAGTAATTCGCATAACAAGCAAAATAAATTGTAAAAAAATGATTCGCTGAATGGGTGACATTTCGCATAACGAGTGACGAGAGGAGGGGAAGGATGACCTTCTTGAAGAATTTAAATTCATCAAGATCCAGTTTCTGCCTCCCAACACTACTCCGTTACTCCAGCCTATGGACCAGCAGGTTATTTCTAGCTTTAAGAAGCTCTATGCTAAAGCGCTCTTAGAGCGTTGTATTTGAGGTGACTGAAGGGACCAATCTCACTCTCAGAGAGTTTTGGAAATATCACTTCCACATCGTTGCCTGCCTCAAGATGATCGAAAAGGCGTGGAAAGGGGTTACCAAGAGAACCCTCACTTCTGCTTGGAAGAAGCTTTGGCCGGAGAACGTTGTCGAATGTGACTTTGAGGGGTTTGAGACAGTACCTGTGGAGCCTGTAGTCAACGAGATTGTGTCTTTGGCCAAGATCATGGGACTGGAGGTGGATAACAAAGATATCGATGAGCTTGTGGAAGAGCATAGCCAAGAGCTGACCACCGAAGAGCTTATGGAATTACATTGTGTTTCACAGCAAGAAGTTGTGGAGGAGAGTTTGTCCGAGGAGGAGGAGAAGGTAACAGCAAACCAACATCTTCTGGCGCAATAAGAGAAATGCTGAAAGCATGGGAAACTGTTGCATCGTACTTTGAGAACCATCACCCTAATAAGGCAGTGGCTATGAGAGCTACTAATTTATTTAATGATAATGCTGTGTCGCATTTCCACCAAGTTCTGAAGCGTTGGCAAAAACAAATTTCTCTAGACAGCTTTCTAGTAAAAAAGAATTAGGTATGTATTATAAATTGTAAATTAATTATTTCAATTTTTTTTTCTACAAATCGAATTCTCATTCCAGGTTCGTTCATTCCGCCATAGAAGAGGAAGATGAATCACGCTCCTTAACAATGTGTATACATGTATAATTTTCTTTGAATAAACATTATACAAAATATTTTGAGTATTTTTTCGGCATGGAACGCATTAACATATTTTACATTAATTTGTATGGGAAAAACTTTTTCGCTTAACGAGTGTTTCGCATTACGAGTAAGATTCTGGAACGAATTATGCTTGTTAAGCCAGGTTCCACTGTATATTCGTTTTATATTTGTTTCACCTTTGAAAGCATATGACATTTATCTGTGAAAATATATTAAATATAGAGAAAGAAACCATCTTCATGCCTCATACACATGACCTCCGGGCTGGACCGTACTAGTCACCTTGCTAGCATGGCTCCATAATAAATATAGCTGTACTGATATGATACTTATAACTGATAGTATTTAGTTGTATAGGGTGTATTTTTAATGACTGTGCAGTGTTTGAAAATATTGCCGGTCCAAGTTTTGTATTCACCCTCTGTAAAGTTCATGCAAGATAATAGGTAAATACAAAACTTGGACTGGCAATATTTTCAAACATTGCACATTCATTAAAAATACACCCCCGTACAATAATTTACAAAATGGTTATTTGTTTTGTTTTAAATCATCATATTTCCATTTTCATTGTCTTATCTTATTTCAGAGAAGAAAAAGAAGAATAAGAAAGATGAAAAGGAGGAAGAAGTGGAGGACGAGGAGGAAGACGAAGACAAGAAAGCAAAGGTATACAACTGATCTATGCTTATTCTACAGATTCCTTGATTGTCTTACTGTTTCTATTGTGTAAGGGGCGTTCATTTGAAATCCTCTTGTGCTGCACCGCGCGTAATTGTGTACGTTGAACATGATCATGTCATAGTCATATGATAAGTACTGGCCAATGAATGAAAGAGCATGTGCTTATCGTCCCATGATGCATAGGGTCTGTTTCTGACTGTTGAGAAAATGGCCGTGTTGATCCAAAATCCGCCCAAAGAGCGGTTATTCAGTTTCTTTCATTTGAAGGATGTCGATCAGTGGACATTCATCGAAGAATGCAGGCAGCGTACGGTAACAAATGTGTGTTGAAGACAACAGTGACAGACTGGGCACAAATGTTTCGGAAAGGACGTCGGATCTTCGACGGCCGGGTCAAGCGCATATTGTTGCAACAGAAAAAACCATCGCCAAAATTGATGCAGCACTACAGATGAACCGGTGTCGAAGCATACATTCCCTAGCGAAAGAATTTGATGTGTCAATTGTGACAATTCAAAAGGTCGTTCATAAGAAACTGCAATATCGGAAGGTGTGTTCACAGTGGTTACCACGGATGTTGACCAACCACCAAAAAGAGGAACGCATGGGATGGTGTTTGAACCACTTGTTTGCATTACAGAATGGAGGGTGATGCATTTCTCTTCCACATAGTGGCAGGCGATGAATCATGGTGTCACCACTTTGAGCCAAGCAGCAAAAGAGAAAGCATGCGATGGAAGCATACTGGATCACCAAAAGCCAAAAAATTCAAGTTACACGTTTCCTCTGGTAAGGTTATGCTGAGCACATTTTTTTACCATGAAGATCTATAGTTGGCAGATTTTAAAGAACCTGGTGTCAACATCAACTCTACCCACTACTTGCAAACACTAGACAGGCTGCAAACAGCCATCAAGAATAAATGGCCCAGCATGCTTTCTTGCGGTCTGATTTTGTTGCACAATAATGCTGGTCAGCATGTCGCAAAGATTGTGCAGGAAGCATTAGCAAGGAAGAAGTGGGAAATTCTGCAACATCCAGCCTATAGTCCTGATTTGTCATCATGTGATTTTCATTTGTTCGGACCTCTAAAAAAAGCTCTCAAGGGGCAACGATTTCACACAGATGCAGATGTAATGAACGCGGTAAACACTTGGTTCAGTGAGCAATCACAATCATCTTTTTGTGGACAGTATCCTCCACCTACCTAAGCAATGGGATGCTTGCCTGAATGCCTACAGCGACTTCTTCTGACCAACCCATGGTGCATAATTCATTCAAAATGAATGCTTTGTTTAATTCTACCTCACCTGTTAATGTTTCTTTCATGTTTTTGTAATAAAGCCATTGGAGCTGGTTTCAAATGAACATTGGGGGATTGAGTGGTCTCGACGTATGATGTCTGCCTTGAGTGCTGGAGGTCCCGGGTTCAGGCCCCGGTGAGGACCGGGATTTATTTAAAAAATCCACGTGGACTTCCAGTAATACCCCTGGTCTCTGGGTAGTGAGATCGGACGCCCGTGTGTATTGTTGCGCACGTAAAAAATCCCTTGGCAGTTGGAAATCGAAAAAGAGTAGCCTAACGGCGCTGCCCGGGCAAAATTTCGAGTTAAAAATCTACCCAAAGTATTTCAGGATCCTCGCCGATGCAACGGAGTTCGTGCATTGAGCTGAGTTTCTCCAGGCTCAGGTTTGAGTTAGGAGGAAAACGGAGCACTTATGGGTTAAACCGTGTGCCGTGATGTTGATCCAACGACTAAACTAAACTAAACTAAACTTCAAATGAACATCTTCTTCTTCTTCTTCAGCGTTCCGAGCCATTGAGGTTCTTTGCTGCAAATACAATCCGTCTCCATTCGTCTCTCTGGTGGACCTTCTCTTGCCAGTCGTTGATTCCAAGTGCCTGTAGGTCTGTACATGCACTATCTCTCCACCGCCCTCCTGGTCCACCCCGGGGTCCACGGTCATTCACCTCCTGAGTGTAAGCGAGTCCTGTTTCCCTACTATCTTCCATTCCCTCCATATGCCCCAGCCACCGCAGTCTATTAGCCCCCATGATACCAGTGATTAGCGGGGACTTAAACAGACCATAAATGTCTTTGTTACTTCCTCTTTTCCACTCTCCACTCTGTGCATCCCCAATGGGTCCAAAGATGCGTCCTAAAATTCTGTTCTCAAAGGTCTGCAACAAGGCCCCGTCTCCCTTCGCTGCACCCCAGGCCCCAGAGCCACACAGCACAACCGGCCCGATCAGTGTTTTGCATATTGTGATTCTGGCGCCACGAGATAGCGCCTTTGATTCCAGCAGATGCTGCAGCGCATAGTACATCTCACCTCCAGAGTTGACTCCAGTTTGCATCTCCTCCCTTATGATGTTGGAGCAGTCGAAGACCGCACCCAGGTACTTGTATGTCTCCGTTCCTTTAATGGTCATATTATCTATTTGTATGAACATCCCTAATAATAATATTCAGAGTATACTGAGAATGGGAAAGATTGTCATCAAGGAAGGGAACTGATCACTACAGCTCATGCTGTGGCCTAGAATATGTGGAGGAATAACACTTCACGCCCCAGCAGTAGTATCTTCCATGGGACTACTTTTCTCATTAGCTCTCACTGACTTCTGCACTAAGAATTTTAACCACAGGGGGGTTATGTCCCCTGAGTTTGTGAAGATAAGATTAGACCAGCATTAGTTTACACTACGTGACATTCTGGTAGCCTTTTGCAAGATGGAAAATATACTGACCAATAATAAGATGTCAATTGCAATGAGAAAACGATGTTGAAATGCTACATATAACCTATGCGTTTGTATGGATGTGAAGCGTGGACAGTGAGCAGACAAGCTGAAAAACATCTTACGGCTGTGGAGATGTGGTTTCTGGGGAAAATGCAAAGAACACCATGGACAGACAGAAAAACCAATGACCAAGTTCTTCTTCTTCTTCTTCAGCGTTCCGAGCCATTGAGGTTCTTTGCTGCAAATACAATCCGTCTCCATTCGTCTCTCTGGTGGACCTTCTCTTGCCAGTCGTTGATTCCAAGTGTTTGTAGGTCTGTACATGTATTATCTCTCCACCGCCTTCAAGGTCTACCTCGGGGTCTAGAGAAATTAGACATAGACAGTCAAAATTTTTTGGACATTTGATGGGAAGAAATAGATTGGAGAACTTGGTGACAACTGGCAAGATTGAGGGGAAAAGAACAAGGGGAAGGCAGAGAAGTAAATACCAAGATGACTTGGCCATGTGGTATGTATGGTCGAGACAAGAACACAGAGCTGATTTATGTCTCTGGTGATTGTATGAGTTGGCGAAACATGACATTCCCCCCTCCTCCCACGCCCCCATGCTTATCGGCATGGCACATGTTGATGATGATGATGACATTCCTATTATTTTAGTGTGTTTACCTGATGATATTCAGGTGTTTGAATCTATATTGAGACATATGTCTGTATCTGGGCTGCCAGATTAACTGAGCCTACAATAGGTGCTAGGAACTGTCATGGGAGGTACAGACAGCCAAAATGATATTATCCGTGTCACCCATCAGGTGCCGATTGGGCTTTGGGTACTTCATTTTTAATTCATCACAAACAAACCGCAGTTATTTTTAGCACTGAAGACTGAAAGGGGAGAAACTCTATACTCCTGTGATTTTCATTCTTTGCAGGACATTGCAATCAACCTCAGATATATTTTCTAGCCAACTTTATGTTCAGTAGTTTACCATTGCTTTCTGAGCAAGAAGCCAGCGTTTCAGTTCCGTTATATATGTATAGGATATCTGGCCTACTGTGCTCAATCAATCGATCAGGTGTCGTCTCCACAATGAAGGTTGGCTGCAATGGATCTCCAACATTGTCTGTTTCTCGCCCTGACTGTACATTCTGTCAGGCTGATGTTCGTCCATCTCTTGATGTTATCTTCCCACTTGTATCATTGTCTGCCTCTTGCTCACTTGCCCTTAACCTTGCCCTCCATAATGGCTTTTATAAGAGTATTCTGTCTTTTAACGTGGCGGAAATATTTCACCTGCCTCTTTTTTATTTCTTTCATCAACCCTCTTTTCATTCCAAGTTTTTCTAGAACCTCTGTATTTGATTGTTTTAGTTTCCATGAAATACAACATATTCTTCTGTATATCCACATCTCTAGGGCCTCTATTCGATTTTCTAGTTGCTTGTTCAATGTCCAGGCTTCCGCACCATACTGTAGTGTTGAATATACGTAACATTTGACAATTCTCATTTTTAATGCGTTGTTAATCCCCTGCTGGTGTTGACTGCAACGTCCTGTAAGGGATATGCAACATTTAAAAAAAAAACAAAAAATCTTCCTAGTTGTTAATACTGATTTCATGCCGTTGAAAGCATTTTTGGCCATTCCTATTCTCTTTTTGATTTCTATTTCACTTCTGCCATCATCTGTCATACATGTCCAAGATAGGAGAAACTTGTTATTTGTTCTAGTATCTCCCCGTTTACTGTGATGTTCATTGATGACCTTTCCTATCCACCACTAATTATCATAGTTTTTGTTTTTTGGATGTTAATATCTAAGCCACATTCTGCACTATGTCTGTTTACTTGTTCTAGGTTTTGTAACTCTTGCTCGCTTTCTACTGGTGTTGTTTGTCCATCAAGAATGATGATGACCATTCATTTCATCCAGTGGGGTTGAAAGTATGGAGCCATGAGTTCTAAGATGGCTGATAAGACCTATTTTGGCTCAAAATGTTCTTTGACAGTGTGGGCAAAAAATACTTGACTTTCCAGATGGAGGATCTCCTGCAGTGGTTTTTCTGTCCAGCCTTTTCTTCACAGCTCTTGCAGTCCTAGTTGCTTCACAAGTGACTGCACTCTTGCGTAATGAAGTGTGCCATGAATTTCGGTCTTTGGCAGCAGTCTCCCAAGTTTCATGATGAATTCAAACAGCTTTTTGTGAGATCTTCAGAGTGTCTTTAAAGCATTTCCTCTGGGTACCTTGGGAGCGTTTACCATTATGCAGCTCACCGTAAAAATTGTGTTAGGGACCCTGTGATCTGGCGTGCGAGTCAAGTGACCAGCCCAGCGAATCTGATTCTTCATTAGTAGAGTGTGGATACTGGGCATGGACGCTCTTTCTAGGACTTCGGTGTCTGGGATGTTGTCTTGCCATTTAATCTTCAATAGCTTCCTAAGGCAGACTGTGGAAGTGGTTTAATTTCCTAGCGTGTCGCTGATAAACAGTCCAGGTTTCACAAGCATATAGCAGTGTGAATAATACGACTGCTTTGTAGAATTTCAGCTTTGTTTGCAGGCTTATTCCATTTCTGTCCCATACATTCTTGTACAGTTTGCCAAAGGCCACACTGGCCTTGGAGATTTCTTGCATTCACTTCGTCATCAATTGTGGCAGCTTGTGACATAGTGCTGCCAAGATAGGTGAATTTGTCCAAAACACTTACACTTAGTCTATGATCATTCACTTTCTATATTCAGCATGGTGTGATTAATCCCTGGAGCTGGCTGGTACATAACTAAAGTCTTCTCCAAGTTGATATTGAGCCCAAAGTTGGCACAGGCATATGTGAAAGCTGAAACGTGTTGCATGTCTGCCTCTGAGTTAGCAAATAGAGCGCAATCATCAGCAAACAGTAGCCCTTTGACGTTGTCGCTGTTAGTTTTGGTTTTAGCTTTCAGCCTTCTGAGATTGAACAACTTTACATCCATGCAGATTTCTGGCAAGTATCTTCCCTGCAATTGAGCTCAAGGAGATGCCTTGGTGGTTGTCACAGAATTGGCGGTTTCCTTTACGTTTATAAAGGTGGACTATTGACGCATCCTTAAAATCTTGTGGCATGGTCTCGTTCAGCCATATGTTTGTAAAGACTTGGTGAAGCTGCTCTATTAGAAGCGGCCCACCTGCCTTGTATATCTCTGCTGGGATGGAGTTAGGACCAGGTGTCTTGCATCTGGAAAGTTGCTAGATGGCTTTGTTTACTTCCACTATGGTTGGCAGTTTTTAAAATCTGGTCAATTCACATAAATTTAGCACAAAATTGTTAGTTTTTGTATCAATTTTATAGAATAATCTAACCAGAACACTGACTGAGCAAAACAGTTTGTCAAATTTTTAAAAACACTTTCATCGAAAATTGGACCAATTCACGTTACTTGTGCTGTTATGTTTTAGAAACCTTTTGATATACAAATCTGGTTTTGTTTATCCAAATCAAGCATAGACATGTCACATTTTTAGAAACACTTTCTAGAACATTATGGCCTACTGCACTAATTGAGCACAAAAC
Organism: Cepaea hortensis; assembly: GCA_963921405.1. Taxonomy (NCBI): domain Eukaryota; kingdom Metazoa; phylum Mollusca; class Gastropoda; order Stylommatophora; family Helicidae; genus Cepaea; species Cepaea hortensis. The sequence goes on from OY992886.1 coordinate 101,025,862, forward strand.
TGTCATGTTTTTATAAACACTTTCAGATAAAAATGCACTAGTTCACACTAATCCAGCATAAAACTGCCGCCATTTTAGTAACACATTCATTCATTCAGTAACATTTCCTTTGTAGAATCTCGCTCCCATAACAACCTTCTGGAACACTTCTTGGTCATAATCAAGATGTCCTGTGTCCAATACACCCATCTGGAGATCATCCGCCACATCCTGCACCCATCTTCTCTTTGGCCACCCTCTTCCTTCTTCCCGGGCATATACCCCTCCATTATTGTTCTCTCCAAACTTTCATGACGTTTCAAGTGACCAAAATATTTTATGGTTGTTAGGGTTTCTTGGTCAGTTTTGCAGAAGGTATTTTGCTGTTGCTTTTCTTCAGGCAGTAACTGTACTAGTCGGTGGCCATAGCCATTGCCTCTACTGTTGAGATCATCTGCCTATCGCTGCAGAAACACCCTAGAATAAGATGTGCTGTGTTTGGGACCACAACTCACATTGAACAAAATGCTTTAATGTCTACTACAAGAAAAAGCAGTGGCTGCAGCAGGATATAACAATATGAATTAGAAACAAATAGGTGTATTTAGCTCCTGCGAGAAGAAATGTACTAAACACAAGCACGCTGCACGTACCTCACAAGGAGATCCATCGTATCCCGAAATACAGGTGAAAATCCAAAATCATAACAATCAATAAATATATAAAGTGAATAATAAAATAAAATACACACAAATATGTACAATACGACACACAGGAAGGCCGACGTTTCAATTCTCAGAATCTTTGTCAAGGACAGGACAACACAGATAGATAAAACAACAAAATACAAAACCCGAAAGCACAACTACTCGGTCTACTACAAGGTTGTGCTCTACATATCTTCTCCGCTTACCCAGAACCACCCTAAACAGGTATTACTGGTTAATACTTTATATGTGAATAACGAAGACACAAACTCTAGATTGCACCAATTATTGTCTGGCATATTTTGCTGCATCTCGCCAGGTACATACTGCAGAATTCACACAACACACAGTAAAATAATTAGATAAATCCTTCAAGCTGAAATTACGCATGTTTGTACAGTAATTTCAATTGTTTACCATGGTAATTTTAAACTGACTATCATGTCTTTCTGTTTGCACAACATAATACTTTATAATAATTACAAGATTATCCCACTCTCTATAAAAATCTGGCTATGTTTAGGCTGTAAGTTTATTGCCAAGTTTCTAATAATTTTCTGGCCTGTGAGTGGATTTTCTTTGTGATTAATTTATTATTATTATTTTTGTAATTGTTTCCAATTTTTATTTTTCAGAGTAAGAAAGATAAAAAGAAGAAGGAAAAAGATAAAGCAAAGAAGAAAGGACCAGACGATGAAGGTGAAGATGATGAGGAAGAAGAAAAGGATAAAAAGAAAGTGAAAGCTAAGAAAAAAGACAAAAACACAGACAAAATGGATGATAAAAGTAATAAGAAAAAGAAAAAGAATAAAAAGGATGATGATACTGAAGACAATGAGGAAGACGAGAAGAAGAATAAAAAAGCAAAAGAACAGACAGAAGAGAAGAATAAAGACAAGAAATCAGAGGAAAATAATACAGATAAGAAAAATAAAGACCATGTACAAAATGGGGAAGAGATTGTTACAGAGAAAGTCCCAGTGAAAGCAAATCCCCACAAAAAGGTACATAATGTCTTTGGCTGTGAAAAGTTGTGTTCTTTGTCACATGTAGATTTTGTCTGTGAACATGTGTTGATTTTTGTTACATGTGTGTTTGTCTGTGACAATCTGTGTTGTTGTAATGTTACATTTATGTTTTGGAAATTGTGTGTTTTTTGTGTGAGTTACATGTATGGTTTGTTTGTGAAAATGTATGTTGTTTTTGTTTTGTTACATGTGTGTTTATCTGTGAATATCTGTATTGTTTTATGTTACTTGTATTTTGGGGAATTTTTTTTTTCAGTTACATATATGTTTGTTGATGAAAATCTACCTTATTTTCTTATTGTTACATGTTTGTTTGTGAAATTCTGTTTTGTCTTTTGTTGCATGTATGCCTGTTAAAATGTATGTTTTATTTTGTTACATGTATGCCTGTGAAAATCTATGTTTGTTTTGTTACATGTAGGTTTATAAAATTATCTTTTTTGTTGTTGTATGTATGTTTATCTGTGAAATTCTGTGTTGTTTTTTGTTTCAGGTGTTTTTCTGTTAATTTCAGCTTGTGTGCATATACATTCTATGGTTGTTCATTTTTTCATCACTTCATTGGTTATGTTAAATGGCTAATTAAGGCAAATTGCATTTTTTTTGTGGGCACCATTATATGTCTCTCTCTCTCTCTCTCTCTCTCTCTCTCTCTCTCTCTCTCTCTCTCTCTCTCTCTCTCTCTGTGGGTGGGGGGAGGGAGGGAGTGAGAGAGAGAGAGAGAGAGAGAAAAAGTGAGAGCTTGATGCACATTATATTAGTTGCTTGCCAACATCTTGTCAAGTTAGCGTGGTAATGTTATTATGTTGAAGTTTTTATCATAACAGTACCGTGCTGTGTATTATCTTCTTATAGCCCATACAGTGTAGCATTGGTGATCATGTCTGTCTCGTGTACTGCCTTCTGTCTCACTTACTGCCTTCTGTCTCATGTGCTGCCTTCTGTTTCATGTGCTGCCAATCATTTCTGATACTGATGTTCCTCCATGCCATGATCTCAGACTGTCCAGCATTTTCTCTTTTGTTCTCCCTCTGCTTTTTCTCCCCTCCTGCTTTCCCTTTCTTGTGACACGTCACTGTCTTCCGATGTGAGAAGTATTTTGTTAGTATTCTGAATGTTATCCCGACTGTCACTCTTTTCCCCCTTTGTTTCTCTGTTTAAGGAGTGTCACTAATTTAAGTGCAGCAAAGGTTAGTGTGCCGGGCTCCCTGGCTGAGGGGTTAGCAACTTTCTCCGTAACCCCGAATACTCTCGTGGTTGACGTGAGCGCACGAGAATTGGAAGCGATTCGAGTTGCGCCAGTGACTTATGAGAGTATGGAGCCGGTCGCTCAGAAAGCAATGGAAAACTACTGAGCGTAATCTTGCCAAGAAATCAACATACAGCTGAAAGATGCTGATGTTGACAGCGATGTTCTGTAACGGATATGCAAAACATTAATTAAAGGTTAGTGTGTATGGCACGCACTTGTGTATGTATTGTCCGGACAGATTGCATCCACTACCTTGAAAAATGGAAGCATTGTAATAAATAAATTAAATGACACTCATAACATGCTTTTCTCTTAAATGCCTTTTAATTTTATTTCTACATTCTCTTTTTCAGTCTCGTCTGTGTGTCATCTTGTGATCGACCAATCAGAAATGTTTATTTGGCTACGGGAGCACCATGTCTAACGTCGTTGAAACATTTTGCCGTATATGCAGTCACTTTGGTGCTTACAAGTTCATAACCATTTGATACAGAAAGTTTCTTTCTTCCAGTGTAATAATTTCTGTAATCTTGTATATTCAGCAAGGTATTTCAAGAAGGATGAGGCATCAGAGTAACGGACAAATGAATTAATTGATATTTTGTATTTGAGATAACAGAAAAGGTGATATTAAGAGGAAACATTGGATAAAATTAAATGCAAGACTGTTCCAGATATGCTTTACAATTGCCAGACGTGAATATCGCTATTAACAACTGCAGTGATGACTCCCATTAATATAAATGAAATGGGTTGAACTGTAGTAGAGCTTTGCAAATATAAACAGTTGGAAAACAAAGTGTAGAGCAGCTTTACAAAAACAGGACATTGTGGCATAAGTCTTCATCTGCAAACAGCAGCAAGAAAACAACAAAATACAAACAACCAAAAAAGCACTAGTCTCTACACTAGGGCATAATATTATGTTCTTGTGAAATATAAGCAAGCAGAATGGACAGGACAATGTGGTACTTAACCCAGAGGCTCCACATATGTTGCATTGTTGTTGTTTGCTTGTAGCTGCAGTGTCAGTTTTGTTTTGTAATTGTACCAGGTGTTTGTAAAGTCTCGCTACACTTTGCATGTAGAACAAATTTGACAAATGTGAAGTACACGATGTCATAAAAAATATGCTCCACAGTCCATCGTGAAGCAGTATGCAGCGAATTGCTGTCATCTGTTGAAGTAATTCTATGCACTCCAAACAGAATGGTGTTATTAATGGAAGGAAGAATTATTTTCAATTTTGTTCTACATACAGAGTGTAGTGAGACTTTACAAACACTATATTTTGTAAAGCTGCCCTACAGTTTTTCTTTTCCAGTGTTTGTTTACATGGCTCTCAATCAAAGTGTTTATAATCCATAGTGGATGTGTTCTTGTTTAGGGCTTAAGGACAGTCAGTATGACTCTTATTTAAAGTTTGAGGTGGCACATTCTTGATTTTGTTCAAACAGTGGGCTGTTCTGTTTTATTGCACTCAGTACCAGACTCCATTACACCTCCAGAACCTTGTATAGAATGCATGCATACCAAGATGTGTGCATTAGCAGACAACCATCTCATGTGTTATTCTTTATAACATGCTATTTTTATACCTTCTTATATTATTTATGATTTATTATACTTTATACAGCTGTTAATTTATTAAATATACATCAACATACACCTGTGTATGGTAGGTATAAATTTGTTTACTTTCTCACTTCTAATCTGAGGTACAGTTACTGCAATGAGATACCTTTATTGACTACTCCTACATGTCAACAACTACAATTCCTCTTTATTTTCCTTTTCTTCCTTCTTCAGCTTCACAAGGCTGCATGGCTCTTAATAGCAAGCATAATTTTCTTGTGAATGTTCCAATAACACAGTCAAGTTTCAAAGCACAGTGCTGTCCTCATACGCATTTCCACGCTGTCCTTTCATCTGTTTTACGTACACTTGATCTTGTGTCTTCAATTCACATGGCCAGCGCTTGCTTTGACAGACGGCCAACAAAAAACTCAGGTGGCTGTATTCAGAGATTGTTTATTTGTTGACAATCTTTTCTTTTATGTTTAATTTACTTGACTTTGAATTACATTGAACTAAACATAGTCTTTACCATATCTTTTCAGTTTTTTTTAGACTACAAGCAGTAGTGTATGCTTGTCTAACTTTGATAATTTATTTTTACTAGATAGTGATGCATATGTCTACATTTTCAAGACTGTAATGGTTTAAATTTCATTGTAATTTTTGTTTTATGTGAGATTGACTGTAAATTGTGTAAAGAACATTTGTTTAGTTGATTGGATTTTCATTCTATTCTTGTAAATGTAACCATTGATTAATTCTTCAATGAATTAAAACAACATAATGCCCTTGTACTGGCAGCAATTATGTGTATTATAATATCAGTAGTTTCTGTTCATATTGGTCAACTTTTTCTTATCCTATGCTAATGTCTCATCAAAGACCAAGATCTGTGGAGAGACATGAACGCCTATGCCAGTTGGCATGGCACATGATGATGATGATGTTATATTGATATACATGTAGTGGTTTCAGATGTGTTTTTCTGTTTGACTACTGATTTGGTGTGTGTATCGTCTTTTTGATGAATCATCACAGATCATTTACTTCTGGTGATATTACATTTACAGATAAAGTGATAGTTTCACATGAGGATCATGTTTTACTAGTTACAGACAGATGATATTATGTCTGAATGTTTTCTTCAAGTGCCTTGCCTGCCCACAGCTCTCGTTCTATAGTACTAGAGATCGGTTTGTGGATTGATGTTGTTCAAGCTAGGATCCTCAGCTGTTTACAAAGGCCCTGTGACTTTCCCATCGGTGACTGTTCCAGTATATATGCATAGAGGGCTATGTTCTGTCAATCACAGTGACATAAAATAACAGTCAAATGAAGTCCCTATCATCATCATCAGATTTGAAATGGACAAATCACAGCTCATGGCTGACTACACTGAAGTGATACACATGTGATAAATGTGATATAATTTGAGTGTAGTAATCCACAAACTGTGGCAAAGGTAATGGGAGTTCACATGTTGTTTTATTACATTGTGACTAGGACAAATTTACGTACACATATTTTCTCTCCGCTATCCTTTAACTTCCTTCCCCATATATCTGTCCAGCTGTTACCATGTATTTCATGTTTTCTCTTCTCATAGAATGACTAAATAATGGTGACTGTGAGTCTCTAATATCCATCATGGTCATTCCTCACAAATTCTATCTTGCCATTAGCACTGACATGAAATAATTTGAATATCAGATCAAGCAGGTGTTGTGGGCAATAATAGAGCAGATCAGATGACTGGTTCTGTCACCATACCACAGGGTCAGCCAACGAATCCAGCCGACATTAAGTCTGCTTAGCCACAAATAGTAGGAGCCTTTTCTGCTTTCATTTTTGTTCTGTTTATTCATTGCAATATCAGGAACTGTATGCTTAACATGAATACCAAAGTATCAAGTTAGGAAACTTAATTGAAGTATCACAACTATATAGTTATCATGTAAACAATTATGTATGTTAGCTTTTCAGTTGTTATTATTATTGTATTTCAACAGGTACATTTATCTGTTATTTGTGTGTGTACATACCCCTGTGTTTTGGATGGTAACCTTAACAATTAATGTTATGTTTGGTCAATCATACATTGCTTACAGAAATTCATACATTGCTTACAATAACTCGCAATACTTTGTGTACTGTTCACAATAATTGAATCAATTCCGTCCTCCACTTTGAACAAATTAGTTACATTGCAATACCTATCTATTTTTGGTTTGCATTTACTCCATTTTGTGATATTTTGGTTATTGTGTTACTAGAGATGTACTTGACATTAATCTGACATTGCATTTCCTAGTGAGAAATTTATGGGTTTCAAACATGTAAATATTATAATTTTATTTGTTTGTGGTTACATCCAGTGTCCAAGGTATCTCTTATTGAAAATGCATTCACTACTTCCTCCTCTCTCTCTCTCCTTTGACTTGTATTTTTTTTAAGCATCTGCTTGCTTTGAACTCAATCGTAGTCTACACACATGCCACTACCACTAGTTGCCACTACTAGTGAGTGCACTGAACTGATTTTGTGTGAGGTAGATTTTTCCTAGTACCAGTATCTTTTGCCACCCGGCTAACCCATCCCACACGGTTATGTCAGGTGTTAAGGAAAGGCCATCCCACTCGGTTATGTCAGGTGTCGAGGAAAGGCCATCCACTCAGTTATGTAAGGTGTTGAGGATAGGCAATCCACTCGGTTATGTCAGGTATAGAGGAAAGGCCATCCACTCGGTTATGTTGGGTATCGAGGAAAGGCCATCCACTCGGTTATGTCAGGTATCGAGGAAAGGCCATCCACTTGGTTATGTCAGGTGTCGAGGAAAGGCCATCCACTCGGTTATGTTGGGTATAGAGGAAAGGCCATCCACTTGGTTATGTCAGGTATTGAGGAAAGGCCATCCACTCGGTTATGTCAGGTATAGAGGAAAGGCCATCCACTCGGTTATGTCAGGTATTGAGGAAAGGCCATCCACTCGGTTATGTCAGGTATAGAGGAAAGGCCATCCACTCGGTTATGTCAGGTATTAAGGAAAGGCCATCCACTCGGTTATGTCAGGTATTAAGGAAAGGCCATCCACTTGGTTATGTCAGGTATTGAGGAAAGGCCATCCAATCGGTTATGTTGGGTATTGAGGAAAGGCCATCCACTTGGTTATGTCAGGTGTTGAGGAAAGGCCATCCACTCGGTTATGTTGGGTATAGAGGAAAGGCCATCCACTTGGTTATGTCAGGTATTGAGGAAAGGCCATCCACTTGGTTATGTCAGGTATAGAGGAAAGGCCATCCACTCGGTTATGTCACGTATTAAGGAAAGGCCATCCACTCGGTTATGTCAGGTATTAAGGAAAGGCCATCCACTCGGTTATGTCAGGTATAGAGGAAAGGCCATCCACTTGGTTATGTCAGGTATTAAGGAAACGCCATCCACTCGGTTATGTCAGGTATTAAGGAAAGGCCATCCCACTTGGTTATGTCAGGTATAGAGGAAAGGCCATCCACGCGGTTATGTCAGGTATTAAGGAAAGGCCATCCCACTTGGTTATGTCAGGTATAGAGGAAAGGCCATCCACTCGGTTATGTCAGGTATAGAGGAAAGGCCATCCACTTGGTTATGTCAGGTATTGAGGAAAGGCCATCCACTCGGTTATGTCAGGTATAAAGGAAAGGCCATCCACTCGGTTATGTCAGGTATTAAGGAAAGGCCATCCACTCGGTTATGTCAGGTGTTAAGGAAAGGCCATCCACTTGGTTATGTCAGGTATAGAGGAAAGGCCATCCACTTGGTTATGTCAGGTGTTAAGGAAAGGCCATCCACTTGGTTATGTCAGGTATCGAGGAAAGGCCATCCACTCGGTTATGTCAGGTATAGAGGAAACGCCATCCATTCGGTTATGTCAGGTGTTAAGGAAAGGCCATCCACTTGGTTATGTCAGGTATAGAGGAAAGGCCATCCACTTGGTTATGTCAGGTATAGAGGAAAGGCCATCCACTCGGTTATGTCAGGTATAGAGGAAAGGCCATCCACTCGGTTATGTCAGGTATAGAGGAAAGGCCATCCACTCGGTTATGTCAGGTGTTAAGGAAAGGCCATCCACTTGGTTATGTCAGGTATAGAGGAAAGGCCATCCACTCGGTTATGTCAGGTATCGAGAAAAGGCCATCCACTTGGTTATGTCAGGTATAGAGGAAAGGCCATCCACTCGGTTATGTCAGGTGTTAAGGAAAGGCCATCCACTTGGTTATGTCAGGTATAGAGGAAAGGCCATCCACTCGGTTATGTCAGGTATAGAGGAAAGGCCATCCACTTGGTTATGTCAGGTATAGAGGAAAGGCCATCCACTCGGTTATGTCAGGTATCGAGGAAAGGCCATCCACTTGGTTATGCTATATCCTAAAACATCTCATGCCCCAATGGTGGTATTTGCCATGGAACTACTTTTACCATTAGATCTTTCTGTGCTGCACTACCAGACTGTAGAGACTCTGATCACCACCAGACAGAAATGAAACTCTATAATCATAGATCTTATTTATGATGGGCTCTGTTTATTTGAGAATAAACCCTTCCCTGTTTCCTATCACTAAGTCTTGTCAAAAGTTCAGCTCTTCCCTGTTTCCTGTTACTGAGTCATGTCAAAATGTCAGCTCTTCCCTGTTTCTTGTCCCTGAGTCTTGTCAAAAGCTCAGCTCAATCCTGTTTCCTCTCCCTGAGTCTTGTCAGAAGCTCAGCTGTTCCCTTTTTTCTCTCCACGAGTCTTGTCAAAAGCTCAGCTCTTCTGTTCCCTGTTACTGAGTCTTGTCAGAAGCTCAGCTATTCCCTATTTCCAGTCACTGGGTTTTGTCAAAAGTTCAGCTCTTCCCTGTTTCCAGTCACTGAGTCTAGTCTAAAGCTTAGCTCAGTCCTGTTTCCTCTCACTGAGCCTTGTCAAAAGGTCAACTCTTCCCTGTTTCCTCTCCCTGAGTTGCTCAGCTCTGTTCTCTGTCACTTAGTCTTGTCAGAAGCTAAGCTCTTCCCTGTTGCCTGTCCCTGAGGCTTGTATCAAAAGCTCATTGCTTCCCTGGTTCTTGTTCCTGAGATGCCCAGGTGCTTAGTCAGAAAATCAAACCAAACTAGGTTGAACTGCAATAATGTGAATGCTTTAAAATTAAACATATCAATAATTTAGTTTTTAGATACGTTTTGTTTATGTTTTTTTTTTAAATCTTTACTTCACTACCTGACATGAAACTGGTTTAACTTCATTGAAACAAATGTGTGATTGATGTACTTATCTCAGTTTTATACAAAAGTGAAAATATATGAACTTATTTGTATTTTGTTTCCTCATGATCACAAATAGAACAAAATGTATATATGATTGCACATTAAGGAATCAAAATATACAAATTACAATAAGAATACTGCTTCAACATTGTACAGAACACAGTATATTCAGAAACATTTGGGTAGTCCAACTCTCCTCATGATTCCAGATGTGTTGTCTCAAATGTGTACATACCTGTAACTTGATATGCAATGTACAGAATGGGCATGGTCATAGAATAAGCCAGTTCTTCATTCCATGTATCCTATGTGCCTAGACGTCAGACTTTGGTTTGGCATTGATGTTATTTATTGCTGTATATTATTTATTCATACTCCACTATGTTTTTCTTCTCTTGCATCGATTTGTTGTCGAGATCTGGAGGGAATTAACTTTGAAAATGCATCACATAGCGGTCAGACTTATTAGATAGATTTGTGGATTTTGGGGGGAAATATAACTTTGAGTTGTTTTGGTGAAGTTAGCATACAATTTTCTGGCGTAAACATGTTATATGCAGGTGTTGATGTTAGATAAGATTTTGCTTTTCTCAACTGGATACTTTTCAGCATACCTATCTATCTGTCCTTATATTTAGCTATCCATCTATCTTACTTAGCTGTCTAACTATCAACATACTTTTCTCCCTACCTGTCGTAGTATTTTCCTGGGGTGAGGGAAGGATACTATTACACCTTAATAACGGGATAGAGGCACTCTGGGAATACGATTACTCTGTCTACAGACCCCTCCAGCCCTTGGATTCCTATCTCTCTCACTATCAACCACGGGACAATACCCCTTTCACCTCTCATCCAAAACAGATGACACGACTCTGGCGTCTACACATAATGACTAGATGATATAATGTACAAGATGATTGTCAACAAGGGTTCATGAGAGAATCCTGGCAACCGCCAGGCGATAGAAGATATGGCTATCTGGATTAGCCTCAGGCCGTCTTACTCATCACTGTACACAGCGCACGATACCACAAGGCTTAAAAGGTCACTCTTCACAATTAGCGTGGAACGTCTCTGCCGAGGTGTCGACTCAGCTGGTCTGACGAACTCGTCGATGTGGTAACTCTGAGTTGCGTTGGTACGCGATGACTTCTGACTAACATCTCTGTAGATGTTCTGAAGGCCTGTCACTAAAGATTCACTGGTAAGGCCGGTGTTAGACAACTGTCCTAGGAAGCCACCATATAACACTGTCAACGTTCTTGAAATAGATGGTGGTCTCTAAGGGGATCAAGATGGGTATGACTGGGCTTGTAAGCGCTGGAAGTTGGCACACGTCAAGTGGACTCTTTCACTCAAAGTCAATACTGGTAGTGGGTGACCCTGTAATGAATGTCCCCAAGGTTCATATTACGACATGGTAGACTGTTCCCGGAACACTAGGCCATCCGGAAGTAAAGGGTAATGTAGTTCTTCTCTACTCATTGGGCCAGTGGGTCACAATGTCAAAATGATCACAGACATGAGGACAATATACTCGCCCGTGCGTAGCCATCATAATACCCGGTGGACTGACTGCTGAAGATAAGTTAGCAGTCGAGACAGGGACTGGACTGTGGCGTAGTGACTTCGCGGCACGTGGTGTTGGGTAGAAGCATCACTTCACGTCATGTAGGTAAGCCAGCCATTTTGCCACCTTCACCAAGTCATCTTACTCTGGTCCCGTCAATTAGGTCTCTCAGAAGGTAGAACCTTAAGACAAACCGTGCATTCAGAATTGAGGAGCTCCCGTCCCAACACTGGACGTTATGTCCGTTTTCTTTAAAAAACAGCAAGACAGCGGCTTCCTCTTTCCATTTAACGAATTAACACAGTCGTCCAAAACACAACTTCTCGCCAGCAAGGCCTGTTCTCAACTGAGCCAGTCTTTGTTCTTAGAAGGTGATTGCGCATGCGTTACCGGACCAGGTTGGGTTGAGCATCACTCACCCGAACCGTCCAGAAGCCAAGGGCCACCAATCGCCCTTGCGTGGGGTACATTAATACCTCGGTTGTATCCCTTAGACTAGGTCGGCTGTACTAGGCTGACGGAACTAGGGAACCAGACTTTTGGGAGCTTTACCAGGTGAATTCTCAGCAGTTCCATGACACTGCCTATGTGTTTGTCTAACTACCCACCCACCCACCTACCTATCTATCTGTCTATCTACCTACCTGTTTATCTATCTTGTCTGACTGTCTGTATGTCTATCTATCTATCTGCTTCCTGCCTCTATATGTACTTACTCATTTATCTACCTACCTTCTTCTTTCTAATTTAGTTGTGTGTCCATCACAGCACGTAGCAGTCAACCCCATCATTTTCGCTGTTCATGATTCCTGGGCAAATTTTACGTTCAGTAGTTTGCCATTGCTTTCTGAACGACCGGCACCTAATACCTTTGTCGAAAAAACCAGCACCGCTGTGTTTCGAACCCGGGTATACTGGCTCACAAACCGCGTCTCCTGCGTGACGGGCAGAGATACTAACAACTACACTACCTAGAACACTCTACCTATCTTCCTAACTACTTATCCATCTGTCTCATTATATTTGGATAATTAAAGGATCTGTATTCAACTATGTATGCTATCATTGTTAATTCAGGTCATCTGGAAATGAAACAATTCTGATTGTTAACATGTTGATTGTTCCTGTGTTGATGATCTTGATGGAAGGTATATGTTCATGTACATGAACTAACAAAAAAGAATTAGCTATGTTTTCCTACTAAACAAATGTTATTTCTCATGTCTAAATATGAACATTTTGTTTTGATATGCAGGTTTATGATAGTTATACAGTTTTACAGTATAAAATAAATATTGATGAATTGCACATAAATATTAACTTTAACCCAATGCTTTCAAGCTGATTTATTTCTCAAAGGAGCAAAATAGCCAAAGAAAAAGAAAGAAAACATGTATATGGTTCTTTCCTTGATGAGTTAAAATTGTTTTTCTCTTTAAATTAAAGAAGAAAAAGAAATTATGTTGTTCCAGCCTTCTTGGGTTAAATATACTTGTCTTTAGTGATATCTTGATGTGAGTTGTGTTTCACTGTCTTATCAAGCCTGTGGCTCAGTACATCCAGCTGTGACAAGCATTTTTTTCAGATGAGCTTTCTCTAACAATTTGCCTGTCCTCACTGTACCTACAAGGCAGCAGGTTTGTGTCTCTCTTCGTCTGGTTCCTACCCCTTGACCTGTCTGACATGGGAGACCCTACCTGTAGCTGAGCTCATTGAGGTCATTGGAACGCCAGTCCCGTCTACCACATCAAGGTGGATATACTGTTATACAAGACAGGGGACTTTCCTGGTTAAGTTGACGATATTCAAGGAGACAACTCATAGCAAATAGTAAATATACTAGTAGCTATTTATTGTTTTCTTTTATGAACAAAATAATGATCTGTAATTAATTGGACGTTTAAATCATAAATGGCCACGCTTATTGGCATGGCACATGATGGATGGATAGAAGTAGATAATAAAATAAATATTATTGTGTTATATATCATTGCTGATAGGATCCATTGCAGCGTAGTGGTTAGTGCATTTGATTACCTACTAGATAGTGGTCTGGGTTCAGTACCCCTCCAGTGGCAGGTTCTTTCTCTTCAAAGGTTTTTTCTCTTCCTCCCCCAACCACCACCACAACCACTTCTGGGCTTGACCCAGTTTCATACAACGGGTACCGGATGAGTTTGAGAATACAGTGCAAACTGCTTAATGCGATCATGGATGTGGCGAATTTCTGTTGTGAAGACCAACATTGTATTGTATGTTGTAAATGCATCACTATATGCTTGAACTCTTATAAGAGGAATTTCTGATAAGAAGAACTATTTCTTGGGTTCCAGATGAGTTTGCCTTATCAGAATTGCACTGTATTCTGGGAAAGAGGCAGAGAGAAAGGGAACTGGTCTCCTTATATTATTATAATGTGGCCTAGATTGTCATGACCCAACACTGGACGCAGTCGGCAGCATCCACGGTGGGAATGTTTATCATTGTTATCCCTCCAGGCATTGGGTTGGAGCCTGTTGACAATGACATACTTAAAGCCTGTGACTGACACGCTGCCGGCCTAGGCCCAGCCCCAGTCAGTGTGTGCTGTGACCTAGTCACATCCTAATGTGCTTCTCTGTAGATGTGATGTTCCAGTGTGTGCTGTGACCTAGTCACGTCCTAATGTGCTTCTCTGTAGATGTGATGTTCCAGTGTGTGCTGTGACCTAGTCACATCCTAATGTGCTTCCCTGTAGATGTGATGTTCCAGTGTGTGCTGTGACCTAGTCACATCCTAATGTGCTTCTCTGTAGATGTGATGTTCCAGTGTGTGCTGTGACCTAGTCACGTCCTAATGTGCTTCTCTGTAGATGTGATGTTCCAGTGTGTGCTGTGACCTAGTCACGTCCTAATGTGCTTCTCTGTAGATGTGATGTTCCAGTGTGTGCTGTGACCTAGTCACGTCCTAATGTTCTTCTCTGTAGATGTGATGTTCCAGTGTGTGCTGTGACCTAGTCACATCCTAATGTGCTTCTCTGTAGATGTGATGTTCCAGTGTGTGCTGTGACCTAGTCACGTCCTAATGTGCTTCTCTGTAGATGTGATGTTCCAGTATGTCATGCACACCCTGCTGGTTTCTCAACATGGAGAGAGGCAGAAGAGCTCTGATAGTACCTTTTGAGATGGTACTTTGGTAACAGGTTGAGAGAAAAGTCCAGCCTCGCTCCAGTACATGAAAGCCCTTTCCTGACCTGATTACCAGTCTTTTCTTCTTTTGTCTCTGTCCTTGATTCCCCCCCCCCCTCCCCGGGGCTTAGACCTTCAACTAACTCACATCCAGCCATCTTGTCTTTTGCAGCTACCTCCATGTTTTCCCCAAATAGTTCATCTGGTTTTAATTCTCTCTGTATGTTTTTAGGTCACCAGCTATTTTGGTCACCCTGTAGGTCTCAGACAAGGGAGTGTCTAACTATCCTCGGTGTGTGTGCTATCCAGCAGTAACAGGATCTAGCTATCCTCGTGTGTCCTATCCAGTTCCAGGGTCTCTTCCTCACCTCATGATTCCTGTTACTTGACTAGTTCCCTCTATGAGCTCCACATTGGTGGTCCTGTCATACCATTTTATTCTCACTATGCTATGAAGGCCAGTGCTTAAGTTGAAACTCACTTTTCCTTAGCATTCACAACCAACCATCACTTGTCAAATGACCGGGAGTCTTTTTTGGCTGAGGATAAAGGCAGCAGTCACATGCAGTGTGCAGAAGTTAAGATATTTAATTCACCAACTTCTAGCAACCATGTCATCTGATGTGTTAGGTTGGCATTCTCACCCTTCCACCACCCAAAACTCTTTCAATCGCAGAAGATCAAAGCAGTTGCCCAATGGGGATGACAACAAGAGGAACCAAATTACATATTTGTTACTTTCCCAGGGGCCAAATAGACATGTATTAAAAACAGATACATTGCCAGATTTCTTTATTCTGTATTTCTGGATAAAGAAGGAGACATGTTCTTTGGTCAGGTGGTGTAAAGAGGCTTTGGGAAATACTGCGACGACTGAAAAAATCAGCGGTAAGAAGAGGCAGAGCCAGGCCGAGAGAAATGGTGCTGGACGGACTGTGATGGTGACAGGGAGGGATATCAATAGAATTGATCCAGCACAAAGATCTGTGGATATGTATGAACATGTACACCAGCTGACAGGGCACTTGATGATGACGATCTTTCTTCAAGATGAGGTAGGGGCCAATTAACACAATAGTGGACAACCTACACAACGGTGGACAACCTATACAACAGTGGACAACCAGCGCAACAGTGGACGACTAACGCAACATAAAAACATGTTTTATCCCGAAGAACCAGGAAAGGATTGAGCCTTGCCCAGCCTGCTGTGATGAGAGCAGTGATCTGCACACTTCCACTATGATGATGATGACTGGCTAAATGTGAGAAGCACAATCACACAGGACATGTTGACTGGTACACATGTAAGAATAGCCAATCACACATGACATGATTGTACATGGAAGAATATAGAGACAAGGGCATGATTGGTGTACGTGGAAGAATAGACAACATGATTGGTGTACGTGGAAGAATGGGCAATTACATGACTGGTGTATGCAGAAGAATAGACAATCTCACATGACATGATTGTATGTGGAAGAATAGACAATAACATGACTGGTGTACGCAGAAGAATAGACGAGGGCATGATTGGTTATGTGGAAGAATTGACAATCATATGGTTGGTGTATATGGAAGAATAGACAATGACATAATTGATGTACGCGGAAGAATGGACAATTGCATGATTGGTGTACGTGGAAGAATGGACAATCACATATGACATGATTGCACATGGAAGAATAGACAATCACATGATTGGTGTATGTGGAATAAAGACAGTCACACTGAATGTTGCTTGGGACAGAAGGATAATGTTCGTAGCACACATATATCCCCATAAGTGTTTAAATCTCCTCCCATGAACACACAAGGAGCATCTCAACACAGTGCACAAACTTCATAACATTGGCTAGGATCCAAATGTGTGTATACCAGAATCACACACGATACATTCTTTTATGGGTAGGTCTTCATCTTGCCAAGGCATTGGCAAATTCAGCCTACTCTTTTCAATTTCCAACTGCCGAGGGATCTTTAAAGTGTGACATGCACACGGGTCTTCTTAATGTTTTCACCATTATCTGTGAGGGCTAAATCTCCAATCCACTACCCCATGATCAGGGGTCTTTACTTTGCAAAGACCTACACTGTTCACAGTGTGAATCGTACCTGGAATCAGCTCAAGTTTAGAGGCGGATGCTGTGCCTCTCGGCCGCTCTGCTCCACATATATATCTGAACTTAAATTTGACCCACGTGATAGACATTTGATACTTTCATGATATCAGTGGCTTGTTATATCTAACCTGAAATGTTAAACGTTACCAGCACTTCACACATTTGATACCTTATCACATTATGAGTTTATTCCCTAATCTGAAATTTGACCAACAAATCACACATTTTATATGATCATACTATCATTTTATTATATATAACCTGAAACATTACCAGCACACCACATATTTGAGTTAAATTTGTTCGTTTCCCTAACCTGAGATTTGGCCAATATGTCACACATTTGATACTTTTCATGCTTTAATCAGTTTATGTATTACTAGTTGTTTGTTCTACTCATGTATCATTAGACTGTGATATGTTTTTGTTTGAACTATGTATTTGTTATAATAAACAAAATATTATATATAATACATGCTCATCTTCTTTGTGTGTCCTGAGAAGAATGTTTTCACTGACTTGTACAGGTAAGCAGTGATATTTGCAACTGTCAGTAGATGCATGCAGCTTTAGCATACTTCTGTAACTGCCTTTAGTTTCACACAAACTATAAATATGATGATGTTGCAAGGACAAACCAGTGTTTTTGTCCTGGTGGCAGGTTAAACCTGTGTTTTTGTCTTGGTGGCAGGTTGAACCAGTGTTTTTGTCCTGGTGGCAGGTTAAACCTGTTTTTTTTTTGTCTTGGTGACAGGTTAAACCTGTTTTTGTCCTGTGGCAGGTTACACCTGTGTTTTAGTCCTGGTTTCAGGTTAAACCTGTGTTTTTGTCTTGGTGGCAGGTTAAACCATTGTCCTGGTGGCAGGTTAAACCTGTGTTTTTGTCCTGGTAGCGGGTTAAACCAGTGTTGTCCTGGTGGTGGGTTAAACCTGTTTTTGTCATGTGGCAGGTTAAACCTGTTTTTGTATTGGTGGCAGATTAAACCTGTTTTTGTATTGGTGGCAGGTTAAACCTGTGTTTTTGTCTTGGTGGCAGGTTAAACCTGTGTTGTCCTGGTGGCAGGTTAAACCAGTGTTGTCCTGGTGGCAGGTTAAACCAGTTGGTAAACCTGTGTTTTTGTCTTGGTGGCAGGTTAAACCAGTGTTGCCTTGGTGGCAGGTTAAACCAGTGTTGTCCTGGTAGCAGGTTAAACCAGTGTTTTTGTCCTGGTGGCAGGTTAAACCTGTTTTTGTCCTGTGGCAGGTTAAACCTGTGTTTTTGTCTTGGTGGCAGGTTAAACCAGTGTTGTCCTGGTGGCAGGTTAAACCAGTGTTTTTGTCCTGGTGGCAGGTTAAACCTGTTTTTGTCCTGTGGCAGGTTAAACCTGTGTTTTTGTCCTGTTGGCAGGTTAAACCAGTGTTGTCCTGTTGGCAGGTTAAACCTGTGTTTTTGTCTTGGTGGCAGGTTAAACCTGTGTTTTTGTCTTGGTGGCAGGTTAAACCAGTGTTTTTGTCCTGGTGACAGGTTAAACCTGTGTTTTTGTCCTGTGGCAGGTTAAACCTGTGTTTTAGTCCTGGTTTCAGGTTAAGCCCGTTTTTGTCTTGGTGGCAGGTTACATTGGTATTTTTGTCCTGGTGGCAGGTTAAACCAATGTTTTTGTCACGGTGGCAGGTTTGTTTGTTGTTGTTGCATATCCCTTACAGGACATTGCAGTCAATACCAGAATTTTTCAGCTGCTGTTGATGTACTTGGCAAGTTTTTATGTTCAGTAGTTTGCCATTACTTTCTGAACGACTGGCTCACATACCCCTGTAAGTTACCAGCACGGCGCGAACAGATGCCAATTCTCCCAGCTGCTATTTTCCCCATGTGGATATACGGGATTACGAACAATGTCGCTAACCCCCTTGGCCAGGGAGACCATAAACCAGTGTATTTGTCCTGGTGGCAGGTTAAACCAGTGTTTTTGTCCTGGTAGCAGGTTACATTGGTATTTTTGTCCTGGTGGCAGGTTAAACCAGTGTTTTTGTCCTGGTAGCAGGTTACACAATCGCCGGCTTCGTGGCTTAGAGGTTATGACTTTTCTCCGTAATCTCGTACTCTCTCGTAGGTAACGTGATGACAGTGAGAATCAGCAGTGGTTCGAATCGCATCAGTAACTTACAGGATATGTGAGCCGGCCGCTCAGAAAGCAATGGCAAACTACTGAGCGTAATCTTGCCAAGAAATCAACATACAGCTGAAAGATGCTGGTGTTGACAGCGATGTCCTGTAAAGGATATGCAAAAAAAAAAAAAAAAGAGTTACACTGGTATTTTTGTCCTGGTGGCAGGTTGAACCAGTGTTTTTGTCTTGGTAGCAGGTTACATTGGTATTTTTGTCCTGGTGGAAGGTTGAACCAGTGTTTTTGTCCAGGTGGCCGGTTAAATTGGTATTTTTGTCCTGGTGGCAAGTTGAACCAATGTTTTTGTCCTTACGGCAGGCTAAACCAGTGTTTTTGTCCTGGTGGCAGGATAAAACAATCTTCTAGAGGCCTTTCAGTCAACTAACCATGAGCATGCACCCTTAAGTATGTCTGTGGGTTTGGCGTATAAACAGATGATACAGCAGACATTTAAAATATACAAGTTATATAAACAAATGTAAATTAGTTCACAAACCTATAATGACTTAAAAATGTTAAAAAACAATCAACAGACCACAAACTATGATGACTTTTTTTATTGTTAATTTGACAAAGCTATTATAATGCAACATTACGATAACAAACATACTACAATACACACACACACTGAAAATTAATTGTCCACATAAGGATTCACTAGTCTTCAATCAAATTAATGGCAGTCTGCATGCCTGAGAGGTCTGCCTCTCTTCTGGCTGCGGTATAGTGGGTTTGTCGCATGCGTGATTAATTAGACTTTAACTCTGGCTTCTTGTCTTTGATTTTGGGGCGTTAATTACCAGTACCCCTGAAGACGGAGAAGGGTTCACCTGATGGCGAGGGATACTGGTAATAGAGAAAGCTAACTCTCGTGCAACATCAGTCCAGTGCACTCTCTAGCAGTAGTAGCATGTCTGTGGACTATACTGGAGTTCAAAATGAGGATGTTTGTTTTTTTAACCGAACTGGATCATTTTAGTTGATGCACATCAAATCTTCAATAATTGTTCACATAAGTGATTGTATTTTTTAAAAATTAAGTTGCATGTCCTTCACAGGACGTAGCAGTCAACCCCAGCATTTACGCTGTTCTAGATTCCTGGGCAAATTTTACGTTCAGTTCAGTTTCTGAACGACTGGCCCCCCATACCGTTTTCAAAAAAAACCAGCACCGCTGTGTTTCGAACCCAGGTATACGGGCTCACAAACTGCGTTCGCAAGCCCTTAGCCACAGAGACCGGTAAGTGATTGTATACATGGAAAATATGTAATCTTTCATACAAGCTTGTAAATATTACATACATGTAAATATTAATTGAAAAACCAAATTTCATATCATACACGCTTAAAATAAGAAATTCTACTCATGAAAAACCAAAGGTTATATCATAGACATTTTCACATTAGTAAACATTTCCACTTTAAAAAAAAAAAACTATTAGATGTCTTCATTGTGAACCATATCTCACATACAAACTTACAATCCATCTAACTAATCATTTCTTTACTTTCCAAGATTCAAGGACAACTCGTGCACAGATCTTTGCAATAAAATATTTCTATGCTTGCTCCATTTACAACTCAATGCAAATTTACAAATTGTCCATCTACGCAATCGATTGTTTCATTACTTTACATGATTCAATCACAACTCACGTACAGGTATATAATCATACCATCTTTTCAATAAAATATTTCTCTACTTCTCACAACTCACATGCAAATTTACAATTAAGCAATTTCTCCATCTATTCAAATAAATATATCCCAAATACAGTTTTACAAATGCAACCTTTCCAATTCAGTCTCTCTCTCGTACCGGGCCGAAGAGAAGTCTCTACACAGCCTCGTTCGTTCGTTCGCTCACACACACACACTCTCTTTTTTTCAGTGGTCCATTCACATCCCAATCTCAGCAGACATATGTACATTGCATGAGATAAACTGTATCATATTTCAGACAGTGAAATACTGTAACCACATCGAATGCAACAGTAGTGTGTACCAGGTAGAGGTCTCTACGTCACCATCACTCCAATAGATGCAAGTCTTCTTCAGAGGGTAGATGACCAGAACACCAATCCATCAGACTTTAAGAGTTAAAACTCACAGGCTTCCACGAGACTCACAAATAAACAACATGTCTAGTGTGACCTCTTTTCTCCACTTCTGTCATTAACTTCTATGAATGCTTATCAATACCTGCGAATGTATTTCTTATGTTACTTCAAAGGCCTCCAGGGCTGCAAGTACCAGTGAAACAAGAGCTGAAGAAAAGACGCTGGCACTGAATAGGACATGCAATGAGAGAACATGAGAATACTATAACTAGAAAAACCTTTGTCTGGAATCCACAAGCAAAAGAAATAGGGGAAGCCCCAAAAACACATGGAGAAGAGAAGTAGAGACAGAAAGGGATAATATGAGGAGGATATGAATGGAGTTGCATGGGGCGGCTATGGATACGATGGCTTGGAATGAGTGAGTTGATGGGCCCAAGCCCCAATGGGAGGTAACAGGTGAAACACTAAGAAAAAAGGGTTGCCCAGGAATTCATATTTTCACGCTTTTGTCAGTTTGAAATCTACATTCAACACAACTGACATTCTACAAACCCTGAACATTGAAGCAAAGTAGCCCATAAACAACATTATGTCTTAAAAGCTGAAATACTTTGACCATTTTAAACATAATGGTTTGGAAAGAACAGTAATGAAAGCCATGGTTCCTGGAAGAAGAGCCAGGGGTAGACCAATGTGAACATGGGCACAGGACATTGAATACACCTTGGGCATGAAAATGCATGAGGCAGGGGAACTGGCAATGGATCAAATCTTTTCAGTTGGCCATAATGAGAGCAACACTCTATAGGGACCAACTACATTATGTCATTCCATATCATACTTTAAAAAGTCATGATAAAGGTGACAGTATATGCAGACTATAGTCCTAAATGTGTACCAACAACACTAGGATAATTTCTTTGCTCTTTTCTCCTTCTCGTCTTCTTCAATGATATAGTTGAACAGGTCCCTGATAGTTCTAAAGTCTCCTCTCCCTGGGCTGTCTTTCTTGGGTATTGTTGGCATCACTGAGCCAACTTTCTGCCGAAATTCTGCAAGCTGAATAAAATAACATTTTCTTTTGTGTTAGGAGTCCTATACAATTAATAAATGCTGCATACTGGACTAAACATTCACCAGCACATCCCAACATGAAAAGAACAATTAAATACTGCTGCTTCTTCTCCTCACCCTTATAGTCCCTTATGATGCTGGTGATCATGTCTGTGCAAAAAACGTTCTGTCTCTTGTGTTGTCAATGATTGCCTTGTGGTGTTGGTGATCATGTATGTGCAAAAAGTTCTGTCTCTTGTGTTGCCAATGATTGCCTTGTGATGTTGGTGATCATATCTGTCCAAAGAGTTCTGTCTCTTGTGCTGCCAATCATTTCTAATACTGATGTTATTCCATGACATGTGAAACTGCCCAGCATATTCTTTCTTGGTCTCCCCCTGCCTTTCTTCCCCTCCTCATGACATGTTTCACTTCCGTACATCAGGATTGGCTTAATACACCTCTTAAGAACTCTTGTCCTCACACTGACTGACACAAATACATTGCAGAGAGTATTCTCCATCTTGTGAAATGCTACCTTTGCTAAGTCCTTAATGCACCATCCATCTGCTGTTATTAAAGTTCCCAAATATTTAATACATTGACTTTGTTTAAACTGGCTCAATTCACTTTGTTCCTGCATATGGGTATACACTTTATTAATTATAGCTAAAACGAATAACCTTAACGTTAAACTTAGAATATTCACTTAAACGTTAATTAAATAATACTGTATGGATCAAAGGCATAAAGAATGACAAAAACAATTACAAATAAACTACAAATACTCAATTTATTTATGACTACACAAAATAGGATTAAAATGGTATGGCAGAATCACCAATATAGAGATCATGAAGAGATCTAGATGAATACCATTGAATCAAGAGATGCCAGCACTGACTAGGACATACACTGAGAAAACCTGAGAATTGTATAACTAGAAAATCTTCTGTGTGGAATTCACAAAGAAAATATAGTATGCTCTAAAACACACAGAGAAGAGAAGTAGGGATTTTTTTTTTTTTTTTTTTTTTTTTCCCCGCGTTTCCATCCTGTTTCAGGATATTGCGGTCAACACCAGCATCTTTCAGCTGTATGTTGATTCCTAGGCTAGATTACGCTCATCAGCACGCCACGACTTTCTGAGCGACCGGCTCCATACTCTCATAAGTCACTTTTGCGATTCGAACCACTGCTAATTCTCGTCGCGTCACGTGACGAGAGTATTCGGGGTTAGCGGAGAAAGCTGCTAACCCCCTCGGCCACGGAGCCGGAGTAGGGATAGAAATGAATAATATGGGACAACATGGACGGAGCTGCATGGGATAGTTAAGGATAGGATGTGATATGTCCACATTAGGTTTCTGCAACGGGACATATTAAATGGTTTAATTAGCTACTCGGGAAGTCTCCATGGCGAAGTGGTCAAACCGTGTGACTCAGGCTCCGAAGGTTGTGGGTTCGATTCCGGGCCGCGCCCTTCGGTTCACGAGTGAAATTTTTCGGTGACTCCTGTGGATCGTCGCTAGAGCTTAGGAGTTCATGCTTTGTGTGACGCTTTTTTGCACTGCGGAAAGAGACCGAGCCATGTGGGATCAAACCTGGTGCAATGAAGTCAACCCTGTCGACTTTTAAGCGACTTTTTAAAAAAATTAACTACTTCATAAGGGTGGCACCGTACGTAGAACTCTGGCCTGTCAGTCCAGTGGGCTTTGTTCGAATCCCCATCAAGGCAAAGATTTTGTTCACTGACCTGAGCTTCCAGGCTGACCCAGCTTTAAAAAGGGTACCAAGAAATGTCCCAGAAGTAAAAGTGACACACGTGCAATGACATCATCACCCATAAAATGCTGACTGGTCTCAAAATATACCCAATACACCTCATAGTGTGACCACACTACTTCATACAGACAAGTTATTACCTATATTAGATTAAAACAATCATTATGTTTGGGTTATGAAATCAGAGCAGGCCGGCACTGTGATGAAAGGCTAGTGAACGTGATTCGCAATCCCCAATACCACGTTGGAAGCACAGCTGAGGGTAATTTGGAAGCAGAATGCCCTGCATTGGTTTTGATACAATGGTATGAGTGCTGGTCGTTCAGAAAGCAATGGCAAAGTACTGAATGTATTCTTGCCCAAAAAAAATCACAAATAGCCAAGAAATGCTGCGGTTGACTGCAAAGGATATGCAACAACCTTTTTTACTTAGAATCAAACAATGCACCAGTACTCACACTGTGTACACCCATGATTTTCCACACAGCAAAACACAACAGACCGACGCCAGTGACCGAATACAGAGACCCTCTGACCAGAGCTCTTGTTGCCAAGCTGACCCCACTTTCTGGAATTTCTCTAGTTCCATGGATGCCCTGAAAATTTTCACATAAATTAACATAAACACATACGGCCCAAACAAAGAAGCAATAAACAACCACTATCATCATCTTCCACTTTTGCCGTCAAGTGTTATGGGGAGCAATAATTGGTGTTCCAGCACCCGATGGGTGGCACTGGATAGTGTCATTCTGTGTGACTGTACAATGAATACAAACAGCAGGTTGCACAATTTGTTACCTGGCAGAATCCACAAACCTGCACTGCGATTTTGCATTAGAGCTGAAGTAATCCACCCAATCGTTTCACAAATGATAGTGGGAGGCAACGTTTCAGAAATTCAACACAATGTAATGTATTCCTTTAATGAATTTAAACAAAGGAGCAATCTATTGTTTATTGCTTTTTTGTGTAAATCCACTAATGGAATACATTCTTTTGAACGTACAGGCCTAGTCACATTACACTAATGACTGACAAAAGGCAATTCCAAATCACAACTTTAAAAAAACATCTCCACCCCTCCGCTGGTAGTTTTATATGCTTTACAATTCCTTATTGAGTTGAATTGTTGAGCTAAGAACCGACATCACTGCATTAAGGACATTCCCAAAGGCGTCCGACCCTTCGTTCAACAGCCAGTGAAGAGTCATACTACTAATCATTCCCACAGCTATCTGATTGAAAGTTCTCCTTTTCTCTGTTTTGAGATTCTTCCAGAACCCCTGCCGATCCCCGCAATTCTTTCTACATACGGGTTCTCAATCTGTTCTCCCGCCTTCTCCACCTGGTCCCACAGGCGCTCAACCACCTCTTCCCTGTCCATAGATAACATACCACCAAGAGATGCACTCCCTGTCAGCCTATCAGCATGTTCATTCCCCCGCACGGCCAGGGCAAAAAATCCATACAATTCTCACAATCTGTGACCTCTGAAGAGAGGATAGCCATTCCACATGAAAAGTTCCTTTGTCCACCTTACTTAGCATACACCTTGAGTCTGTAATGAATGCAATGTGTGTTGCAGTGGCCTCCTCTAACCAACAGAATGCCATTGTTACTGTTTCCTCCTCCACTCTCATGCTGGGGGTCATAGTCTCATATGCCAGACTCTCCCTTTTCAAGCATCGCCCATTAGCTTCGCGAGGAAACCCCAACCACGTCTTTTTCTCACCAATGACCCATCGCTGTAGATTACTGTGTCACCTTGATGAGTGTTACTCTGGATCAATTGTTGCACCTCAACCTCTGTGTGGCCTGCTGCCCATTCTCTGCACTCACAACCCAGTGTTATTATGACAATGTGCCAGTACGACATGTCTTCCGGTACTTTAACCCACTCTTTTTCACGAATGATGCTAATGTAAAATGACAAGATAAAGCTTACCTGCAAATTAAGTACTCTTTGAGTTTAATCTATTTCTTTTATGTAACACTTCATAAACAGCATAAATGGAGAGATTAGGTAGTGGCTGCATGATTTTCTAGTATATCATCATCATCATGTGCCACATCGATAAGTGTGGGCATTCATGCTTTACCACTTCATCCAATCACCAATGTCTTGCATTAGGTCTGTGTTCTTGTCCCAATTATACATGTGGCCAAACTATTTAGGTATGTATATCTTTGCCTTCCAGTTGCTCGTTTTTCATCAATTCTGCCAGCTACCACTAAGATTTTAAGTTTATTTCTCCTCATATGTCCAAAAATCTTGACTTTCTATGTCTAATTTCTCTAATCAATTTATGGTTTTCATATGTGTCTTGAAGTCCCTGTTGCTTTCATGTCCGTTCATGGTAGTCTTAACATTTTCCTCCAAAACTACTAGTGCATTCTGAGATTCATCAAATTCTGTTATCACCCAAATGAACAATAGAAATGTAGAGATTAGGAAGCTGCATCATATTATTACCACAATGAGCAGTAGAAATGACTCACTTTGGCAAACATGTCAGGATCCTGTCTCTTGGCCAACGCCAGTGTCATGCCAAACCCTCCCAAGATGGACATCCCTGTTACTGATACCAGAAACATGCCAGCTGTGAGAGGAATATGACAAAATTAGTATCAACAAGGCAATTAACTAAAACGTCTCAATGGTAAAACATTAAGTAACTGATTACAATTAGGAAAAGCTTGGAAGCAACAGAGATGTGGTTGCTGATACAAATTGAATACTTTAGAATGCCAGAGTAACTAATCTAGGACTGACGGTCTAACAATGATTGCCTGTAAGAGGAAAATGAAAGTAGAACAATATATACAACTATCAGAAAGAGACAAACATCGATCTTGGTTCATATAATAAGAAGATGGGCACTGGAAAAGACCAAGATGACTAGAAAGTTCAGTGGGAGAAGAGGCAGAGGCACACAGAGAAATGGTACTATATCGACTGAGACCAGGAAGGTTAACCCAGTTAACAAATGCCTCAAGAAGTCAGATGAGTTGGCTGAAAGGTGCAAATACTGCAGCTCTGCTGTAAACAGGCGCACAACATTCCGGACAAACGTAGAAAAAGGAGGAGAAGATTGACTGACACAATGGTATGAAGGAATATCACCAGCAGAACTGACCCAGAACACAAAGGACTGAGATGTGTGGAAAGACATGAACACCTTCCCCAGATAGCTAGGCACATGGTGCCGACGTGAACTGATCAAGAAAAGTGTAGCAAGGATCATCCTTTAGCAGAAACTGCCTTCATCGTGTAGCATGCCCTTTCCAAAATGTTGCTCTCATCATAGCCGCCCAGAAAAGTTTCTTGATCTCTTGCCTTTTGTTCACCCTCATGCACCCTCATGTCCATGGTGTCTGAAAATGTCACGTGTCTATCTTTGTGTCAGCAGACCGCTGCCTCTTCTTTCAGGAATCGTATCTTTCCCAGCCTCTGTGACGTCTAACATAGCCAAAGTACTTCAGTTTCTGAAAATGATGCTGTTCATGAGCACATTTTCATTCATGCTGAAATCTTGTAGAACATCAGTTATTTCTTTCTTCTTGCTCCACAGCATTCTAAGAACCACTTTGTAACATTAAAGCTCAAAATCCCACATTTTCTTTTTTCATCACCATGTGCGATACCGATCAGCGTAGGCGGTCATGTTTCGCCACCTCACACAATCACCAGAGTCGTGGATCAGCTCAGGGTTCTTGTCTTGACTATACCACGTGGCCAAGCCATCCAAATATTTACTTCTCTGCTTTCCCCTTGTTCTTTCCCCTCAATCTTGCTAGTTGTCACAAAGTTATCCAATTTACTTTTTCTCACATGTCCAAAAAACTGACTGTCTACTCAAATTTCTCTAATCAGTTTACGGTTCTCATTTATTTCTTGTAGGACTTGGACATTGATTTTTCTGTCTGTTCATGGTATTCTTTGCATTTTCCTCAGAAACCACTTAATTGCTAAATGGTCCATGACTCACACCTATATGTCACCATAAGAAAGATGCTTGTTCTCAAAAATGATACTTCAACTTGTTTGCTGGTGTTGTACCATAGATTCCTAATACTATCAACCTCTGCAGTGCTATTGCCAGTCTATGTCTGACATTTTGAACAGTCCCCGTGTTTGCTGGCACTGACAGTGATGTGAAAATACTATCGACTTCATCTATATCCTTATGTGAAAAGACTAGATCATTTCTTCATCCTTTTCATGTCCAGCTTATTTCTTTTAGCAAGATGATGGAGTAATTAACTTGTTCACATATCCTGTGCATCTATAGTTTTCTTCCTTTTCTGTTGTTTAAAGTGTAATCTTATATCTACTTCTTAACAATGCCTTCTCAGCTCCAACCAATATCTTTTTATTTATCTGTTACTATTTCCAAGCTGGAGCAGTCATAGTGCAGGGGCTAGTGCAGGGGCTAGTGCAGGGGCTAGTGCAGGGGCTAGTGCACTTGCCTATGGGCTCAGTATGTGTTCAAAGTCCCCTAGTAGACGTGTTCAAAGTCCCCTAGTAGACATGTGTTTAAAGTCCCCTAGTAGACATGTTCAAAGTCCCCTAGTAGACATGTGTTTAAAGTCCCCTAGTAGACATGTGTTTAAAGTCCCCTAGTAGACATGTTCAAAGTCCCCTAGTAGACATGTGTTTAAAGTCCCCTAGTAGACATGTTCAAAGTCCCCTAGTAGACATGTGTTTAAAGTCCCCTAGTAGACATGTTCAAAGTCCCCTAGTAGACACGCGTTTAAAGTCCCCTAGTAGACACGCATTTAAAGTCCCCTAGTAGACACGCATTTAAAGTCCCCTAGTAGACACGCGTTTAAAGTCCCTTGGAGGACATGTGTTTAAAGTCCCCTAGTAGACATGTGTTTAAAGTCCCCTAGTAGACATGTGTTTAAAGTCCCCTAGTAGACATGTGTTTAAAGTCCCTTGGAGGACATGTGTTTAAAGTCCCCTAGTAGACACGCATTTAAAGTCCCCTAGTAGACACGCGTTTAAAGTCCCTTGGAGGACATGTGTTTAAAGTCCCCTAGTAGACATGTGTTTAAAGTCCCCTAGTAGACATGCGTTTAAAGTCCCCTAGTAGACATGAGTTTAAAGTCCCCTAGTAGACATGTGTTTAAAGTCCCCTAGTAGACATGCGTTTAAAGTCCCCTAGTAGACATGTGTTCAAAGTCCCCTAGTAGACACGCATTTAAAGTCCCCTAGTAGACATGTGTTCAAAGTGCCCTAGTAGACACGCATTTAAAGTCCCCTAGTAGACATGCGTTTAAAGTCCCTTGGAGGACATGCGTTTAAAGTCCCCTAGTAGACATGCGTTTAAAGTCCCCTAGTAGACATGTGTTTAAAGTCCCCTAGTAGACGTGTTCAAAGTGCCCTAGTAGACGTGTTCAAAGTGCCCTAGTAGACGTGTTCAAAGTGCCCTAGTAGACACGCATTTAAAGTCCCCTAGTAGACATGCATTTAAAGTCCCCTAGTAGACATGCGTTTAAAGTCCCTTGGAGGACATGTGTTTAAAGTCCCCTAGTAGACATGCGTTTAAAGTCCCTTGGAGAACATGCGTTTAAAGTCCCCTAGTAGACGTGTTTAAAGTCCCCTAGTAGACATGTGTTTAAAGTCCCCTAGTAGACATGCGTTTAAAGTCCCTTGGAGGACATGTGTTTAAAGTCCCCTAGTAGACATGCGTTTAAAGTCCCCTAGTAGACATGTGTTTAAAGTCCCCTAGTAGACGTGTTCAAAGTGCCCTAGTAGACACGCATTTAAAGTCCCCTAGTAGACATGCATTTAAAGTCCCCTAGTAGACATGCGTTTAAAGTCCCTTGGAGGACATGTGTTTAAAGTCCCCTAGTAGACATGCGTTTAAAGTCCCTTGGAGAACATGCGTTTAAAGTCCCCTAGTAGACATGTGTTTAAAGTCCCCTAGTAGACGTGTTCAAAGTGCCCTAGTAGACACGCATTTAAAGTCCCCTAGTAGACATGCATTTAAAGTCCCCTAGTAGACATGCGTTTAAAGTCCCCTAGTAGACATGTGTTTAAAGTCCCCTAGTAGACGTGTTCAAAGTGCCCTAGTAGACACGCATTTAAAGTCCCCTAGTAGACATGCATTTAAAGTCCCCTAGTAGACATGCGTTTAAAGTTCCTTGGAGGACATGTGTTTAAAGTCTCTTGTAGGACATGTGTTTAAAGTCCCTTGGAGGACATGTGTTTAAAGTCCCTTGGAGGACATGCGTTTAAAGTCCCCTAGTAGACATGTGTTTAAAGTCCCCTAGTAGACATGTGTTTAAAGTCCCTTGGAGGACATGTGTTTAAAGTCTCTTGTAGGACATGTGTTTAAAGTCCCTTGGAGGACATGTGTTTAAAGTCCCTTGGAGGACATGTGTTTAAAGTCTCTTGTAGGACATGTGTTTAAAGTCCCTTGGAGGACATGTGTTTAAAGTCCCTTGGAGGACATGTGTTTAAAGTCCCTTGGAGGACATGTGTTTAAAGTCCCTTGGAGGACATGCGTTTAAAGTCCCCTAGTAGACATGTGTTTAAAGTCCCCTAGTAGACATGTGTTTAAAGTCCCTTGGAGGACATGCGTTTAAAGTCCCCTAGTAGACATGTGTTTAAAGTCCCCTAGTAGACATGTATTTAAAGTCCCCTAGTAGACATGTGTTTAAAGTCCCCTAGTAGACATGTGTTTAAAGTCCCCTAGTAGACATGCGTTTAAAGTCCCTTGGAGGACATGCGTTTAAAGTCCCCTAGTAGACATGTGTTTAAAGTCCCCTAGTAGACATGTGTTTAAAGTCCCCTAGTAGACATGTGTTTAAAGTCCCCTAGTAGACATGCATTTAAAGTCCCTTGGAGGACATGCGTTTAAAGTCCCCTAGTAGACATGTGTTTAAAGTCCCCTAGTAGACATGTATTTAAAGTCCCCTAGTAGACATGCGTTTAAAGTCCCTTGGAGGACATGCATTTAAAGTCCCCTAGTAGACATGCGTTTAAAGTCCCTTGGAGGACATGCGTTTAAAGTCCCCTAGTAGACATGCGTTTAAAGTCCCCTAGTAGACATGTGTTTAAAGTCCCCTAGTAGACGTGTTCAAAGTGCCCTAGTAGACACGCATTTAAAGTCCCCTGGTAGACATGCATTTAAAGTCCCCTAGTAGACATGCGTTTAAAGTCCCTTGGAGGACATGTGTTTAAAGTCCCCTAGTAGACATGCGTTTAAAGTCCCTTGGAGAACATGCGTTTAAAGTCCCCTAGTAGACATGTGTTTA
Source organism: Cepaea hortensis (assembly GCA_963921405.1). Lineage (NCBI taxonomy): Eukaryota > Metazoa > Mollusca > Gastropoda > Stylommatophora > Helicidae > Cepaea > Cepaea hortensis. The sequence continues at coordinate 101,056,862 of OY992886.1, forward strand.
AAGTCCCCTAGTAGACGTGTTCAAAGTGCCCTAGTAGACACGCATTTAAAGTCCCCTAGTAGACATGCATTTAAAGTCCCCTAGTAGACATGCGTTTAAAGTCCCCTAGTAGACATGTGTTTAAAGTCCCCTAGTAGACGTGTTCAAAGTGCCCTAGTAGACGTGTTCAAAGTGCCCTAGTAGACGTGTTCAAAGTGCCCTAGTAGACGTGTTCAAAGTGCCCTAGTAGACACGCATTTAAAGTCCCCTAGTAGACATGCATTTAAAGTCCCCTAGTAGACATGTGTTTAAAGTCCCCTAGTAGACGTGTTCAAAGTGCCCTAGTAGACGTGTTCAAAGTGCCCTAGTAGACGTGTTCAAAGTGCCCTAGTAGACACGCATTTAAAGTCCCCTAGTAGACATGCATTTAAAGTCCCCTAGTAGACATGCGTTTAAAGTCCCTTGGAGGACATGTGTTTAAAGTCCCCTAGTAGACATGCGTTTAAAGTCCCTTGGAGAACATGCGTTTAAAGTCCCCTAGTAGACATGTGTTTAAAGTCCCCTAGTAGACGTGTTCAAAGTGCCCTAGTAGACACGCATTTAAAGTCCCCTAGTAGACATGCATTTAAAGTCCCCTAGTAGACATGCGTTTAAAGTCCCCTAGTAGACATGTGTTTAAAGTCCCCTAGTAGACATGTATTTAAAGTCCCCTAGTAGACGTGTTCAAAGTGCCCTAGTAGATGTGTTTAAAGTTCCTTGGAGGACATGTGTTTAAAGTCTCTTGTAGGACATGTGTTTAAAGTCCCTTGGAGGACATGTGTTTAAAGTCCCTTGGAGGACATGTGTTTAAAGTCCCTTGGAGGACATGTGTTTAAAGTCCCTTGGAGGACATGTGTTTAAAGTCCCTAGTAGACATGCGTTTAAAGTCCCTTGGAGAACATGCGTTTAAAGTCCCCTAGTAGACATGTGTTTAAAGTCCCCTAGTAGACGTGTTCAAAGTGCCCTAGTAGACACGCATTTAAAGTCCCCTAGTAGACATGCATTTAAAGTCCCCTAGTAGACATGCGTTTAAAGTCCCCTAGTAGACATGTGTTTAAAGTCCCCTAGTAGACGTGTTCAAAGTGCCCTAGTAGACGTGTTCAAAGTGCCCTAGTAGACGTGTTCAAAGTGCCCTAGTAGACGTGTTCAAAGTGCCCTAGTAGACACGCATTTAAAGTCCCCTAGTAGACATGCATTTAAAGTCCCCTAGTAGACATGTGTTTAAAGTCCCCTAGTAGACGTGTTCAAAGTGCCCTAGTAGACGTGTTCAAAGTGCCCTAGTAGACGTGTTCAAAGTGCCCTAGTAGACACGCATTTAAAGTCCCCTAGTAGACATGCATTTAAAGTCCCCTAGTAGACATGCGTTTAAAGTCCCTTGGAGGACATGTGTTTAAAGTCCCCTAGTAGACATGCGTTTAAAGTCCCTTGGAGAACATGCGTTTAAAGTCCCCTAGTAGACATGTGTTTAAAGTCCCCTAGTAGACGTGTTCAAAGTGCCCTAGTAGACACGCATTTAAAGTCCCCTAGTAGACATGCATTTAAAGTCCCCTAGTAGACATGCGTTTAAAGTCCCCTAGTAGACATGTGTTTAAAGTCCCCTAGTAGACATGTATTTAAAGTCCCCTAGTAGACGTGTTCAAAGTGCCCTAGTAGATGTGTTTAAAGTTCCTTGGAGGACATGTGTTTAAAGTCTCTTGTAGGACATGTGTTTAAAGTCCCTTGGAGGACATGTGTTTAAAGTCCCTTGGAGGACATGTGTTTAAAGTCCCTTGGAGGACATGTGTTTAAAGTCCCTTGGAGGACATGTGTTTAAAGTCCCTTGGAGGACATGTGTTTAAAGTCCCTTGGAGGACATGCATTTAAAGTCCCCTAGTAGACATGTGTTTAAAGTCCCTTGGAGGACATGCGTTTAAAGTCCCCTAGTAGACATGTGTTTAAAGTCCCCTAGTAGACATGCGTTTAAAGTCCCCTAGTAGACATGTATTTAAAGTCCCCTAGTAGACATGTGTTTAAAGTCCCCTAGTAGACATGTGTTTAAAGTCCCCTAGTAGACATGTGTTTAAAGTCCCCTAGTAGACATGTGTTTAAAGTCCCCTAGTAGACATGCCTTTAAAGTCCCTTGGAGGACATGTGTTTAAAGTCCCTTGGAGGACATGTGTTTAAAGTCCCTTGGAGGACATGTGTTTAAAGTCCCTTGGAGGACATGTGTTTAAAGTCCCTTGGAGGACATGCATTTAAAGTCCCCTAGTAGACATGTGTTTAAAGTCCCTTGGAGGACATGCGTTTAAAGTCCCCTAGTAGACATGTGTTTAAAGTCCCCTAGTAGACATGTGTTTAAAGTCCCCTAGTAGACATGTGTTTAAAGTCCCCTAGTAGACATGCCTTTAAAGTCCCTTGGAGGACATGCGTTTAAAGTCCCCTAGTAGACATGTGTTTAAAGTCCCCTAGTAGACATGTATTTAAAGTCCCCTAGTAGACATGCGTTTAAAGTCCCTTGGAGGACATGCATTTAAAGTCCCCTAGTAGACATGTGTTTAAAGTCCCCTAGTAGACATGTGTTTAAAGTCCCTTGGAGGACATGTGTTTAAAGTCCCCTAGTAGACGTGTTCAAAGTCCCCTAGTAGACATGCGTTTAAAGTCCCCTAGTAGACATGTGTTTAAAGTCCCTTAGTAGACATGTGTTTAAAGTCCCCTAGTAGACATGTATTTAAAGTTCCCTAGTAGACACGCATTTAAAGTCCCCTAGTAGACATGTATTTAAAGTCCCCTAGTAGACATGTGTTTAAAGTCCCCTAGTAGACATGTATTTAAAGTCCCCTAGTAGACACGCATTTAAAGTCCCCTAGTAGACATGTATTTAAAGTCCCCTAGTAGACATGTATTTAAAGTCCCCTAGTAGACACGCATTTAAAGTCCCCTAGTAGACATGCGTTTAAAGTCCCCTAGTAGACATGTGTTTAAAGTCCCCTAGTAGACATGCGTTTAAAGTCCCTTGGAGGACATGCATTTAAAGTCCCCTAGTAGACATGTGTTTAAAGTCCCCTAGTAGACATGTGTTTAAAGTCCCCTAGTAGACATGCGTTTAAAGTCCCTTGGAGGACATGCGTTTAAAGTCCCCTAGTAGACATGTGTTTAAAGTCCCCTAGTAGACATGTGTTTAAAGTCCCCTAGTAGACACGCATTTAAAGTCCCCTAGTAGACATGCGTTTAAAGTCCCTTGGAGGACATGCGTTTAAAGTCCCCTAGTAGACATGTGTTTAAAGTCCCCTAGTAGACATGTGTTTAAAGTCCCCTAGTAGACATGTATTTAAAGTCCCCTAGTAGACATGTGTTTAAAGTCCCCTAGTAGACATGCGTTTAAAGTCCCTTGGAGGACATGCGTTTAAAGTCCCCTAGTAGACATGTGTTTAAAGTCCCCTAGTAGACACGCATTTAAAGTCCCCTAGTAGACATGTGTTTAAAGTCCCCTAGTACACATGTGTTTAAAGTCCCCTAGTAGACACGCATTTAAAGTCCCCTAGTAGACACGCATTTAAAGTCCCCTAGTAGACACGCATTTAAAGTCCCCTAGTAGACATGTGTTTAAAGTCCCCTAGTAGACATGTATTTAAAGTCCCCTAGTAGACATGTGTTTAAAGTCCCCTAGTAGACATGTATTTAAAGTCCCCTAGTAGACATGCATTTAAAGTCCCCTAGTAGACATGCGTTTAAAGTCCCCTAGTAGACATGAGTTTAAAGTCCCCTAGTAGACATGTGTTTAAAGTCCCCTAGTAGACATGTGTTTAAAGTCCCCTAGTAGACACGCATTTAAAGTCCCCTAGTAGACACGCATTTAAAGTCCCCTAGTAGACACGCATTTAAAGTCCCCTAGTAGACATGTGTTTAAAGTCCCCTAGTAGACATGTATTTAAAGTCCCCTAGTAGACATGTGTTTAAAGTCCCCTAGTAGACATGTATTTAAAGTCCCCTAGTAGACATGCATTTAAAGTCCCCTAGTAGACATGCGTTTAAAGTCCCCTAGTAGACATGAGTTTAAAGTCCCCTAGTAGACATGTGTTTAAAGTCCCCTAGTAGACATGTGTTTAAAGTCCCCTAGTAAACATGTGTTTAAAGTCCCCTAGTAGACATGAGTTTAAAGTCCCCATTAGACGTGTTTATAGTCCCCAGGAGGCAGGGGATTTGTAACAAAAAATTGACCTGGGTTCTGCCATGGGTCGGTTCTAATCTCGGCTTGTCTAAACTGCTTATGCATATAAATACCAACCTCAATGAGTCCTGCTGACAAATACATGTATTATGTTGATTCCTCTTGTTCAGATGCCTTGTTTGGAGTAAACATTGACTATCAATTGTCTCCAATTCATTGTCATCTGATATGTTGACACTTACATATTCATTTATTTCCCAGCTATTGAAGTTTCCACACAGAACTTCCCCTTCTCTGTGGGCTTCCTGTGTCAAGTATTTTCCCACAAATGGCTAATTTCTCTATTGTACCTCCTCTGTTTTTATGCCATATATGAATGTCATTTGTCTTGCCCTTATGATGTTTGATTTTGATGAATGATCGTGTAGTAATTGCAGCTGTCAGTGTTTGTTTTATTCTCTATCCAAGATTTTCTCAACATTCTTCTCAAATACCACATCTCCACTTCCTTCAATTTCTTTGCTCAATTTCAAGCGTTTGCATCCAAAAATCATGCCAGACACGTTTCAGCAAGAAGATTGTTATTTGTCTTTTGTTAATACTTTACTAAAAGTAGATAATAAGGATACTGTTTCATCTATTGCTAATGAAATTTAGATAGAGCCCAAAAAATTGAGATTATCGTTGTAATGTTCATGCAGTTTTTATCTGCAGGACTCATTGGGGACCTGTAGGATGTAAAGATCTGTGTCATCTTGTATGTATGTGTGTAATGATTATGTACTTAAACTGGATCTAAATGGCGATAAAAGCTAACTTATGTTTCACAGCTATCGCCTTCTCTTAATATGGAAGGCCAAATGGAAACAACCAACCAAGGACACCTCTGTTTAAGTCATAGATCTGATCAATTTAACCATTTTAATAACATTTTTTAAAATTGCTTTTCAATTATGCAACCTGCATAGTTGGATACCTCTTGAAGAAAAAAATCTGATGGTACCTTATTCAAGTCTGTAGGTCAATTCTAAGCCGAGATATTAATGTTTGTGTGTCAGTTTATAATTTAATATGAACAAAGAGCAAAATACAATTTTGACCCTTTGACAAAATGTGACCTACCCACTCACACCACTGTTGTAACACAGACGCTCCAGGGAGATTAAAACTGCCGATGTTTCTAACTAAGGGAAAGATAACTGTTGCCAGTTTATATATATGCACACGCAGATATATACATCTCCATGTCATGCTGTGATGACGTCATTCTGCATGCCTTACGTCATTCTGCATGCCTCTCGGCATGTGCGGTCTGTCAGTGCAAGGCCGCCAGCGTAGAAGTCCCGTTGGAAAGTTGCAAAATTATCAACAATCTAGTCCATGTAGAGTGATGAAAAATTACACATAAATACAATAATAGGTGTTGAATGTAAATATGCATTCAGTATCATTGTAGTCGCTGTGAATATTCCATAACAATATTAAATGGTCATAGCTGGAGTATGACAAGGAAAACTGATATCTCCCGTCATTGAAATACTACATTACAGCATGCGATCTTCATAATTTCAGTGCAAGATTGATTGCCAACTTAAATGGTTGAAAATTACAAACTACACGTAAAAATGGATAATGAATTGGCTAATAGATAGTAGAACAATGTATCTCATCTCATAAAACGGTATTTACTTACCACTTTGAATAAACACCCTGGTTCTCCGGTATAACGAGGATTCCAGAAGCGCAAGAAATACAGAACATAGAGCATGGAGGGAAAAACTATATCAAGTAATCGGTGTATGTTTTAATGCGGTCTTGAAATAATTAGGGAATTTAACATCATGAGTACTCTAAATCTCATTTCAAAGACACAAAAAATATGCTGCCAAAAATATATTTCATTTGAATTCCGTGACCCTGAATCGTAGTGGCTAGATCAATTTGCCAGGGAGCAAGGAGAAGAGAAGTGTAGCATTATTGGGTTCCTTGTCTGAAAATACTGTAATCAAGTAACTGTTGGGAGATTTAATTTTAAAATGGTAATTGACTTTTAGTTAAAATTTAACAAATTGATACAGTCACCATATACAGGAGGACAGGGATGATAGTTGATGGATACTGATCAGTACAGTTTTCGTTATTATTCCATCCATCCATCCATCATGTGCCATGCCGATAAGCGTAGGCGGTCATGTTCTGCCATCTCACTCGATCACCAGAGTCGTGGATCAGCTCCGTGTTCCTGTCTTGACCATGCCACGTGGCCAAGCCATCCAGGTATTTACTTCTCTGTCTTCCCCTTGGTCTCTTCCCTTCGATCTTGCCAGTTGTCACCAAGTTCTCTAATTCATTTCTCCTCATAATATGCCCCAAAAATTGTGACTGTCTACGTCTAATGTCTCTAATCAGTTTACGATCTTCATTTGTTTCTTGAAGGACTTGCTCATTGGTTTTTCTGTCCGTCCATGGTATTTTTTGCATGTTCCTCAGAAACCACATTTCCACAGCCATCAGCTGTTTTTCAGCCTGACTGCTTTATTGTCCACGCTTCACATCCATACAAAAATATAGGTTCTATGTAGCACCTCAACACTTTTTCTTGTTTCAATTGATATCTTTTTATTGGTTATTGTATTGTTAATTATATTTTATTCATTGCATTTTCACAGCTTTACTGCACTTCACCTGTCTCTACATCATTTTCATGACAATTCATACAGTTAGTTAGTTAGTTAATCGCAGTTCCAACTTCACAGCAACGGGTCGTCCCCATTATGCTCCGTTCCTGTGCCAGTGAATATCACACAAAACGCACTGTCAAATGTGAAAAGTGGAAAAGACAGGAGTCTCGACAAACAACAGCCCGCACAGATACACTGTGCATAATGCCGCCGCCAGAATGTCAACACAATAGTCCCCCACAAAACACCCAGTTCATTTCTGATGGCAGTCATTTTCCCATCTGGATGTTTCCTAGAGATGTTCACCCACACTGTCCACGAAATACAGTTCATCGTCGATGGTAGTGGCAGTCAGCCAGAAGCCCAGCAGCCACGCATTTCTGCATAAGGCAAAAACCGGTCAACTGTGGGACATAGCCATCTGCCATCGCTCCAAACATGCAGTCACGTTCCAAACAACCTCAGGCAGATTCAAAAGCATTTCATATGAAACTCACAGTTCACAGTGTCGCGCCACGCACTCACTCAGTAGCAGGGCGACGGAACCATCAAGCCTCCTTAGTCGCCTCTTACGACATGCGTGGTAGGCTGCAGTGTTGCTATTCTTTGCTTCTCTTATGGGCCCCGGCAACACACGGGAGCATACAACATACTTTCAAACAATGAATTTTGAATTACAATACAACCACAACAAAATTATTTAAATTATTCTTGCCATACCCTTTAGCTTGTGGTATTTATCTGGCTCGCTGTTGGGTAGAGCCGCCATTGTATCACTTTCCTCCTTAATTGTATCCATTATGAACTGATTAGAAACAAATCCATGCAACAAAATTAGTTCTGTTCACTCGTCCCTTCAAAAGAACACACTTGACACTTGCAGACCGCAGACGACCATGCACGACTTTCACCCGCTGACACGGAAGATGTTTTCTCTGTAGTTACGTATCTCTATATCTCCATAAATATCTGTCACATAACAACTTTACAACCATTCTATGTGACTTTAAGAACTTTCATTTACAAACAGTATTCAAACACCAAAGTCTTGACAAGAAAAAAATCTAAAATAAATTGTATGCGAAATTAAAACTGATAATTATACGTCCTTCCCCTGTGCTGTGTGCGCATGCGCGATGGGGGACATAATGATCAACAAACTCTTGGCGACATTTCCTTGTAGCAGAAATCACCGGAATCCTTCCCCGTTTGTTTTCTGATTTTTTTAAAACAGATATTCCCATGCCGACGTTACAAAATGGTTCCTAGGAAAAAGAAATACGTGCTGTGATGTCGGTAGATATAGTTTCCGCAGTGACTAGAGATTGTGGTTGCACTAATGAAAGATTACACAGCGGTGTCAACGACAGGTCTGCCCAGCAAACTTGGTGACGGCGATCGAGGTAGCAATCAAGAGGTGATCATTAACATGGCCAAAACAAAGTCTTTGAGGCGATGGGAAGTGTTTCCAGGAAAAAATAGATTTTATTGTAACGGGAGGATTATGATGGCGAGACAAGCAGGAGTTTTCTATCTTACCTGCGCACTTATTGTCATCACAAGTGGATTGTTTTTCGCCTTCGAGTGAGTACTGTTTTGGTTTCGTGACAGTAGTTCAAGTTGTCTTGACACTAATTAGTAATTACTAATAGTATATTATGTACTAATTTAGTATACTTAAATATATATATATATATATGTGTGTGTGCGCGCTATGAGACATTATTATCTTTCACCCACTAAATCAATTACCCTGAGATGTTTAAGAACTGTGTAACAATCTTCTTTCTATCTAGTAGTAGTATACTATACTTATTAACATATATAACTCTGTAACACACTTCTCACTCACTAATTGATTTGTGGGCCGGGAGAAAACAAGGAATCTGGGTTTTATATAAATATTTATGGGGAAGGAGGAAATAAGGTACATTTCGGGACATTCTTGACAAATAACCAAATCATTGACTTTTCTTAACATAGTCTACCATAGGAAATGCAGTGGCATAGTAATCGTAGTTCACTTGCCTGCCAAGACAGTAGTCTGGGCTCAATACTCAACAGTCAGGATTACTTTTTTCTGACCATTTTGGCTCTAGGGTTGAGTCTTCCTCTATTATCCCATCCTCCATTGTTCCTCAAGCAGCTCATGCTGAGTCATCCTGTCTATTGCCATATCCTGCATCTCCCTGCATGTTCTCCCCATATACAACAGGAAGTCATTAATTAAGTAGCAGAATGTTATCAATAACTTTTTTTACAATAATGAGTACCTGAAATTGTGTGTGCCAGTGTCTTGAATTTTTTTCTTAACTGAAGAAATCGTTGTACCCATTTATCATACTTTCTCCCCTAACTCAAACAACTGTCTCCATACTGTACCATCATTCTTCTGTGGATTTCACAAACTTTCACACCCTCTGACCACAAAAAAGTATTGTTTTTCTAAATCACAAGTCAATATGTGGCAGCCATTTTGCAATCATTGTGCAATTGTAGACTGCTTGATCCTCATGACCCATAATTGAATAATTGAGGTATTGCTTAAGAGCTATTTTTTGTCCTGAAATAAAATTATCCATTGTTTGTATTCTTCAATTCACTTTATAATAAAACTCCTGTTACTTAACGACTTTACCTCATATTTCATCTCTGTCCTTAATTCCCTTCTCTGAGTGTCTTTAGGTCTCCCACTCTTTTGTGCCTTGTGGGTTCCAGACAAGAATGTGTCTAGCTATATTGTCTTCAGGTTTTCTAAATGTGTGTCCTAGCGCCAATGTCTTTTCCTCACCTCTTGGTTTACTGGAATTTTTTTAGTTCTCTCCATGAGCTCTACATTCGTGATTCTGTCATGCCAGACTCTGTGCAGGCACCAAGTAATGAATGTTTGTATTAGTACTTCTTTAAGGCATTCTCTATTTCTGATCCATTCAGTAGTACTGTTAGTGTTGGAACTCTTCGCTGGCTGCTGAGGATGGGGACGGAGTGCTTATGGGAATGCCCCGAATGCTGTCATGTCGGTTCCTAAATCAATCAGTCAATCAATCGGTAGTACTGGCTTAGCATTGGAGTTAAATATTCTAAGTTTGGTGATAGGTTTAATTTCCTGTAACTTCAACACATTTCCCTAATACTATAAAAGCTACTATTGCCTTCTGTATTCTTGTTTTTAATATCTTTGTTTGTTCCCCATCTTTGTTAGCATTGGTCCCCCATGTAGTTGTATGATCCCGTCTTTTTAAGTGAGGTTCATCAAGAGAGATTTGGTTACTTGCTTGGTTTTTAATTTAATTACTTTTGTCTTTGCCCTATGACTCTTTTGACTTAATAGTTGTGACCTCTCATCAAGTGTGGTTAGTTTTTCTTGTATCTGATTACATGTGTGTGACAAGGGTGCTGTGTCATTTGGCAGTATTTATTTTTGTCTTCACTATAGCCTATAACCAGTAACAGGTGTAATATGGCTATCTAGTCAGTACACAATCTGTTTCATGTGAAGACTACTTGTTCATCTTGTAGACACAATCTGTTTCATGTGAAGACTACTTGTTCATCTTGTAGTTGTTTGTTAGTAGAATCTATTCATCTCTCCAAAATAGTCCTGCTTAATATTTTCCTATGAACTGAAAATAACTTCACCAGATTATTTTTCTCTCCAGTCTGCTGGATAATTTGTGCAGCAATTCTTTCATGCCCTGGCCATGCGGGTGTACGGGGGAATGAACAGGCTGATAGGCTAGCAGGGAATGCACCTCTTGGTGGTATCTTGCCTATGGACAAGGGGGGAGGTGGTCGTGCGCTTGTGGAACCAGGTGGAGAAGGCGGAGGAACAGATTGAGAACCCATATGTGGAAAGAATGAGATTGCGGGGGATCGGCACGGATTCTGGAAGAATCTCAAAACTGAGAGGGAAGACCAGGAGAACATTTAATCAGATAGGGGTGGGAATGATTAGTAGTATGACTCTTTGCTGGCTGTTGAACGAGGGGACTGAGCACGTATGGGAATGTCCTGAGTGCAGTGATGTCGGTTCTTGACTCAACACAACCCAACTCATTTGGGGTGTCTGTGTTGGTTTTAATAGCTTCTACGACACACCATCTGGACCAGCAGCTTTCCCATCTTTCAACAGTGTGATGGCTTTTCTAATTTCTTCTTTAGATGTTTTTCACAGTTGACATTCAGCTTCAGTTCTGCCAGCTGGATATCAAGATGGTTTATTCTGAAGGTCCTCAGAGTATTCAACACATCTGTTTATTTGCTTTTTAATGCCAGGAAGAACCCTCCTATTATTATTTTTAATAAGTCCACTTGGTTGACTGTATTTTTCCTACTAATTTTCTTGTGGTGCTGCAAATGTATCTCGGCTTTCTTTTGTCACTGTGCCTTCTGCTTCTTTTGTTAGGCTGTCTAATTATTGTCTTTTATCCACCCTTATCCATGCTTTGTTTTCATGTCCTGTTCCCAAGGACGTCTATACATGATTAGCATCTTTCAAAGTAATACATTCACAATTTTTCTATTGTGATTATTAACAATGGCTCGGAACGCTGAAGAAGAAGAAGAAGAAGATTATTAACTGCTTGAGCAACTGCAGTGGAATTGAAAGACTTAATATTTAAAATGTTACTTCTGTAAATTTTCTTAATAAAATCAATAATATCCTCTTCAACTTTTTAGAGTATATATCATCTGCTTATGTTTTTCAGATGCTAGGGCTTTTATGGTGTCATAAAATGCATATCATTTTCTTCATATCCTGTATGAGTATTTTTTTGTTTGTTTGTTATTCTTTCCTTAATTATGTTTTGTGCTGTATTTTACACTGTGCATATTCTGTGGTTGCAGTGACTTGGTGTTAATTGTTTTATTCTAGTCAGTCTACATTAAAAGGCTTGTAAAGAGACCCTTTACTTTTACTTATTCAGTTCGTTATTTAGGTATTTGTTTTATTATATATTACATGGGAGCCGTGATAGTGGCTAAAATGCTTGCCTGCCAGCCTGATGATTGTGGGTTTGAATCCACATTGAGGCATATTTTAAAATGTGCCTTAAGGTGCATGAGCATATGTTAGTAGACCCATATTTGTATAAACCAATCGGCATTCAGTGGGTGTTGTGGTCAGTATCACATCGGCTGACTTTACTTTCCAAGACATTTACTGGTACCCATTTCAGGCTGTGAGTCCTGATTAGTTTTAATCTGTCCTGATGCAGATTGAATCCATGTCCCTAGGGCTGGCAGACAATTTGGCCTATGTGGTCACAGTGAAACCAGTACCACCAAAATTTCCAGAGTTTTCCTTCTCCACATCTTCAGGCTTTGACAGTTAGACATGAAATGAACTCTGAAACATCAGAAAATAATTATTCAAATCCAACATGAAAGATGTAGTCAGATGAATTGTGTTATATTTTCTTCTGACATATTTCAGATTTCATGTCTAGATCTAAATGTTAAAACGCCTGAAGACAGATCAACATTGTGATAACTCTATGTCGGAATGCATAACCTGAATTAAATATGATTTTTTTTTTTTTTTTCGCTTTGAATCTGAGTGTAGCCCATGCTGAACTGCTTTTTGCATGTGGGCTAGCCTTCCCAATTACCTAGCTTTCCCTATTACCGGTGTCCCTCGCCATCAGGCAAACCCACTCTGACTTCAGAGGCTTGTAATTTACATGGGTGAGAGGTCAACATTTTAGTCCAACTGAATGATATAGGGGGTGAACCCACTTCCTCACCATCAGCACACCATAAGTATAAGAGCAAGTGTTTCTTTCATTCTGCCATGCTGACCTCAAACCTGAATGTATTTTCATTTCATATCATTTCTTTCATTCTTTGCCTAGTCTTTGATAATCCCTAGATCAAGAAATCAACATCAGGATTGGTAAGGCAACAACAACAATGAACAGGTTAACAAAAAGAGTCTGGGAGAACAGGAAGCTTACTGCCAGAACAAAAGTCCTTGTCTATCAAGTCTGTGTCCTTAGTACTCTTCTTTATGGCAGTGAAGCTTGGTCAACGTATTCACACCAAGAGAAACGTTTAAACAGCTTTCAAATGCAGTGTCTGCGAAGAATACTTAGTATTAAGTGGCAAGACAAAATCACAAATACTGAAGTATTGGAAAGATCAGATTGTGTGACGGTTTGTTCCATGCTGTCTTCAGTCTTTGTAGACTTAGATGAATTGGACACATTAGGAGGATGAATGATGGTACAATACCAATGGACATCTTATTTGGTGAATTACAGATGGGTAAGAAATCTCGGGGTCAACCTCTGCTACGATAAAAAGATATGTGTAATCGGAACATCATTGATGCAGGCGTTGATATTGCACATTGGGAGCAAGTCGCCACTGAACATGTTGCATGGAGAGCAAAGATCAGAAATGGAATAAAGACAAAGGAGAAAACTATTGCAGATAGGACACAAACTGAGCATGTGAAACGTAAGATGGTGCATGACAGTGGAAATGACTATGTATTAACATGCATCCATTGAGGGTGAACATTTACAGCGTGAATTGGTCTGATCAGTCACATTCACTACCGCCATGGGTTGTAGTTATTATGCTTTTTTGAAGCACAATGTAACAATCGTCTGTCAAGAGGGCAAGGTGCCAGTGGAACAGTGGAGTCTTTGATGTCATGATTTCTTTCTTCGTCTGGTTATACTTTGCCTATGAATAAACATGATGTGTGAACAAGGTGAGGTTTGATTTCCACATGAATATATCATTTGGATGCCGAATTCTGTTTATTTGTCAATGAAATGCCAATAAAAGATAAGTGCCCTATGGCAAATTCAGTATAAAATGAAGGCAAACTGAAGATGTTTCGTGCATGAACACGTGCATCATTGCTCACGGCTAAATATAAGTACCTGCTCCAAACAGTATAGGACTACATCTCGCATGTCTTCACTATTAGAAGCTGAATAAATATAAAATATAACTAGGAGGCTTGATGAAAGGAAAGGCTAAGCTAATTGTTTTTGTTTTTTATTGTTGTTGATAAAGACTGGGGTTGAAACATTTGCTTGTGTCTGTGCATCTCTTTCCTTGATTGATTGATTGATTTAGGAATCGACATCACAGCATTCGGGGCATTCCCATAAGTGCTCTGTCCCCATCCCCAGCAGCCAGTGAAGAGTTCCAACACTAATAGTACCAGTAGCAATCTGATTATAAGTCCGTCTCGCCTTTCCTCTGAGCGTTGAGCGTCGGCCAGATCCCTTCGTCACTCCTCGTTGTCTCATTCTTGCCATACCATGGTAATCCATTTGCTCCTCCGAGGTGTGCATGTGCTCCCACAAGGTCGCAACCACGTCTGCCTTGTCATGTATCAATACTCCACCAAGTTCTGCAGAGCCAGCCAATCTGTCCGCCTGTTCATTTCCCAGCACACCGGCATGCCCCGGAGAAAAGATCCAGGCGATGCTTGTCACCCGTGACCTCCGAAGCGAAGCAAGCCACTCTGCACGAAGTCTGCCCGTCCTCACCCTCGTCAGCATGCTTTCTGAGTCAGTTACAATCACGATGTGTGTGTGTGTCGTATTCTCCATCCAGCGGAGAGCCGCAGTGACTGCCTCCACTTCCATTCTTAAGCTGGATGTTGTGGTATCATATGCCAGGCTCTCCTGCCCCAAAAATCGACCATTAGCTTTGGTTATGAACCCCCAGCCACTTCTCTCACCTCTTGACACCGAACCATCTGTGTAGATAATCACATCACTCGAGTGAGCATTGTCCTGAATTAGTTGCTGGATTTCCACTTCTGTGGCCCCTGCTGGCCACTCCCTGCACTCCCGGCTTAATGTATACTCTTTCCTTTTGTAGACACATTAATGCCTAGACCATTTTTTAAAAAGGCACATGAGGATGCTGGTTCTTGATTGGATAAGTTGTACAGAATTTTTTTGTTTTGTGTTGTCCAGGTTATAAATTTTATTTATCCCTTTTATGACCACTTATAACCGTAAAATAGTTTAGAAAACCATGGACATAATTAATCATTAATCTTTAGCAGTAAATTAAAACAGAAAATTCCTGCACAAAATCCCTGTCTTTTCATATCTATCCTCCCTTTTACAGACAGATGTGGTTGATAGCTGAAGGGATGCTATGATTTCCTAGTAGAGCCACTCTAGAAATGAAATCTATGAGAGATTAGTTTCAAGTCCTTTAGCTCCCCTGTCTGCCCCAGTCAAGTCTGTTGAGGTCTGGGATAATTACCCAGATTTGATGGACAAGACAGATAAATGGATTGGCTGTCAGGAAAGTCTGCTAAATTAGTGATCTCTTTAATATGTTTCCAAAATAAGCAGCTAACGGATCACACTGGTATTTTCTGGTCTGTTTTTTTTTTCTTTTTCTGGCTGGCCAGTTATGTATGTTCCAGGCTTGTTGATGTTAAGTTGATTGTACTTTTGTAGATTCAGTTTAAGACCACATATGTGGTATGGTCATGTAGGTAATATTTTAAACAGAGTCATACAGGACAGCTGAGGGGGTTTCATGTTTAAGTAAACAAATTGAAATCAGAAGCAGTGAAGAGCCTTGTGAAGTATTTTGTTCTAAATTTTGAAGAACGGTTTATTTGGCTGAAAGATGCAAAGTGCATTATCCCTTGTTTGACTCGAAGAGAATGTAACTCTCAACTTTATTTTCTTTGAGAAATGAAGTGTAGTAGGAGTTGCACTGGGCTGTTGAAAATGTGAGACAATTACACTATACCCTGTCTTTTGTTGGTTAACAACATAAGATAACATTGATAGTTTGTCTGTTTTGTTGTTGTTGTTGTTGCGGCGCTCACTTGCTTACTTTGAACTCGAGTGTAGTCCATACACACTACTTTCAGTTGTGCTGGACTTGCTTGTGGATTAGCTTTCTATATTAACAGTGTCTCTCGCCATCAGGCGAACCCACTCTGACTTCAGGGGTACTTGTAATTTATGTCCTCAAGTCAAGGACGAGAGGTCAACATTTTAGTCCAACTGTCGGGTGTAGGGGTTGAACCCCTTATCACTGTATCAGCACACCGGTTGTTTAAGAACACACATTGTTCTCCATTCAGCCATGCTGACCTAGTTATGACGCTGAAGGAAAATAGCAAATATAGAGAGGCATAATTTATTGTTTTTCTTTCAACATTTGCTTCAATGGGTTTATAGATAAGTTTGATGTTTTTGTAGCGTTGGCTTCAGTTGATTTATTGATCAATCCGTACATTTACGTGTTTGTAACATTAAATTTGGGGGATTTATAGAGCAGCTGATTTATGAATCAGTCCGTGACATTAAATTATATACCTACACACAAATTTGTGTTGGGCACAGCTTGTCGAAATAGAGCAATGGACGGAAGAAAGGTGGAAGAGTTGACGCAGTTGTCGAAATAGAGCAATGGACAGAAGAAATACATTTACACTATTTTTGGTTGCAAATAAGATCACTGTATATTTTTAAGTATCTGGCTTCATCTTGCTTATGTATAGTTTTTTGTGGTGGCATGTTGTCCTTGTAGTTCCGTCGATGGCTGTCATAGCTCTTTTGCAAGGACGCGTTGAACCAAAATGTCAGTTGTTTTTACACTAGTTGCCCTCAGAATGAATAATAGTGACAGAAGTTCCTCAGTCCTTACATGTGAGTCTCCAACTGCTCATAGATCGTTTTGCAGCCGCCTGCAAAGACTTTGGGCTCACCATCAGCCTAAATAAAACACAGGTGATAGAACAAGATGCTGGTGCGCCTCCATCAATCAAAATTTCTAATTACGAACTGAAGGTTATCCATGAGTTTGCATATTTGGGGTCGACGGTATAAGACAATCTTTCATTTAGAGACAGAAATCGACAGATGCATTGGAAAGGCAGCCACAACACTTTCCAGGCTAACTAGAAGAGTTTGGGAGAATAATAGACTAACAGAGCGTACAAAGGTTCAAGTATATAAAGCTTGTGTTGTTAGCACAGTAATCTATGGGTCTGAATCCTGGACCTTGTACTCACGACAGGAAAGAAAGTTGAATTCCTTCCATATGAGATGTCTGGGGCGTATCGTGGAAAGACCACATAACAAACAAACATGTCCTTGAAAGAACAGATATTACCACGGTGCACTTCCTCCTCAAGCAGAAACGCCTCCGGTGGCTGGGCCACGTATCTCGATTGGAGGATGAACGTGTTACCAAAGATCTCCTATACAGAGAACTAGCCACAGGGAAGAGGTCAACCGGAAGACCCCAAATGCGATATAGGGATGTGTGTAAACAAGATATGAAAACCCTCGGCATAGATCCAAACACGTGGGAAAGAGTTGTAACAGGCAGATGTTCCTGGAGAAGAGATGTACGAAACGGACTGGTACTCTTTGAGCGCAATCTGATCCCACAAACTGAGGATTGGCGGCACAGTCATAAAATGCAGCCACTTACTGCCAGACCTGCCTAGTCGTACAGATGTGCGGAAACTGTGACAGAGATGGTCACCAGCGGTACTGTCAGGCACGCCCCAACGGCACAGCTATGTAGTCCTTCAGGACTGAAAGAGGCCTACTTCTATATGTGCCACATGCGTTTTAGAATGCGTTGATTTTCACAGGGATGTTGAGCTTCGGTCGTTCAGAAAAACAATGGCAAACTACTGAACATACAATTGCCCAGAAAATCACAAAGTCGGTCTGGTGTTGGGTGGGGTGGTATCTTGGGTTTGATTGTGACGTCCTGTAAAAGGAGACGCAACTACTTTTTTTCTCTCTGTGAGATCAATTCAGCAACTGGCATTGTCTACTTCACCCAGAAACTGATATGGTGTCTGTAGAAACCCTAAAATCCCCCCCCCCCCCCGGGATCCTACTTACCTCAGAATTCCGAGCTGTGTATAGCCAGTATTTTTTTCAGCTCGGAATTCTGAGATAAGTAGGAACATTTTTTTTTCAATTTTAATTTTCTCTGCATTGCTTTAATTTTTTCATTTATTAATTTTTCTCGTCCTGTCGTCGCGTTTTAATGTAGTCACAGGAGATCTCCGTGACTATATGTTGTGTTTTGTGAATGTGTTTGTTTGCTGATGAAGACTAATCGCCACAACGTCTGTATGTGTCGTAATTCTGTTATGTAAAGCTGCACTACTTTGTGTCATTTTATATTGTTTACATTTTCACAGCTTTACCGCTGTTCCACCAAATTTTATTCATATTTAGACTGTAGTGTGTGCGTCATGCCTTTCTTCTCATATAACTTAAACCAGCCGTTCCCAAAGAAGGTAATCTTTGGAGGGCGGAGGACTCATCTTGTAAATGGGGTAGATTTTTGCATCTGCCGTCCGACTTAATACAAAGACATAAATACGATGGGCTTTCAGAAAGTAATGCATTATATCGTTTTTCTCGGGCGCTGTTTATTCAAAAAAGCATGAAATTTATACATAATATACATGGAAATGTCATTAAACATCGGTATTATTCAACACAATCCCCATCAACTTGACGGCTTTGTGCCAGCTCGAAACAAAGGCATGTATTCCTTCCCGTATCAGATATTTGTCTTGATCATGTAGCCATTTCTCCGCTGCACAAATCACTCCTTCATCATCTTCAAACCTTGTCCCGCGGAGTGCATCTTTAAGTTGACCAAATAGATGAAAATCAGAGGGTACCAAATCGGGACTAAAGGGTGATCCAACCCAATTTGGTGATTGCTTCCCGGTTTGCCAGACTTGTATGGGGGCGCGCATTGTCGTGAAAGAGCAGGTCTTCTGGATTCTTGTGGCCGAACTCTGCGAAAACGTTGATTGAGTTGTTTCTTTTTCAGTTCTTAATGTAAGCTTGCGAATTGATTGTCTCTCCTCTTAGCATAACATCCACACGAATCACACCTTCAATGTCCGAAAAGACAATGATCCAGCTGAAGGTGGTGTCTTGAATTTCTTTCTTCGTGGTGATTGCGGACGATGCCACTCCATTGACTGGCTTTTTGTCTCGGCTTCAAAATGATGTGCCCAGGTTTCGTCACCTGTAACGATCTTAGCCAAAAATGTATCTCCTTCAGCGTTGAAAGGTGCCAACAATTCAGAAGAAATTGCTTACTTTGCCTTCGGTGGTCATTTGTTAGACTTTGAGGACCCCATCATGCGCAAATCTTAGAAAATCCGAGTTTTTATAACTGCATTTGCACTACCGTTGCTGACTGGCAGCTGTAAGGCCAGTTGTTGAGTAATGATTCGCCTATCGATAAGAATAATGCCCTCAGCGCATTTCAACATTTCTGCGTTGGTGGCTGTGGCTGGGCGTCCACAGCACGGCAGATCAAGCAGCTCCGTATCTCTGCTTCCTGATTCTTTGAGTCTCTGAACCCAGGGACTGACTGTTGAGTTGACTTGAGTTAAGTTAAGAACCGACATCACTGCACCCAGGACATTCCCATGTGTGCACCGTCCCTTTGTTCAACAGCCAGCGAAAAGTCATACTACTACTCGTTCCCACCGCTATCTAATTGAAAGTTCTCCTGGTCTTCCCTCCCAGTTTTGAGATTCTTCCAGAACCCCTGCCGATCCCCCGTAATTTCATTCTTTCCACATACGGGTTCTCAATCTGTTCCCCCGCCTTCTCCACCTGGTCCCACAAACTCATGACCACCTCCCCCTTATCCATAGGCAATATACCACCAAGAAGTGCATTCCCCGCTAGCCTACCAGCGACTGACTGTACTCCTGTCGACTGCAAAACTTCCATACACATCACGTAGATGCTTGTGAATGTTCACAACAGTTTCCTTCTCTGCAAGGAGAAATTCTATCACAGTTTGCTGCTTATAACGCAAGTTGCTAAACACGCTCCATTTCAACGGTTTAGGGCAGCTAAATTAGTTGGGTTGAAATTTGGTGCACACAATCGGCACATGCTATATCCGAAGTGTCATGCTTCTATCTTCATTATTAGCTGAGAAAAACTCCCCTCGTAGTTCATCATACTTCTATCTTCATTATTAGCTGTGAACAACAATGTGCTGCATTACTTTCTGAACGCCCCTCGTAGTTCATCATACTTCTATCTTCATTATTAGCTGTGAACAACAATGTGCTGCATTACTTTCTGAACGCCCCTCGTAGTTCATCATACTTCTATCTTCATTATTAGCTGTGAACAACAATGTGCTGCATTACTTTCTGAACGCCCCTCGTAGTTCATCAATAAACACTTGTATTGTTTGACGCTTACGCGTGTGTTTATGAGTGGTCAAGCCGTCTGCTTCACGCTCCGAAGGTTGTGGGTTCGATTCCGGGCTACGTCTTTCGTTTCACGAGTGCATTTTTCTCAAGACTCCTTGGGGTCATCGCTGGAGCTACGGAGTTCGTACTTTGTGCGACGCTTTCGGCATGGCGCCTTGTGGAAAGAGACCGATCTCGACTTTAAGAAGAACTGTTTTAGTGGCCTCAAAGCGTTCCCCAGTTGATATTTAATGCAAATAAATATTTGTTTTTATTTGGTCATCGTGGGAAGAGGGAAATGGAATGATAGTTCAAAGAAGTTGCTCACTGACCTAAGTACCAACCCACTCCCTGCTTTTCTTTTTCCGCTTGGTGTGAATCTTTTGTGGTGTGATGATATCGACCACAGAAGGGGATACAGTTAAGACCGTTGTGTTGTCTGTAAAAGGATGCCTTGTACTTCAGCTTGGGTGTCGGCGATCGCTGTGCTGGTTGTACTAGAGTTGCCGGATTGTTTAACTGAGAAACCGGGACATTTCTCTTAAGCGTATGAAGAATCAAAGATGTTACATAAATTAATACTGTCACTATTAAAAAAAAAAAAAACGGGGGAGTGGGAGGGGGGGGGTCGACTTCATTGAATCGGGTGATCTCATACGGTCCCTTTCCTCAGAGCGACATGTGTTCACAGTGAAGCAAGCTAATTCTTTACAAGTCACAACAGACACACAGAACCTGACTGACCGCACAGACAAGTTAAGGTTTGTTGCGTTCACTTGCTTTTGATCTCAAGTGTAGTCCACACACCTGCTGCTACTTCAAGCGCACGGGGCTGATTTCTGCGTGTGGATTAGCTTGCGCTATTACCAGTGTCCCTCGCCATCAGGCGACTTTTGATTTACTTGTAATGTACGTTCCCACGTCAAGGATGAGAAGTCAACACTTTAGTCCAACTGCCCGATGTAGGAGTTCAACCCGCTACCTCGGCACCAGCACACGGGATGTTTAAGAACGAACGCTGTTATCCATTCGGTTATGCTTGCCTCCGACAAGTTAATGAAAACGAAACAACTGTGTTTGCGCGCGCGGACATTTGATGTTTTCAAATGAAACAGTCGTTTCAATCGAAAATAGGGACATATTTTGGTTTAATTTAATTTGACAGGAAAGGAAAACCGGACGTGCCGAAAGCATTTTTCGGGATAGAGAGTTATTTCATTTTTTTTTTTAATTTTTAACGGGACTGTCCCCGAAAATCAAAACGTCTGGCAACCCTATGTTGTACGGAACTCCACGCAAGACCCCTGCCACGCGTGCTGGTCTACTCCACATACAAATGGCCATAATGGGCCAGAACCAAACTAGTAGATCTTAAAGTTGATGGCTCCTAGAGATGCAGTGACCAGAAACCCCGAAGTGTAAAAAGCCTGTCAGTCATCAGCCTACCCCCTAAACATGAGAAAATGATGTCTGTCAAGGGATTGCTCTACAGATTTGACTAATGGATTCTTATATCCACCGAATGTGACTCCAAATAAATGACAATTGAGTTCAAATGTCAATTGGACGAGACTACTACTGAATGACAATTCCATTCAAATGCCTACATGTTAAGAATATCGGTGTTACGGGGGAAATCTTGCTTCATTCTCAAACCCGACCACGTTTAGTAGATGCACCGCTGCATAGCCGTAGCCTTCCGGGGAAACATGAATAACACCGCTCAGCATAGTTTTATATGGCCAGTGCTGTGCTTAGAACACGGTGCTCTTCGTATAAATCAGTGCAGAAGTCACTAACCAAGACTGGTTCTGTAAACAAGCAGCAAAGTACGCTGTAGAAAGTGATGGAACTGTGTTGAGGGATTGAACCACTTTTTGCGTGAGGGATATCAAAGTTTGCCTTAAAGAGATTAGAACAAGAATTGCCAATGCGAAGATAGCCTTTTGCAAGATGAAAAACATACTGACCAATAAAAAGATATCAATTGAAACGAGAAAAAGTGTTGAAGTGCTGCATAGAACTTGTACTTTTGTATGGATGTGAAGCGTGGACAATGAGCAGTCAAGATGAAAAACATCTGATGGCTGTGGAAAAGTGGTTTCTGAGGAAAATGCAAAGAACACCATGGACAGACAGAAAAAAACCAATGAAGAAGTCCTTCAAGAAACACATGACGATCGTAAACTGATTAGAGTCATTAGACGTAGACAGTCAAAATTTGTTGGGCATGTTATGAGAAGAAATGAATTGGAGAACTTTGTGACAACTGGCAAGATCGAAGGGAAGAGACCAAGGGGAAGACCGAGAAGTAAATATCTGGATGGCTTGGCCACGTGGCATGGTCGAGACAGGAACACGGAGCTGATCCACGACTCTGGTGATCGAGTGAGATGGTAAAACATGACCGCCCACACTCATCGGCATGGCACATGATGGATGGATGGATATCAGAGTCCAAAATATACGGTCTGTGTCCTTTTCTGTCTCCAAATGCACAGCCTGTGATGAACGGAAATGTTCAGTATTTGAAGGTCAGGCTAAAAAACCATGTGCAGGACTTGACGATTCCATGGCTGAACCCAGCACCAGAGCATTATGTGTCATATGCCTGGAAGCCTCCTAGGGTGATGGGAAATACTTAGGCTATGTTTCCCCTCTGCTTTCCCTTGAGGCCATCCTATACGTGACTGTTCTGGATGGCCCTTTCTTGCGTCTGAGGGGGCGGGGAGTGTAGAGGTGTAGAAATGACCTCACCATTATGAGGCTGTGGTGGTAGTAGTAGTAGTAGGCCTCTTTCAGTCCCGAAGGACTATAGAGTTGTGCCGCTTGGGAGGTGCCTGGCAGCACCGCTGGTGACTGTATAGTCCAATGCGAGAGTGACAATCCCTGTCACAGTTTCCACATCTGTAAGACGAGGCAATTCCCGCAGTAAGTTACTGCGCTTTGAGCCTGTGCCGCCTATCTTCAGCTTGTTGGATCAGATTGCGCTCAAAGAGCACCAGTCCGTTTCGTACATCTCTTCTGCAGGAGCATCTGTCTGTTGCAACTCTCTCCCACGTGTCTGGATCTATTCCAATGGTTTTCATATCTTGTTTACACACATCCCTATATCGCATTTGGGGTCTTCCGGTTGGCCTCTTTCCTATGGTTAGTTCTCCGTAAAGGAGATCTTTGGGAATACGTTCATCCTCCATTCGAGATATGTGGCCCAGCCACCGGAGGCGTCTCTGCTTGAGGAGGGTGTGCACTGTGGTAATATCCGCTCTTTCAAGCACCTGTTTGTTTGTTATGTGGTCTTTCCATGTTATGCCCAGGATACGTCTCAGACATCTCATGTGGAAGGAATTCAACTTCCTTTCCTGTCTTGAGTACAGGGTCCAGGATTCAGACCCATAGAGTAGTGTGCTAACAACACAAGCGCTTTATATACTTGAGCTTTTGTACGCTCTGATAGTCTATTATTCTCCCAAACTCTTTTAGCTAGCCTGGAAAGTGTTGTGGCTGCCTTTCCAATGCGTCTGTCGATTTCTGTCTCTAATGAAAGATTATCTGATATTATCGACCCCAAATACACAAACTCGTGGACGACCTTCAATTCGTAATTAGAAATTTTGATTGGCGGAGGCGAACCAGCATCTTGTTCCATCACCTGTGTTTTATTTAGGTTAATGGTGAGCCCAAAGTCTTTGCAGGCAGCTGCAAAACGATCTATGAGCCTTTGGAGATCTGCTGTATGAGTAGTCAGTGCTGCATCATCTGCAAAAAGTAGTTCTCTTACGCATCTTGATCTTATTTTGGTCTTTGCCTTGAGTCTTGATGGGTTAAAAAGTTTGCCATCAGATCTTGTGTGGAGGTATATGCCATCAGTGGCAGTCCCAAATGCCTGCTTTAAGAGAATTGCGAAGAAGATACCAAAGAGTGTAGGAGCAAGCACGCAGCCCTGCTTTACTCCGCTGCTGATGCTGAATGACTGGGATGTTGAGCCGTCAAATAAAATGGTCCCCTGCATGTTTTCGTGGAATGATTTCACGAGACTAAGAAGGGTGGGTGGACATCCAACCTTTTCAAGGACCTTAAAAAGGCCGCTTCTGCTCACGAGGTCAAATGCCTTTGTGAGGTCGATGAAGGCAATATATAATGGCTTCCTCTGTTCTCTGCTCTTCTCTTGGAGCTGCCGGAGTGAGAAAATCATATCGATGGTGGACCTGTTGGGTCTAAATCCGCACTGCGATTCGGGGTAGATTCTTTCAGCAAGAATGTGTAATCTTTTAAGGATTACTCTGGCAAAAATCTTGCCTGTAATGCTGAGTAGGGAAATGCCGCGATAGTTGTTGCAGTCACTTCTGTCGCCTTTGTTTTTATAAAGTGTAACGATGTTTGCGTCTTTCATATCTTGTGGTATTGATTTTTCTTTCCAGCAGAGCTGAAATATTGCATACAGTTCTGGGATGATTGTTTCTTTGCTACATTTTAAAATTCCATGTGGAATGCTATCTTTTCCAGGTGCCTTGCCGGATTTGAGAGAGTCTAGTGCTTCGCTGATTTCTGTGAGTCAAGGTTCGTTATCCAGGGCATGCAAGGCGAACTGTTGATCGATGGCTTCCAGAGCTTCTTCTCTGACAGTGTTATCCACTGAGTATAGCTCTGAGTAGTGTTCTACCCAGCGATCCATTTGTTTCGCTCGATCTTTTATGATTACTCCCTCAGTTGATCGTAAAAGGGCCATATTATTTTTTGATGGACCGACAGCTTGCTTGATGCCCTCGTACATTCCTCTTATATTTCCAGTGTCTGCACAAGTTTGAATTTGAGCAGAGAGCTGTAGCCAGTACCTGTTCGCACATCTTCTTGCCATCTGCTGTACTCTATTTCTGGCCGTTCGCAATGCCTGCAGTGTTTTCTCTGAAGGTGATGTTTTATACATTGAGAATGCATGTCTCTTTATCTCCAGGACTGGGAGCATCTCTTCAGAGTGTGCTTCAAACCAGTCGGTTGACTTAGTTTGCTTCTTGCCAAATGTTGATAGTGCTGTATTGTAGATGGTGTCGCGAAAATGACTCCATCTCTCGGTGGAATTTCCGCTTGTGGGGCCAGGCAGAGTATCCGCTAGAGCCTGCATGAATTTGTTGACCTTCTCTTTATTTTGGATGCCGCTGGTGTCAATGCGTGGTCTTCCTTCTGTTCGGCTTCTGTAGATTCTCTTGGGCTTTATCTTCACCTTGCTGGAGACGAGTGAATGGTCGGTGTCGCAGTCAGCACTATGATAGCTGCGAGTCAGCCGTACATTGCGGAGGTTGCTGCGTTTAGTGAGCACCAGGTCGAGTTGGTGCCAGTTCTTTGATCTGGGGTGCCTCCATGACACCTTGTGTTGAGGTTTCGTGTCAAAGAAGGTGTTGGTCACGCACAGATTATGGTGGCTGCAGAATTCCAAGAGACGTTGTCCATTGTCATTGATCTATCTTCCCAACGCCAAACTGTCCTAGACATGAAGGCCAAGATTTGTGGTCGGAGCCAACCCTGGCATTGAAATCCCCCAGGATAAAAAGATGTTGTTTCTCTGGTGTTTCACTGACTTCTTTGCTAAGGTCGTCATAGAACTTGTCTTTAGATTCTGGTGCTGCAGTTAGTGTTGGGGCGTAAACGCTTATAATACTAACTGGGCCTGCCTCTGTCTGGAGTTGGAGCTTCAGTATTCTTTCAGTGCCATCACTTGGTGGTATGATGGAATTAAGCAGCTTGTTTCTGATAGCGAAGCCAACTCCATGCTCCCTGGTCTCTCCGCACGGCTTGCCATGCCAGTAGAAAGTGAAATCCCTCTCCTTGATGCTTCCAGATTCTTGGAGTCTGGTCTCTTGCAGGGCGACAGTGTCTATCCCCAGTCTTAGTAGTTCGTTGTTTATCACTGCAGTTTTGCGGGCATCCACAATCTCGTTTAGATCGTCTGAGATGCCAGCGGTCATGGTTCTTACGTTCCATGTTCCCAGCCTTAGGGCTGGTTGTTTTTTTTTTTTTTCTCTTGTTGCTAGGTGTATAGATTGCGGTCCCTGTGTCAGGATTTTCCCCTAAGCTCCACACACCCTCAGGAGCAGATGAACCGTGGCGAGACAACACCTTATTGACTGGGGGCTGCCCAGCTTAGGCGGGCGGTAGCTGTCTAGTGAGATACGATGATCTCTCCCACCGTCGGAAGTAGCCCCTGGCGCCTTGCTCTACGCCAATCGAGCATTACGACTTATAACCGGCAAATGCTGCTTCCCGTGTTGTGTCACCGCTTTACGCGGTGCTGAAGTGACCTCTTCAGGGCACAAGCCTGGGCAATGGAAATCTGAGAACCAGCTGTTGCCCAGTAGCGAGTTCCCCCTCTCCACGTCGCCGATGTTGACCAAGGGAAAGGCAGTAGCCAATGCAACTTGGCATCAGTGCTGTCGCAGGAGTTGCCAGAACTATGTTGTTTACAACATGGAACTGCCTTAGGGACTCCATCTCCGGATTTGTCCTCAGGGTTTACTCCCGAAGCCTTTCCCATATGAGTATACCCGCAAGGCAGCGGAGGTTTGAGATTTAGAGTTCCCTCTCTTGGAAGAGATATCAACCAAGGCTGACGAGCCTCCTCTGCCCGGGAATCAATAAGGAGGGAAGTCTACCATTCTTCCTTCCTGGCAGTGACCATACTGATCGGATGACCGTAGCCATTGTCTCTACTGAGAGATCCTCTGCCCACCGTCACTGACTTGAAACCATAACCAACAACTATCTGTCGGCTGCTCCCAAGTCCATTCCACCACCTGCTCGCATGGCTTCACGTTACCCTGTTGGGGGGGGGGGCTAAACGGGTACTCCACCTTGCCCAAGGGTGTCCCGTAGGCTAGCGTAGGGAAGGAGGCACCTTACTTCTCCTTTGATAGGGGGTACCCCTACCCCGCAACACGCTACCCGCTACAGGCCGTGGTATGTCCTATGAAAATACCCGGGAAGTTTAACCCGCTAAACAAATGCTGGGAAGAAGTCGGACGTGCCAGTCGATGGGCGCAAATATCGCAGCTCTGCTGTAAACAGGTGTGATTCAATTATGTCTGAACAACAACAGCTGAAAGTATCGGACGAGCAAGGACGCTTTCGCCGAAGTGTGTGTTTAGCCAGCTGTGTAGTTTTTGCCCTAGTTTTATTTTTCTTGTGAATATTCAAGTATTGGCTGGCTGGCACATTTCAGATCTACCCGTTTTCTCCTTTTTTTTTACCTAGGTTTGTAATATTGTACAAGCTGTCGAAGTGACCGAAAAGAATAAATGCCCTCTAGCTCTTAACGCCCCCCCCCCCCAACCCCCACCCTTTCACCAGCATTAATTTGGAGCTAAATGTTTGACTCCTAGTTCAGAAAGCAAAGGCAATCTTTCTTTTTTTTTTTTTTTCCATATCATTTTTACAGAACATCGTTGTCAACACCAGCATTTTACTACTGTTGTTGATGTCTTGGCAAAAGGCAATCTACTGGCTGTGTGGAAGTGGTTTAATTTCCTAGCATGTCGCTGATAAACAGTCCATGTGTCACAAGCATATAGCAGTGTGGATAATACAACTGCTTTATAGACTTTCAGCTTTGTTTGCAGGCTTATTCCATTTCTGTCCCATACATTCTTGTACAGTCTGCCAAAGGCCGCGCTGGCCTTAGGAAGCTATTGAAGATTAAATGGCAAGACAATATCCCAGACACTGAAGTCCTATAAAGAGCGCCCATGCCCAGTATCCACACTATACTAATGAAGAATCAGATTCGCTGGGCTGGTTACCTGACTCACATGCCAGATCACAGGCTCCCTAAACAAATATTTTACGGTGAGCTGCGTTGTGGTAAACGTTCCCTAGGCAGTCAGTCGAAACGCTTTAAAGACAGAAGATTTTACTAAAAGCTTTTGGGATTCATCACGACAATTGGGAGACTGCTGCCAAAGACCGAAATTCGTAGCATACATCATTACGCAAGGGTGCAATCACTTGTGAAGAAAACAGGACTGCGAGAGCTGTGGGGAAAAAAGGCTGGACAGAAAAACCACTGCAGGAGATCCTCCTCCTGGAACGTTAAGCATTCTTTGCCCACATTGTCAAAGAACATTTCGAGCCAAAATGGGTCTTATCAGCCATCTTACAACGCATGGCTCCATACTTTCAACCCCACTGGATGCAGTGAATGGTCATCATCATTCTTGGTGGATAAACAACATGTTATGTTGTGTGATTTTTGCAGTATGTACCTGAAGAGATGCAGCGAAATATGCCAGGCAATAAACCGTGCAATATTTTGTTTGTGTCTTCGTTATTTTAATTCACTACGGGAAAACATTGCTTTGAACATAAAATTACCAAGAAAATCACAGACAGCCTATAAATGTTGGACTGGATGTCGACTTCCTGTGAAGGACATGCAGAAAATTTTATCTGAAGTATCCCATCCGTTTTTTTTTCCAATCGCTCGCTTTGAACTCAAGCGTAGTCCATACATGTCCTACTACTTCTAGTGCATTGGACGTTTGCGTGTGTATTAGCTTTCCATATTACCAATGTCCCTCGCCATCAGACGAACCCACTCCGACCCCCGAGGTACTTGTAATTTGCGTCCCCAAGTCACGTGGGAGAAGTCCCCATTTTAGTCCTACTGATGTAGTGGTTGAACCCGCTACTCCATCATCAGTAAATCGGAAGTGTAAGAGCGAGCGCTTTTATCTATTCAGCCAGCGTGACATCGCGCTGCTGGTAATATGTGTGTTTACATGTGTAATTAGATCTGCAGCAGTGAGCTTCGGATTACTGTTTCATCCATATCCCCTCATTGACCCCAAAAATGGGCTGTAAAACGGTTTTTGAGTGCATGTAAGAAAAGTTAATGGACATTATTTGCATGCATAAACCTGTACGAGACGGTCCGAGTTTGTTGGTTTTCATCTCGTCTTTCGTTCGATTGGAATCTTGTCCTTTTCTTCCTTTCCAGTGTCTTAATTCCCGTTGTGCTTGGACGAGGGGGCTTCAAATGAAAACTTTAAAAGTGTGATAAAAATTACAATAACCATACCATTGTCTTGTAACCTGTCCATGTTGTGGTGGTGTTAAGGATGTAAAGAATGTTAAGCACGTGACATCACGGTGGAGACTGCCATCATAAGGACAGTTTAAAGATATTAACCCCATTTTTGACACGCACCATAAGAAAACCAGTCTCCCTGACAAAGGAATTACACGACTTTCTCCGTAATCCCGTATATTCTCGTGAGTAACGTGGCGTTGCGTGAGAATCGGTAGTGGTTCTCTCCGCGTCGGCAACTTACGGGGTATGTGAGCCGGTTGCTCAGAAAGCAATGGCAAACTACTGAGCGTAATCTTGCCAAGAAATCAACAATCAGCTGAAAAATGCTGATGTTGACAGCGATGTCCTGTAAAGGATATGCGGGGGGGGGGGCATAAGAGGAGGAGCGATCTGTTATACGTTTTTTTTTAATCAGTGAAGAGATGAAATCTATAGAAATTCATCGGCGAATGAAGGTCCAGTATGGTAATGCATGCTTGTCAGTCTAGCGAGTGTGTGAGTGGAGTAGGACGTTTCAAAACGGCCTGACTTCTGTGACAGACTGTTCACGATGCGGTCAGGCACACCGAGTAGAAACCCCAGAGCATTTGTTCCTATTTGTACAGGAATCCAAGCATTTTATAGGCGCTGGAGGACTTGCATTGAACGCAGTGGTGACTACATCGAAAAATGATACATATGTTCTTTACTTTTTCAGATTATATTCTCTCTCTCTCTCTCTCTCTCTCTCTCTCTCTCTCTCTCTCTCTCTCTCTCTCTATCTCTCTCTCTCTCTCTCTCTCTCTCTCTCTCTCACACACACACACACACACACACACACACACACACACACGCACGCACGCACATTTCAGATTTTCATTTGAAGCCCCCTCGATTCTGTCACTACCATTACATTGTTCTCCCCGTTCTTGCTTAACTTGTTCGCTGGAATACATCGCTGTCAAAGCCCCCTAAGTGCGTTATGCAGGCCAATGCATTCCTAAACATAGACATAAGAGAGCAATTTAATCTGCTAAATCTTCCCGGAAGCTGGCTGTCACAACAGGGCTAGCAACCTGTCTCTCATAGCGCATGAATTCTTCATGATCACCTAGTATTATATTCGGAACTTGCTATAATGTCATATTACAGGGCCGGCCAATCGATAATCTTTCTGGGCTTTTGTCTGCTTGTCTGTAAGGCGGTACTGTTTTTTACGTCATCTCTACAGAAACTAACCGCTGATCTTCGTGGCTCGACGTAGGAATCCGTCATCTTGTAGTCTGCTTAGTTGATATGTTCTGAAACTGTCATGAGCACGGTCGGACGTGAGTTAGATGTCTGGGCTCTTCACTTGCTAAAGTTCCGGTGGCTAGAGGAGACTACTGCAACACACATTGTGTTCATTACGGATTCAAAGAATATGCTTAGCAAGGTGGTGAAAGGAATGTTTCGTGTGGAATGGCTCTCGTCGCTTCAGAGGTCACAGATTGTGAGAATTGTATGGATATTTTGCCCTGGCCATGCGGGTGTACGGGGGAATGAACAGGCTGATAGGCTAGCAGGGAATGCACCTCTTGGTGGTATCTTGCCTATGGACAAGGGGGAGGTGGTCGTGCGCTTGTGGGACCAGGTGGAGAAGGCGGAGGAACAGATTGAGAACCCATATGTGGAAAGAATGAGATTGCGGGGTTCTGGAAGAATCTCAAAACTGAGAGGGAAGACCAGGAGAACATTTAATCAGATAGCGGTGGGAACGATTTGTAGTATGACTCTTCGTTGGCTGTTGAACGAGGGGACTGAGCACGTATGGGAATGTCCTGAGTGCAGTAATGTCGGCTCTTGACTCAACTTGCTAAAGACAGGGAAAGATTGGCCATCTATTCGTCTGTGCATTTAGGCCAACAAAATGTGATGACGTTGTCATATCACGGAGCCATAGCAGGAAATTCCTTCAGGACACATGATGATAATGCTGTTCTATCTACTGGCCAGCTTGCAGCCAGCAGCGCCTCTCGCTTGCTGCCTCGTACTCCAGCATGAGCAGGCAGTCTTCCTGGGGAAATGGTTACCCCGCCTGTCTCGCACTCCGAAGGCTGTGGGTTCGATCCCGGCCTACTTTGTTCCATTCACGAGTGCAATTTTTTTTCTTCGGACACTCCTCTGGGTCGTCGCTGGAGCTACGGAGTTGGTGCTTTGTGCGAAGCGACGTTTTCGACAGGACGTCCAGCGGAAATAGACCGAGCCATATGGGGTGAAACCCGGTGGAGTGAAGTCAATCCTCTTTCCCTTCACATCCAGAATGGCTGGGGAGGTATAACTTGTTTGACCTTCATCCGTCATACACTGTTTTTTCCAGACACCATTTTCTGAGACGTATTCTTCTCTATATATCCCATTGGAGCATATTCCCGCAGCCATCGCAAGACCAAGCTATTCTATCTTCTGCCATCGCCCGCAGCCCATCCTTGCCCTCCCTATATTATTCATCTTTGTCTTTGATTATCTTCTCTGTGTCTTGTTAGGTCTCTCTCTCTCTCTCTCTCTCTCTCTCTCTCTCTCTCTCTCTCTCTCTCTCTCTCTCTCTCTCTCTCTCTCTCTCTCTCTCTCTCTCTCTCTCTCTCTCTCTCTCTCTCCCTCTCTCTCTCTCTGTATGTTTGTGTGTGTGTGTGTGTGTGGGGGGGGGTGTTGGTTCCGTGACAATGACTGTCTGGTTATACCGTTGTCAGGTTGTCCCAACGTTTTCATGCAGGGCCACAATCTTTTGTTTTGGTTTTTAAAACGTCCGTGTGTTATTTTCCCGCTAATATATCCCTCTTCTTCGTGGATGCAGGTCAGCCGCGTTTGGAAAGTTTCAATTTATAACAGTAATTTATTTGTAACAGGTAATGTGCCGTGTCGTGCAGCGCAGTTAATCATGTCCCGAGATCCGTTTCGATTATCTTTTTTTATTTCTGTTTCACATTTAACATCGCTTGCTATTATGTGAGAAAGATAGGAGAAATCGTTCACTTGTTCGAGACTTTTCCCGTCTATTGTTATATTTAAAAGTCTTATGTCAGTTGCCTTGTAATTTATAGTTTGTGTCCTCGTTACACCCCTTCCTCCCCCCCCCCTCCTTTCGGCCGTTTCTTGTTGTTGTTTTGTTGTAGTTGTTGTTGTTGTTGTTGTTCTTCTTCTTCTTCTTCTTCTTCTTCTTCTTCTTCTTCTTCTTCTTCTTCTTCTTCTTCTTCTTCTTCTTCTTCTTCTTCTTCTTCTTCTTCTTCTTCTTTTGATTATGATGATGGTGATGATGATGATGATGATCTTATTCTTCTGCATCTGCCCTGTATTGTGTGGTCGATGCATTTCCTTCCTGGGTAGTTTCGAATTAGATTTCACAGCCTCATTGTGGTGTAGTTCAATTATGCACATGCCATTCACACGGGATTCTTCTCAGAAGTTTCATCACCGGCTGTGCCTTTAGAGACCAGTAGATAAACTTATAGCATCGTTGGAACTGTAATGACTTTCTTTACAAAGAACAGACCAATGCCGTGGTATGGTGCTGTCAGCTGATATGGCACAGTGTACTGTTTGTTTCCGAGATCAATTTCTTGTTAATGACTTTTGCAATGGTAATCGTGGCGAATGGTCGAGACAAGAACACTGAGCTAATCCTCAACTCTGGTGATTGAGTGACATGACCGCCCACGCTTATGTGCATGATACAGGATGATGATGATGATGATGATGATGGTGATGATGATGATGATGATGATGATAAGTTTTCATGGCGATCACCATGTACCAGGCAGAGCACCAACCATAGAAAATTGCAAACCAGCGTTGTTTTCTATTTGCTTTCAGCAAGCTCAAGTTGAATGCGGTTTTTATTATTATTATCAGGCTTGTCCATGGGACATATTTTTCTGTCCCATCCCATGGTAATTTATGCCTATCCCGTCCCATTCCACGGGACCTGTCCCATGGAATTCCCATGGGAATAACATTCCCATGGCCACGCCTGATTATTATATTATATTTGCCACATAGCTAGCGCCAAAGCACACCACACAGAGAGGATAGAAGGAAAATCCCGAAATGAACGGTGCACCAAAACCATGAGATACGAAGATACGTCACACCAACACCAGCGTGACAACGAAACGATACGCTGTGGAACGATCAAGGAGAACGGGTGTGTGTTGCGTTCAGAGGACAACTCAGTGTGGCTATTGGATCGTTGGGAGGCTAGCAGTGGAATCACTCCAGGCTAAGAACAGCTGGCAGCATATTGAGAACGTCATGGATTTGCGAACGAAGGGCAAACTCTAGACGGACGAAAATCGGAGGAAGATAACAGCAAGGACGAATTGAATGAACAGAGGGAAAGGGAAGACTGTTGAGCCAAAATAAAGGAAAATGCAGGATGCATGCATCAAGGTCAGTGCACGTTAAATTAGTTGCCCTCCCGGTCAAAACGGGACGCTAATGTGTTCACTACTCAATGTATACAATTCTGTAACTCCAAAATAAACGGCGTTAGATTTTTCCTGAGCTTCGACATTTTTACTTCGTTCCACGTTTCATCAGTGAATTCCTAAAGTTATCTCTACGATGTTTAATGAGCCACCAGTTCCTTATCGTGAACAATATTGATGCCTAAAGGTGAAACAATAGTAGAGGAAGATGATGAAAAAGAAGAAGAAGAAGCTTTCCATGAAGGTGGGCTTGCTTAGTGACACAAGGCCATGTTCACGCCCCCCCCCCCTCCCCCCACCATACATGTCTACCTTGGGGACCACGACAGTGTGGTTGGAGTAGATAGGTTTTCTTCATCACAAATTTGCGTCAGCGGCAACTTTCCTTTTGGTGACTAATGATGCTTTACTTTCCACTGAGATGCCTAGGGACATTCAGTACGACAAGTTTGGGACAATTATGAACTTCCCATCGGCCTTGAGAAATGTAAACATGCGGTCAAATGTTCTATCATAGCATACCCGTTTGTCAGTTAGTGGGACGCGCGATTGGTGGACATGTGAACTGATTCATCATTTAGGACACATTTGATAGACAGCAGTTACCTACACTTTGCGAGTGGGCTCATGAGTGCCAGAGGCTTTGCTATTTGAATGTTTGTGGTCACTGCCTCTCTAGGGATCCACTTCCTCTTTTGCTTCACCGATCTCCGTTTGCTACTCTTCTTCTTTCGTTCGCTTGAAATTTGTCTATAAATACAATGTTGTCTCTTTTATGAATTTAACTTGTATGGTTTTAGTTCACTCAGTGGCCCATAGAGCTGCGCATCTATTCCGGCATTGGTTACAAACAGGACGGTTCGTTTGAGGTCTGCGCTATTCCAACAGAGGTTTGTCTTGAAGGATAACTCATGATTTCGTCGCCGGATTTAATCTCTTCCCGTCTGACTAAGAGCCACTAACTTTGAGCTCCTGTCGGTAATGGTCATTTATCAGTGGTGTACATTGTAAACGTATGGTTGAAGTCTTGATTTGTGGGTTCGGTTGAGTTGAGTTGAGCTAAGAACCGACATCACTGCACTCAGGACATTCCCATACGCGCTCGTTCAACAACCAGCGAAGAGTCATACTACTAATCGTTCCCACCGCTATCTGGTTGAAAGTTCTCCTGGTCTTCCCTCTGTTTTGAGATTCTTCCAGATCCCCTGCCAATACCCTGTAACCTCATTCTTTTCACATACGGGTTCTCATAAGGGTTCCGTAAAACCAGCAAAGGTTCAGCTGGCGTTGGTGATGAGGTACAGCGTATCACGCCTTTACAGGAGGTCAGCATGGCCAAATGGATCAGAGCGCCCGGTCTTTAACTCCCGGTGTGCTAATTAATGGCGGTATAGCGTGTTCAGCCCTTATACCGGTCAGTTGGACTAAAATGTTGACTTCTCGCCCTTGATTTGGGGACGTAAATTACAAGTACCTCTGAAGTCGGGGAGTGGGTTCGCCTGATGACGAGGGACACTGGTAATAAGGACAGCTAATCCATACGCTAGTACATCAACGGCAGCTGAAAAATGCTGGTGTTGACTGCAACGTCCTGTAAAGGATATGCAACATTGCAACAACAACAAAATCAGTCCACTGCACTTTAAATAGTAGCATGTGTATTGGCATCGCTTGAGTTCATAGCGAGCGGAAGAAAAGAAAAAAGATGTCTTTACGATAATACTGTCACATTTGCCCTATGTTCCAGCAGTGATCCCCGACATGTTGTGATCAAGATTACAGCAGACGATATTTTGATGATACATCCGCGGGAGTGCGCACAATCAACACAATAACACGAAACAGCGGCAACAACATTTGCTGTTTGTAATACGTAGAAGCTACCACCTGGGGCTTGGGGGTAATGACGTGCAGTTTCTCAGTCCCGCATATCCGGTTCGAAATCAGCCGCAGGCGACTAGAAAGCAGACCGCCTTACGTTGATTTTAACAATGGTATGAGTGGTATGAGTAACTAACAACGACTGCCTGAAAGAGGCTAATGAAACTAGGACATTATATACAACAATAGTAAAGAAACAAACAGCTTTCTTTGGTCATGTGATGAGAAGAGAGGCATCAGAGAACATCGTGACAGCTGGAAAGATCGAGGGGACGAGAGGCAGAGGCAGACCAGGAGAAATGATATTGGACGGATTGAGACTGTGGCATGGAGGAATATCATCAGTAGAGTTGATCCAGAACACCAAAGACCGAGATCTGTGGAGTGCCATGAACGCCTACGCCAACTGGCAAGGCACTTAATGATGATGATGATGATGATGATGATGATGATGATGATGATGATGATGATGATGATGAGTGTCGGCCGTTCAGGAAGTATTGGTAAACTTTTGAACGTAAAGTTGACTTTAAAAAATCAAAAAAGGCCAAATAATACTGAGGTCTATTGCGGTGTCCTGTTAAGGATATTCAACTAACTTTTTTATTATTATTAAAACGCATAAATATCAATTACTTGAGACTCATTGAGGCATCGAAATAGCAGGCATTGATTTTCTCGCATAGAAATAGAGGAAGGTAATATATATCAGAGGGCACACTAGACAGTATAAGCATAGCTAGCTAAAACAGTGGCATACGAGGATTCGAACCTGCTGCCTCCACATGACAACCGTCTCGCTTAAAGAACAGTTGTACTTCGGAAAACGGCCAGCTAAACACCACATAAACGGTGTCTGCATTGGCCAGGCCT
This sequence comes from Cepaea hortensis, assembly GCA_963921405.1. Taxonomy (NCBI): domain Eukaryota; kingdom Metazoa; phylum Mollusca; class Gastropoda; order Stylommatophora; family Helicidae; genus Cepaea; species Cepaea hortensis. The sequence goes on from OY992886.1 coordinate 101,093,202, forward strand.
AATACCCCTGAAAGATCAATCGACACCCTGCCATTCCTTCTCTTCTTCGCCCTGTGTTAGATTTATGATTACATACCGCTTTGAATGCAGGGCGGGGCCGCCTCGCTAGGCCAGTATTATTCACTTCTTAACTTCCTAGTTTGTCATGTTTACTCCTACAGGCCAGCTCTCGTCATGTAGTCAACAGTTTTTTTTTTTTTTGGGACCTTCTCTTTTGTTCCATACATCTTTGAATGAAGTGCCGTCTCACTGGGTCTGTATTCCCTTCTCAGCTGGCAGTGGGGGAGGGGGGATCCTGGAGAATGTGCTCTGTAGTTTGATCACACCGTCCGTATGAACATAGTGGCGAGTCACCTATGTGCTTGTTTACTCTGTTTATGCCATGTCCGAAGCCTCAAAACGATGACCTGTCCTTGTCGCTCAAGAGAATGATAGTCGTCGTTGTTCTTGTGTGTTTTGTTCTGGTAGTCCAGATAACTCTGTTTTTTTTTGTTTTGTTTTTTTCATAGTAAGTTCGTTCTCTTCTTGTTCCCATCATCTAACTTCCTTGGCAAGTTCATCTGCCTTCTCCTTTCCAGGCACAATACAGTGAGTCGGTACCCATTGAACTATAGCCGTATCCAACCGTCTTTAGCAGATACCAGGAGATATGTAGTTATTCCATCGTTGACCCATTTTGTAATGTTTTGTTATTATGTTACTGCCTGGCCTCCAGCTTGCCTGTAGTTATTCCATTAGACCCTTCATAATAAGTATTTATTGATTAGAGCGGGGATTTTTCTTTAATCCCCAGGGTTGTGATATCTTGTTAATTCCCTTTACTCACGAACGTTGGGAAAACCGTCCGCATAATGTGATTAATAAATAAATGGGTTGCCATTGGCGGTCACAGAAACGAAGAGATAGGTACAGATATCAGAGGTCATGTTTGACAAATAACTTTCACTGTGTCAGTTCTGTAACATGTTCTTTGGTCTCTTTGCTTCCCTTCTTCTTTCGTCCAGTTTAGCATTCTGCTTTCTTCCGTTTGGAATTAGCTTACATCTGCGATGGTGTTTCCTGCACGAGTTGCACTTTTTTCTATAGGTTGGCGTTGAGTTTGACGCTTAGCGATGTTTATTGGGCCATATATTGCATTTATTCCTTTAATAGCTTGTTTATTGTCTGTGGCTATCTGTCTGTCTGAAGAGCAGAATGTCAGACGGCGTGCGTGCCCAAATCCTTAACCCTTATAAAATAAAGTTTGTTCTGTTTGTCTGTCTGTCTGTCTGTCTGTCTGTCTGTCTGTCTACATATCTATCTATCCATCCATCCATCAATCCACCCACCCATCCATCCACCCATCCATCCATTCGTCCGTCCGTCCATCCATCCATCCATCCATCCATCCATCCATCCATCTGTCTATCTATCTATCTATCTATCTATCTATCTATCTATCTATCTATCTGATAGACTTCTAGCTGAACGAGAGGGGGTGGGGTGTGGGAGGGAGATACAACTTGGGCCAATCTGGTTCTGTTCCAGATGTATATCAGTCATAAAAAGTATTTCTTTTCGGTATATACAAGCGTATTGAGAGCGACGTGTCACTCAACAATGCAGCCCCGATAGGAACAGTTTGAGATCTGCGGACCTAGATGTGTCACGCACACACACCAGCCAACTGTCAGGTCTCGGGGTTGCTGTGTTCATGTGCAAGGGACACGCACTACCGTCTTCTTCTTCTTTTGCGTTCATCCAGTTTTTTTTTCCGGATGTTATTGCGTTGTGCCTGTTTACAGCAAAGCTGCGTTCTTGCGCCGTTAGGCCGACACATCCGACTTCTGCGGGCATTTGTTGACCGGGTTAACCATCCCGGATCACTACCGTCTTATTGTCAGCTGTGCATTGTTACTGTTTGTTGGTATGTTGTTATATGCAGCATGACCGGGAAGGTTAACCCCTTCAACAAACGCTCCAAGAAGTCGGATGTGTCGGCCGGAAGGCGCAGCTGTCGTAGCTCTGCTGTAAACAGGCACAACTCATGCATGTCTAATACAAACATTTAGGACAGACGAAAAATATATGCAACATTGTACCACATGTTGTATTCAATACTGTGCCACATATTGTATTCAATACCTATATCCCTGAGAGATTAGAAACTTATTTGTTTGTCATTTGCTGGAGCTATTGAGTTTGTGCTCTATGCAACACTTTCGACAGGTCACTCTGTGGAAAGAGGCCGAGCCATAAAGGATAAGACCAAGTGCTTTGGTGTAGATCTGAGTGCATATGAAGTAGATCCCGGTGCAGTGAAGTAGAAGTAGATCCCGGTGCAGCGAAGTAGATCCTGGTGCAGTGAAGTAGAAGTACATCCCGGTGAAGTGAAGAAGATCCTGGTGAAGTAGAAGTAGATCCCGGTGCAGTGAAGTAGATCCTGGTGCAGTGAAGTAGATCCTGGTGCAGTGAAGTAGATCCTGGTGCAGTGAAGTAGATCCTGGTGCAGTGAAGTAGATCCTGGTGCAGTGAAGTAGAAGTAGATCCTGGTGCAGTGAAGTAGATCCTGGTGCAGTGAAGTAGATCCTGGTGCAGTGAAGTAGATCCTGGTGCAGTGAAGTAGAAGTAGAACCCGGTGCAGCGAAGTAGATCCTGGTGCAGTGAAGTAGATCCTGGTGCAGTGAAGTAGAAGTAGATCCCGGTGAAGTGAAGTAGATCCCGGTGCAGTGAAGAAGATCCTGGTGAAGTATAAGTAGACCCCGGTGCAGTAAAGAAGATCCTGGTGCAGTGAAGTAGATCACGGTGCAGTGAAGTAGAAGTAGATCCTGGTGCAGTGAAGTAGATCCTGGTGTAGTGAAGTAGAAGTAGATCACTGTGCAGTGAAATAGAAGTAGATCCTGGTGCAGTGAAGTAGATCCTGGTGCAGTGAAGTAGAAGTAGATCCTGGTGCAGTGAAGTAGAAGTTGATCCCGGTGCAGTAAAGTAGATCCTGGTGCAGTGAAGTAGAAGTTGATCCCGGTGCAGTAAAGTAGATCCTGGTGTAGTGAAGTAGATCCTGGTGCAGTGAAGTAGAAGTAGATCCCGGTGAAGTGAAGTGGATCCCGGTGCAGTGAAGAAGATCCTGGTGAAGTAGAAGTAGATCCCAGTGTAGTAAAGTAGATCCTGGTGCAGTGAAGTAGAAGTAGATCCCGGTGCAGTGAAGTAGAAGTAGATCCCGGTGCAGCGAAGTAGATCCTGGTGCAGTGAAGTAGATCCTGGTGCAGTGAGTAGATCCTGGTGCAGTGAAGTAGAAGTAGATCCCGATGAAGTGAAGTAGATCCCGGTGCAGTGAAGAAGATCCTAGTGAAGTAGAAGTAGACCCCGGTGCAGTAAAGTAGATCCTGGTGCAGTGAAGTAGAAGTAGATCCCGGTGAAGTGAAGTAGATCCCGGTGCAGTGAAGAAGATCCTAGTGAAGTAGAAGTAGACCCCGGTGCAGTAAAGTAGATCCTGGTGCAGTGAAGTAGAAGTAGATCACGGTGCAGTGAAGTAGATCCTGGTGCAGTGAAGTAGAAGTAGATCCTGGTGCAGTGAAGTAGAAGTAGATCACGGTGCAGTGAAGTAGATCCTGGTGCAGTGAAGTAGAAGTAGATCCTGGTGCAGTGAAGTAGAAGTAGATCCTGGTGCAGTGAAGTAGAAGTAGATCCTGGTGCAGTGAAGTAGAAGTAGATCCTGGTACAGTGAAGTAGAAGTAGATCCTTGTGCAGTGAAGTAGAAGTATATCCCGGTGCAGTGAAGTAGATGCCGGTGCAGTGAAGAAGATCCTGGTGAAGTAGAAGTAGATCCCAGTGCAGTAAAGTAGATCCCAGTGCAGTAAAGTAGATCCTGGTGCAGTGAAGTAGAAGTAGATCCCGGTGCAGTGAAGTAGAAGTAGATCCCGGTG